>JAJSOF020000011.1:143986682-144586682 GCA_025594305.2 Periplaneta americana | reverse complement strand
TCTTTTTAGGTGGATATAATGTAAGAAGGTCTACCTATGTATATATCTTTCTATTACTAGTAAAACCGATTAAGTCCACCGATTCTTAATTATTCCTGAGCTATATCCAATTATCGGGATTTCTGCATATCCAGATCGGCCCAATCCCCAATTAGTCTGGATAACTGGAGTTCTACTGGACTTTGAATGAAGTGTAGCATGGCGCAAAACTCAAATCTGGCCACAAATCGATATCCCCGATTTCATCCCTGTACTCTGACAGTAATATACTGTAGCAGTAACTTACTTGTATATCGATTTCCTTCTTGCGAGTCTCCTTCGCCTTCTTCAGTGCTTCGCGCTCCTCTCTCAGCTCTGCGTGGACCTGCTCGATGTGGGTCACCAGATCCTCTCTGGCCCTCACCAGTTCCCGCCGCTCAGCAATGTTGGCTTCCAGCTTCTCCTCTAGTTGACGCTGCAGAGTGACGAGCACTTCTGTCATGAGGAGCTCACGTGCCTCCCTTTCGAACCTCCACTTCTCCTCCTGCTGTGCCCACATTCGCTGTGCCTCTTCACTGGGAAATATCAACACATGTACAAAATCAAAATTTACAGATTAAACACTTCTTGACCTAACTTACAGTAGCAGTCATGAACATTATACACGAGAGGTGTAGTTTCGACTTTTTCATTACTTACTTACTTACTTACAAATGGCTTTCAAGGAACCCAGAGGTTCATTGCCGCCCTCACATAAGCCCGCCATTGTCCCTATCCTGAGCAAAATAAATCCATTCTCTATCATCATATCCCACCTCCCTCAAATCCATTTTAATATTATCTTCCCACCTACGTCTCGGCCTCCCTAAAGGTCTTTTTCCCTCCGGCCTCCCAACTAACACTCTATATGCATTTCTGGATTCGCCCATACGTGCTACATGCCCTGCCCATCTCAAACGTCTGGATTTAATGTTCCTAATTATGTCAGGTGAAGAATACAATGCGTGCAGTTTTGTGTTGTGTAACTTTTTCCATTCTCCTATAACTTCATCCCTCTTAGCCCCAAATATTTTCCTAAGCACCTTATTCTCAAACACTCTTAATCTCTGTTCCTCTCTCAAAGTGAGAGTCCAAGATTCACAACCATTCAGAACAACCGGTAATATGAGTGTTTTATAAATTCTAACTTTCAGATTTTTCGACAGCAGACTGGATGATAAAAGCTTCTCAACCGAATAATAACAGGCATTTCCCATATTTATTCTGCGTTTAATTTCCTCCCGAGTATCATTTATATTTGTTACTGTTGCTCCCAGATATTTCAACTTCTCCACCTCTTCAAAAGATAAATTTCCAATTTTTGTATTTCCATTTCGTACAATATTCTGGGACTTTTTCATTACAGAAGATTAAATGATTTCACAACCAACATTTCGAAGGTTCGTCGTACCTTTGTCTTCAGGTGAACAAAAAAAGAAGGCACGAGAAAGACGAATGAATGGATAGGTGTTGAAAGAACAATCTTCTTGTTTGGGAAAATAATAAACAGTGCAGTGGATTCAAGCCCTAATCACATGTATATGAGGGGGTTAGAAGCAAAGGGGTACAAGTGAGATTTCTAAGAACATGAATTAAGTGTATCCAGGGCAAGCTAAAACATTTAAAATTTTAGTGACAAAGGGTGAAGCTGTATCCTGCTGTATTATTAAAATTATTGGAACCTTTAATAAATTCTTAACTCTTCAGAATGTGAAGCAATCATATCCTTAAACCAACAATTCTCTTTAAACTTCATAACCTTTAATTAAAACAACCTCATAGTATTTAAAACCAATTAGACAAGCCAAATATACCAAATTACGTCTGTTTGAAAAACATTAAATTGACAATGAAAATTTTTGTTTTAACAATAACAGTAGGCCTAGAATTAGAATTCAGTCATTTAAAAATTTTTCATCTCATATCTCAACACAATTAGCACATGATCCTTAATACTGTATCAAACAAATCATAACCTATACTAACCATTAAAGCATACAGACTTACGATGTAGGTTCATTTCAGTATAGCAAATCCTGAGTACCACGACCAATCTTCAAATCATTGGTTGAATTATATCGCTACCAAGCAAGAACAGCAAACCCCTTTCCACCCCAGCTTTACTCAACTACAGACTGCTACAGCCTGCACCATACAGGTGGCGACCAAAGGGCAATTGACATATGAGCATAAAAACGAGAAAACATCAGAACTTGCCACATCCAAAATCTTTCTTTTCTGAATACACATGCTCTAAGATCATAAAGAAATACCACTCATACATGTGATTACATTCTGCAGGATTACAAACACAAACCACTCAGACATACCGTTACAAGGAATACATCTTTTAACCACACCACACATTAAAATTGAAATAAAAAATTTCACGGAATTTACGAAATCTTAAGTACTTTCAATCACATTTTCTCACAAATAACTTATGTGCACTTATACTTCATTCCTTTTGACCCCCTCACATCAGATTGGCCATTCCCATGTTATGAAATGGCAACATAAAAAGAGAACAACCACCAGAGCTTCACTATCGAAAAGGTATTTTTTGGATTGACCGCTAGATGATATTACTCCATGCAATTCAATAAGGGTTATAACGTAACTTCTTTTGCAGTATGGCAGCGTAGTGAAATTGATAAAAGTTGTCTTGCAAGTCCCTTACGCTGATCAATCTGTTATATGCGATCGGAGATTCAAGTATGTATAAGAATATGTGAGAATACCAATGATCTCCTTCCTGAGAAGGAACAGAAAGGTTTCTTCCTCAGGCAGAGAGGAGAAGATGGAAGAGTAGAGAGGTCAAGAGAAGGCGTGAGAAAGAGGAAAAGAAAGAGGGAGAAAGATAAGAGAAGAAAAGAAAGTCAGAGAGAAAGAGAAAAGGAAAGAAAAGAGAGAGGAAAAGAAAGATGAAAATAAAGAGGAAGAGAATCATGAAAATAAAGAAAGATGAAAATAAAGAGGAAGAGAGGGATGAAAAAAGAGGGTGAGAGAGAGATGAAAATAAATAGAAGGAGAGAGATGAAAAGGAAGAGGGAGAGAGAGATGAAAATATATAGAAAGAGAGAGATGAAAAGAAAGAGGGAGAGAGAGAGATGAAAATAAATAGAAAGAGAGGGATGAAAAGAGAGCGAGAGATGAAAATAAATAGAGAGAGATGAAAAGAAAGAGGGAGAGAGAAAGAGAGAGAGAGAAAGATGATAATACATAGAAAGACAGGGATGAAAAGAAAGACGGAGAGAGAGAGATGAAAAAATAAATAAAGAGAGACATGAAAAGAAAGAGGGAGGGAGAGAGAGATGAAAATAAATAGAGAAGAGAGATGAAAAGAAAGAGGGAGAGAAAGAGATGATAATAAATAGAAAGAGAGAGATGAAAAGAAAGAGACTGAGAGGTGAAAATAAATAGAAAGAGAGATGAAAAGAAAGAGGGAGAGAGAGAGAGAGATGAAAATAAATAGAAAGAGAGATGAAAAAAGAGGAGAGAGATGAAAATAAATAGAAAGAGAGATGAAAAGAAAGAGAAGAGAGAGAGATGAAAAGAAAGAGGAGAGAGAGAGGAAAATAATAGAAAGAGATGAAAAGAAAGAGAGAGAGATGAAAAGAAAGAGGGAGAGAGAGAGATGAAAATAAATAGAAAGAGAGAGATGAAAAGAAAGAGGGAGAGATGAAAATAAATAGAAAGAGAGATGAAAAAAAGGGAGAGAGATGAAAATAAATAGAAAGAGAGATGAAAAGAAAGAGAGAGAGAGATGAAAATAAATAGAAAGAGAGAGATGAAAAGAAAGAGGGAGAGAGAGATGAAAATAAATAGAAAGAGAGAGATGAAAAGAAAGGGAGAGAGAGAGAGATGAAAATAAATAGAAAGAGATAGATGAAAAGAAAGAGGGAGAGAGAGAGATGAAAATAAATAGAAAGAGAGAGATGAAAAGAAAGAGGGAGAGAGAGAGAGATGAAAATAAATAGAAAGAGAGAGATGAAAAGAAAGAGGGAGAGAGAGAGATGAAAATAAATAGAAAGAGAGAGATGAAAAGAAAGACAGAGAGAGTGAAAATAAATAGAAAGAGAGAGATGAAAAGAAAGGGAGAGAGAGAGAGATGAAAATAAATAGAAAGAGAGATGAAAAAGAGGGAGAGAGATGAAAATAAATAGAAAGAGAGATGAAAAGAAAGAGGGAGAGAGAGAGAGATGAAAAGAAAGAGGGAGAGAGAGAAAAAAAATAGAAAGAGAGATGAAAAAGAGGGAGAGAGATGAAAATAAATAGAAAGAGAGATGAAAAGAAAGAGAGAGAGAGATGAAAATAAATAGAAAGAGAGAGATGAAAAGAAAGAGGGAGAGAGAGAGAGATGAAAATAAATAGAAAGAGAGATGAAAAGAAAGAGGGAGAGAGAGATGAAAATAAATAGAAAGAGAGAGATGAAAAGAAAGAGGGAGAGAGAGATGAAAATAAATAGAAAGAGAGATGAAAAGAAAGAGGGAGAGAGAGAGATGAAAATAAATAGAAAGAAAGAGATGAAAAGAAAGAGGGAGAGAGAGAGAGATGAAAATAAATAGAAGGAGAGAGATGAAAAGAAAGAGGGAGAAGAGAGATGAAAATAAATAGAAAGAGAGATGAAAAGAAAGAGGGAGAGAGAGAGATGAAAATAAATAGAAAGAGAGAGATGGAGAAAGAGGAGAGAGAGAGAGATGAAAATAAATAGGAGAGAGATGAAAAGAAAGAGGGAGAGAGAGAGATAAAAATAAATAGAAGGAGAGAGATGAAAAGAAAGAGGGAGAGAGAGAGATGAAAATAAATAGAAGGAGAGAGATGAAAAGAAAGAGGGTGAAAAAGTAGAGAGTAGAAAAAAGTGGAAAAGAGCAAAAGAAAGAGAGAGAGCAAAAGAAAAATGGAGATAGAAAGAAATGACACCCTGATACCTGTACCCGGTTAGGATAATATCTGAATGGAATGGTTTAGGGAAAAGTATAAAAATTAAATTCCACTTACTGGAACAGAAATTCCATCTGTTTTTCACGCTCCTTCTCAATGCGCGACTGTTCTTCCAGCACTCGGCGGACATGCAGCATCTCTTGATATGCAGCTTTTCGCTCTTCACTCTTCCTAGTTTGTTCCTCCATTTCTGAGGCTAACAGCTTCTCGAGGAGACGAGTATCTTCTGCCAATTGCTCCTGCACCTCTTTGGCACGACGTCGCAATTTTAACTGGTACTGACGCTGCAGAAATGACCTTCAAGAACCAGAATTAATTTACCATCTCATATGAATATCATTTTTTAATAATCATATCTTGATTTAACTATTAGAATACTAATTAATTTGTTTAAATATTTTTTAATGATGTAACATTCGTTTTTGTTACAAATGAATTGATAAAAATTATTCTCTAAATTTAAGAGATGTTTACATGGTATTACAAAAAATATGAACTTTTTACTAAAACTATATTAAAGCCAGTGGCAGTTCCTCGGGGAAGGGAAGGGAGGAACGTCCTCCGCACATTTTTCTTCTTTTGAAAGTAAATACGAAATGAAATATATGCCTTGAAATTCGAGGAAGTTTCGATAATTTTTAAGTTCACAGCTGTAAGAAAACCTCGGTTGATCGAGATTTAAACCACGCACACTCATGTGCTGCTAGAAAACTGTGAGAAGGATGCGAGATTGTTTGTGTGGAGGAAAGCCAATCCATTCCTCCTTTACTGCAGTTAACACACATAGGCAACAGCGCGCTAGCGGCCAGAGAAAGAAGCAGAGTTTTAAGCAAGTAAATGAAAGGATAGGGAGGAGATCCTCCTCTGAATCAGCGCATGGGCGGGAAATAGAAACCGACTGGTCTTGCAGCAAGCTCGCTACTGCTGCCATCTAACGATGCTGCATTCAACCAGACTATAACACGTCATTTAGGAGGAGATACAATAAAAACAGTTTTAAAGCAAAGCTATGAAAGACACCATATAAACCATTTTAAAATTATAGATCAAAATATATTCATTGCACTTTATATACGCTATATTCATGGTTTGAAACTTTCGAGGATATTTGAAAGTTGAAGTTGGGTTTATATAAAACAAAGAGTAGTTCTAAGTTAGTATCGCAGACCTTTTTGGCCTCTGAAATTCACTTCCATTCATTGTTCACTAGACAGGACAACAGCCAAGTTGTCAGTTTTGTACAAATATATTTCAAATTGAAGGTACTGCAAACTACATTTTTAACATAAAAAAATTAATCGGCCACCGGCAACTTTGAACAATAATGGTAGTATCACTTCACAAGAACTGATATTCTTCAAAAGCATGTGATACTGAACTTGTAAAATGTACATGTGACAACACAGACCACGTGGGTGAGTGCAGTGTTCTCGCTTTCGTAACAGAATTTCTCATTCCCGTTTCCGTAAAACGGTTCCGGTTACGTGTTAGTAGCTGGTCTCTTCCAACACATGTGATGCTGTAGTGTGCGTGAAAAATGCTGCGAGGTTGTGAATTTCCTTGTAATTGTTAATTTGTGCAATTATTCAACAACGAATGGAAGTGAAAACATATTATATTTTGGACAATTTAGGAAACTCAGTTTACAAAAACAGATTATTGCTTTACGAAAGGGAAGACCAAGCCCAACACTACCTGGTATTACATGTATGCATGTAGGCTAATTTGTAGCATGTTTCATTCAAGAAGGTGTCATTTTGTGCTGTTAACTTCTTTCCTCCTCTTAAGAAATATGCAGAAGCCGCCACTGATTAAAGCTAATACTTAACTAGCCCAGTAGCTCTCCAACAAACAATTATAAGAATAAGAAAGTTTCAAATTCTAGAAATCTAAACAAAACATTCCAAAGACACTACCTATTAATTAAGGTCAATATGTTCCCACTTTAGTAATCTGATGTTTTCTGTAATTCATGAAAGCCTAGAATGTTATGTCTCAGTACTGCAAAAACAGCACACACTTTCTTTCCTACACACGGGTTTCTGACATATTTCTAAATATACAGAGTGAATCTCGAAGAAAGCTCGTAGTTTTGGGACATGGTTCTTGAAACCATTTTGAGTAAAATGTTCATAATATGATCATGGGTCCGGCTTCGAAAGATTAAAGAGCTATGGAATTTACAGTAAACATTTCATTTATATGTTTTTATGGGAGTTTGTGGTAAAGAAAACGCATAAGCATATACTGAAATAACATGTGAAGAACAAGTTAATTTAGCAAAATTTTCACAAGAGAAATTTAAAACTTCACAATTAAGTCACCTTTGATTCTATAATACAATATTCAAATTTATCACATATTACAGCTGGGCCACTAAGTTATTTATGTAACTATTCAATGTTCAATGGTATATTCCCCGAGAGATTAAAATATTCAGTGGTTATTCCTATCTTCAAAAAGGGAGAAACAACGTCTCCAGAAAATTACAGACCCATACCAGTCTCCTCCAAAATCTTTGATGATGGGAAGAACAGATTTTTTAAATTTCGATAGAAGTTTCTGATTTTCTATTAAGATAGCCTGTGATTTTTCAGGGTTCAGAATCAATCCAAATTTATGTGACCACGAGGTTAGAGATTTAAAACCCGAATTGAATTTGTTATATTGTCATTCACTGAATCCGGACTGGCATGGATACACAGTTGTAGATTGTCTGCATAAAGATGGTACCGACAGTATTGTATTGCCTCTGACACATCGTATATTGAAAATAGAAGAGGCCCTAAAACAGAACCCTGGGGAATCCCAGTCTCCACAATGTGTCATGATGAAAACCGATCATTATGTGAAACAATTTGTAAGCAATCGCAAAGATGAATATATCAGTATTTTGTGTGGTGAGTTTCTCAACATCCAGTTTGCATAAAGTAAATATACACTCAAGAATTAAAAATGTTCAGAAAAGCAAATGTAAGAAGATTCCATTGCAAAAATGTTTGTGAATTAGCCTATAATATATTTACAAATAATTTCTAGAATCTACCATATGTGTTTTATATATCATTAACTTTATGGAATATTAGAAGTTGCTTTGGGAATCTACGTGTACAAGTCAAGTGATCAATAAGACATGGAGTTTTGTTTACCCGAGTTCCACCTTCTTACGTCTCTCCTCTGCAGTCCTCCTCTCTATTAGCAGCTCTTCCAGTTTAGCTTTCCTCTGCATAGCCTCAGCTTCCTCTTTCTGTAGTTCCTCTGCTTTCCTCTCTTTCTCTCTGCAATATAGGAATATGCAAGTTATTAAGATACATTACTTCCAATGGAATTGTGGACTGTATTTTAATTTTTATTTAAATTTTATTTAGAAGAAAATGTCACAATAATAAACAAACTTCAATCAATTAATAAAGTCACATATTTTCACGTGTATTGCCCGCAAGCATGTATAAGCTGCACCCCCAATTTTGAGAAAATTCGGGGGGGGGGGGGGGAAGGGGAGAGAATTCTTATGGTCTTGCAGAGATGCTAAAACAAAGTTAGACGATTAGTGTAAAGTCTCTCACAATGATGCTAGGAAGACGAAATTTTTATTGCATGTCCTAAATACTACACAGTAGGATTTTTTTTTGTAAACTGAATAATTTCGAAATTAAAAAATAAAACATATTTAATGGACACTAAAAATTTAAATTTTGAAGTTGAACATATTTTTAAGAACTTTTCTCTCTATTTAAAAATGTTAAATTAAAATTTTAAGTTTTTTTCTAACCCTATCAGAGATGTAAAAAAATAGTCAAGCATACAATTTAAATTTTGTAAAAGAAGCTAGATTTTGAAAATATATAATATATATTTCTTAATTTGAATAACACAAAAACCATTATCTAATCGTAAAGGAACTTACTGTATATGCAGGAATACTTATAGGAAGGGGATAAAATGTACAAAATATGAAGTCTCTACTTTAAAAATTGTATAAAATAGAAATTGCACCCATCACCACATTAATACAGTTACATAATTATATCTCCCTGAAGATTCTGCTCCCCTTAAAAGTTCCTTGTTTTGAAAATATTGCTCGTAAAATTCCTCCCAGCTGTAGTCTAGATCGATTTACTATGTATTGTAACATAGCTTCTATAGGTCACATCCAACTTATTTCGTTCTTTTCCCCATTCATGAGAAACCACGTTCAACATTAATGAGCCGGCATATTGAAGATATACTGGCAAAGAATTAACAACTCTGAGAATTGTTCTTCAAATTTAATTTCTTGAAGTGCATAATACCATCTTTCATGGTATAATTTACTTTTCCATTCTTCAGGATGTGTGCCCATAATAATTTTTTTTTTTTTAATTCTGTCTGTCCACCGGTAAATTTTGTGTCATTCATAGAAAAAATATAAATATAGCACATTCAAACATACTGATAATGTCAATATAGGACACACTACAAGATCATTAAATAAAGGACATGTCCTACATACACACACACATATATATATATATATATATATACAGGACGCCTGGCAATCCTATGGAAATGTTGTTTCGTTGTAAAACTGGGTCATTTTCCTCTGTCAACTTAAAGAAAAGAAATGGTATTTTTTTTAACTTTTTCCTATTTGGTCTAAAATATTAATTTTTAAAGTATAGAGCTCATAGCTGTGGTAACTCAACAAATAAAAATATTTTGAAAAAAGAACATTATTTGGGGGCCCAAATTTTTTAAAATATACCCAATGCAGATAGTACTAAAACTGATATATCTAAACCTTTTTAAAGATAGATTCAAACAGTTTTTGCAATGTATTTGCAAAAGCATGTTCTACAAACTGTCTGTAACAGAATTTGATATTAGTCTCTACGTTTGTATAATAAACAATTAAAATTTTAACAATTCTCTGATTTCCTTTCCTCGCAAAGAAACGGACGTATTTTTTTTAAATCAATTAACAAAATTCTGTTACAGAGAAAAGTTTCCAATATTCTAACGAAAATGTCAAAAGTTCTAAATTTCAAAATGCATGTATCTTTAAAGGATGGAAATTATATCCATTTTTGTCTGGCAATGTAGCAAAAAAAATGAAGTTACTGGAAACCGATAAAAGCGGGGATGGTAAAAAATTGCATAGCGCAGGAAGTTTAAAAGACGTCTCAACATCCGTTTTATAGGTATGATAAATTCCCTACAAAATGTTATGCAATCATTCACACATATCAAAGGATTTTAAAGAAAATCCATTTTTTTAATATAATTTGTTTTTCTACAACAATAAAATTGTTGAGTGATTTAAAAATATAACGCAAAGCTTTTTAAACGACTCAACATCCGATATTTTTCACAAATACTCATCAAAATTTTATGCTATGTATCCCACACATATCACAGAGTATTTTAAAGATTTTTTTTTAATTTACTCATTTTAACAAAAAAAAATACCATCGTTATGGAAGTCTCCCCTTAAAGAAAGGTAAATTATATTGTCTGATTTGTGTTAACTTAGAAACTCTCTATCAACACAAGTGAATAAAGTAGTAAAGAGTACTCCAACTCAGAAGCTATCTACAAAGCTGAGGTGCCCACCTGAGTTCTTCCACTTGCTGTTTAATTTCAGCCTGCAGAGCCACTGCTCTTTCCTTCCTTTTCTGAAGCTCCTGTCTTTGGCGCTCCTCTTCAGCAAGTCTCAATGCTTCACGCTCCTTCATTGCTTCTAGTTGCTCTTTTCTATGATCTCATGCAAATCTTTCTTTCCTGTACTTGCTTTTCCCATGCCTCGTAAATGGACAAAATGCGTGTGCTGTTTTGTTCAATGCAATTAAGTCACATAACACATACAAATTATAGCCCACATATCCCAACTTAAGCAATAACATATATTTCTGAAAATTTGTGGAATCCTGGGAAACGAGAATGCGGATGCTTTAGCAAAGAAGGGCAGCACTGCTACTTTACAGACCTGTTACGAAATCTACGTATTACTCTGTGAAGAGATTTATTAAATCTACATATTAGACTTCAACAAACAAAATTTGATAACACAATCTCAAGAGAAAAAATGGAACTCTCTGCATCATAATCCACAGTTGATTCCTTTTTACCAAAAATCGTCTGTAGCTGCATTTAGATTGGCAACAGGCCATGATTGTTTGGCCAAACACTTGCATAGAATTGGAATATATCAGTCCCTAAACGCCCATTGTGCAACTCAAACCAAGAAATGGATTCAGAACATTCAAAATCTGCTGTAGAGTACAACCATACAATATCTTTGAAAAATATTGGAGTGCAAGAGGTCAAATGACTTTTTGTCAAATGCCTGGCATTAGAAAACAACAACAACATATTTCTGAAAATTCAAAAGTATAAAGATTATAAAAATGCCCTGTAATGTAGAAGGATGGATATATGTTTATACATTTTTTTATTAACAAGTCAAGTGGTTGTAAGCAGGGATGGTAAGTTGCAACTACGTATTGCCTCCATTAAAAGACGTAACTAGAAATTAAAGTTTTATAGGTATGATAAATTCGCTATACAGTAGAACCTCAATTATCTGTCACCCTATTAACTGATCGGCTGATTATCCGACTGTCTTTCTCGTCTTGTTTTTCTATCATCATTGGTATCATTGTTGTGTGAATTGTGACGTTATAGGAAACATTTTTAAACAACACCCTGTATTTTTCTGTATACCATCTGAAAGATTTTATTATTCTCCATGGTTACACGACATATCAATTGTTTTATACAACAAACGCTGCTATAGTAACAAAATAAATAATTGGACTTCTTGATGTTATGGAAGTATAAATTAACAGAAAATAACTATGTTATTAAGTGAAAGTAAGAGAATTGAGATTTTAATGATTGGATATGGTAGAAACACAGTCTAGTATATACAGTCACGAAGCTCAATACTTAGTAAATATGCATCCATAGATAGTTGCTAACCACTAGGATCGCTAATATCGCCTCATTACAGACAATGCGAAATAGTACCGGCACAGTCTATTGTTCCTAGCACCCTCAACAACTCAAGCTTCGTGACTGTATATAGTAGACTGTGGTAGAAACTCACACGCAATTTCCCCAGAAAGTAAATGTGTGGGCTGGGATTCTAGAATGCAGTTTTTGATGATGCACTTAATGCAAATCGGTGTTTAGAATTTTTGCGTGTTTCACATACCAGATCGTAAATGGGCAACATTTTGAACATTTAATTAATAGAACATTTGCTTCTGTAACACATTTATTTTGCTACCATAGCAACGTTTGTTTATAAAACAACTGATAGCTTGTGTAACCATGGAGAATAATAAAATCTTTCAGATGGTATACAGAAAAACACAGGGTGTTATTTTAAAATGTTTTCGATGACGTCACAACTCGCACGACAAAGATATCAAGAATGTTTTTTTTTTCTTTTTTTGTGAAAAAGTGTCTTTTAAAATATACTGTTTGACGTGTCCGAGCATTTTTCGAAAAACATTTCCATTCAGCTGTAGCAGAAAATATGCGTGACTTTTGAAACGCACTGTATATATTGCAGCATGTGAAATTAATATGGATTTTTGCAATTCTACGTTCTGCTGTAGAGTACAAGTTAATAGGATCATGAATGAAGTAAAGTATTATTTGTATTAAGCTAATAATTTTTTTAAAACTTGGTGGTTGGAATTATTACTTAATTACTATTGTGTAAGGGATGTTAATTTTAAAACAAAATTTGATAACACAATCTCAAGGGAAAAAATGAAACTCTCTGCATCATAATCCACAGCTAATTCCCGATTTACCACGAAAATCGTCTGTAGCTGCATTTAGATTGGCAACAGGCCATGATTGTTTGGCCAAATACCTGCATAGAATTAGAATATATCAGTCCCCTAACTGCCCATTGTGCAACTCAAACCAAGAAATGGATTCGGAACACCTCAAAATCTGTGCTTCAGTGGCTGACCATGATAATATCTTTGAAAAATATTGGAGTGCAAGAGATCAAATGACTTTATTGTAAAACGCCTGGCATTAGAAAACAACAACAATTTTAAAATAAACCTACTAAAGGCTTGCGTAACGATTACTGAAATTATTTCGATACTTGCACAAATATTAGATCATTTCTATTTTTAATGCCTAGTTACCTCTCTAATTGAAGGCTGTCTCGACCTCCAGTGATGATACAATTTCAGCTCTGCTTCCCTGCGCTGGTTTTCCTCCTCGCGACGCTTCAGTTCATAATTGACTACCTTCAGCTCTTCCAGAGGGACCCGGTGATGGGATGATGGACGACCTTTCAGCCGAGCAAGTTCTATTTCATATTGTCTGTTCTCTGTGAACAGCAGAGCTGACAACTTCTGGCGACGTTCTTCTAGTTTTTCAGCCTTCTTTTGAGCTTCAACTGCTTTCTTGTATATTTCCATACTGAAAAACAAGAATGTATTCCTAACAAAAAATTGTATTGAAAATTTAATCCTTTTCGACCTTCTCACCAACACACTAAGGACACGCACACGCACACAGTTACACTACAAGAGAAAATTAATATAAAATAGACCTGGATAAATAAAAAACTCGAAAATAAAAGCTTTTTAGATAACTCATTCGTGCGTAGTGCAGTGTAAACTACTGTGGTTTTTCTACTGGGTGTTCATTTCAAAGTGTGCCTTGACGTCACTGTTGTTGGGTCACCGATTTGAAGCGAGTTTCAGCTTATATGTTAGAGAAGTTGCCTATTATTTAAGGCATTCTTCAATCTGAACTTGAGAACGTGTACGGTATAACTTGAACGTCGTAGCAACAGATGGCGGTCTGTACGGTCTATGTGCTACCATAACCTCTTTCGAACTGTGTTTTGAGCAGGCAAGTCGTACGCAGGGTATTTGTTATCATCGGTTGCGTACGGCAAAATTCCACAATACAAATCAAATGCTCCGTGTCCATGTTGACCGTCGAAGTTAATGTCAACAAATACGTAAGTAATCGTCTTAACCCTCTCCCCATATCCCGACAGTACGTATTTCCAAACAGTTCACATTCCTGCCACTACCGGCGTTACCGTACGTATCGGTACGCACTCTTCAGAATGAACGCCGTACTTGCTAGGCAACTTCTCTGCCTCATAGGTTATACACTTCTGCGGAAGTGTAGGAAGATTGAATTCTCTAGGCTCATCGGCTAGCCACATGACGGCATACAGCGAGCCATGACACACTTTGAACTGAACATCCAGTATAGTACGGAACACAAGACTGTGGGCGGTGTTGTCTCATTATGCGTCATATATTTGCCTGCTTATTCTCGAAAATATAACGTGCTGTTCTTTGTGATCGGTGATTTTATTAAGCTGTGACCCATTGTATTGCTAAGTGTGACAGAAATGGTTCAGATAATTCTTCCGATTAGACCTATGCATCTGACTCCTATGACGAGTAAAATAGTTAAGCTCTGAGTTGTGCTTATTATTTTTTCTAATTGTTTTCATTACAAAATATCAATATTCAGATCACTGATTATGCATGAATGTAGTAGAAATAAGAGTGAAGAAAGGTTCAAATGTGACTTTGTTCAAATATATTTTATTATTTTCTTTCAATATACAACTGAAGGCTAATTTAAGGACAATGCTCTGAAATAAATTCTTAAAACTAGGCTATCTTCTTATGCAACCTTCATAGCAGGCTCCTATGACGAGTAAAATACTCAACCTCTATGTTGTACTTTGTTTTTTTTTTCTTTCTTTTAATTGTTGCATTACAAAATATTAAAATTAGGATTATTTAATATGTATGTAATAAAATTGATAGAGAATTAATTTTCAAATGTGACTTTATTCAAATATATTTTGTTTTCCTTTTACATACAAATTAAGGCTAATTTAAGAACAATGCAGAATGCTTTCAAATTCTTAAAACTAGGTTATCTAATTACGTAATCTTCATAAGAAAAGTGACAAGAAATACACACTTTTAAAGATAAATAGTACATTAATCATTTCTTCTTAAGCACCGATTTACTTTTAAGACGTAATACATATGCATGTGTTACAGTAGAGGAAAAAAACACACACACACCATTCAAAATGAAATATTCAATATAATTGTGAATAGGCCTATATTGAATAAGCAGTCGCGGACAGCCGATGAGGGGTGGTCCTCCAGCTTGGGGGTTGGGCGAAGGGCTAACAACCTATCACCGTAAAAAACAGCTTGTTACGAAACCTTCAAATAATTGGGCGACCGGAGGGAAATAGACCTTTGGAGAGGCCGAGACGTAGGTGGGAAGATAATATTAAAATGGATTTGAGGGAGGTGGGATATGATTATAGAGACTGAATTAATCTTGCTCAGGATAGGGACCAATGGCGGGCTTATGTGAGGGCGGCAGTGAACCTCCGGCTTCCTTAAAAGCCAGTAAGTATTGCTGAACCTACCATAGCTATTTTCAAGCGATCAGCCAATAGTGAAGTATTCCTAAAACCTGCATTGTGAGATATAAAGAGGAACATAAACATGACCCAGTATATATTTATCTGATCCAAAACCTCCAATGCTACAGAAACAGTAATATACACGATACTCTAGGTCGCATGGTGTTAGTAGGCCTACAATTGTACAATATGACTGAAACTGTTATGTCTTCATGTGAATATTTTTATATGTAATGTGCATTTCTTCACTTACACTGCTCCCCCCATCCCTAATTTTTGCTGCGCTCACCCCAGCGCCCCCTCTATTTGGAAGTTCTGGCGCAGCCACTGTGGAGAACTCTGTGTATGTATAGTTGCAAATTAGACGGAAAACACTGTGTATTACACAGTGAAAACGACTTTTGTGACTAGAAGGAAGAATTTAACTGTTTGAACTTGCTTTGTCACCTTTGATTGTAGTAGCGCGGAGAAGCCCAATCATCGTGTTTGCTGGACCGCACCTCCCACGTGTGAAAGTACTGCGTCACGCCGTTCCAGAGCTGCTGGTGGTCCCACTCTGCATTCCGCCGTCGCACCAGCGCCTCTTCTTGCCGGTAGCGTCTGGAAGACGGCGGAGCGCTTGCACACTGGCGCGACATGGCTCACGGCTGCAAATCAGTTCAAATATAGTATTCACATTAAGGGATAAAAAATTTTTCATTTTTCTTATAGTAATTTACTATGATTTTTTAGTTTTATAAACGTGAAAGAAATTTTAAGATATAGGCCTATATAAAATTGACAAAGTTATGCATTAAAAAGTTCTGCCATGCAAACGCGATACGAGTCGGCAATTTGGAAATTCACCGCACATAAAAAAAACACCCTCAAAGGTAAAAAGAAATATTCCTTTTTCTTATAATAATTTAATATGCACGTTTCACTTTATATACATGAAAGACATTTTAAGATACCGCTATCTATAAAAATTACCAATTTATGTATTAAAATGTCCGGCCACGCAAACGCACTACTAGCCAGCAATCTGTAAGTTTATCGCTCATTTTCTCAAAACTATATTTTTGAAACTGATTAAATCACATCTTCCGCAATTTTGCTTAGATAACTTCACTCGAACGTTTCTCTGCCAATGAACGAGCTCTATGACGCTAGATTCACCAATGAGAATGGAATTACACTGATTCTGTGGGGAGCTGACGAGAAAGTCTCTGCGAGGTGTATTTTAATTAGGTGCGGTGCGGGGAGGTATTGTGAATGGAGCACCGCTCTTCCTAGAACTGACCAGAGATAAGATAAGTTGTTATGAATCTTATGACAGTAAACAGATGACATCACAGTCACCACATGATGTTTAATTATACTGTGGCTGAAAATATCGGGTAGTTTGAGACTAGTTCTGTGTCGGTGTGTTGTATAAGTTGAAATTGTTAGTTTATACTTTAAAAGCTGATCGAATGTTACACGTTGGTTAGCTATTGTAATGTAGTTAGTGTGTCATTATGTCGTTTTCTGCGAGCAAGAGTGGCGTTACGTTGGTTGTTGCCTGCGTGCAGGATTGGCACTACTCCACATTCCTATTAGAGCTGATCTCGTGAGCTTCCCACAGTATTTAAAAGTATGCTGCTCAAAATTAATAAGTGAGACTTCTTCCTTCTACGTTCATTTGTTTTATTTGTATCGTCTCTACTTCGATGTATCAGCAATCAAGCAATTACATCAGACTCGCAGTCTCAACTTGCAACAATAATTAATTACAATAATTGCACAATTACTATAAGTAAAAATATTTACAATAAAATTAAACATGTTAAAAAATTATAGATAAGCAATGATAAAAGAGTTCAAAATAAAGTGTGTTATAACCTTTCTTCCCCGTGTAATTTTACAATCAAGTTTCTTTGTTCTAATGTAGTTTCTCTTTTCTTGTTACCGATTGCTTTGCGTTTACTTCAAACGATGTGCCCTGCTTCACTGTGCTCTACTTACTGATGCGGTACACCTAAGGAAGCCTGGACGCGTTGTTTATAAGTTTGAACAGGGCTGTCCAAATACTTAATTTGCGCCTAACTTACCTCAAAATTTACGTTTAATTAAAATTAAAATTAAGGTACGACAAATTGAAATTATAAATGAAAAACCTTAAAGAGCGTACCCTATCAACATTATCGCAATACGAATAAGGGTTTCTTAGAGAAACGCATATTACGTGTATGTATAATTAAATGTTCTCTTTATTGGAATTGTGCAAATACTTTTTTTTTACCCACTGTACGTTCCACTTCCGGCCTATATGAATCCTTGTCTTCCACGTGAGCAGCTACAGTAGAAGAGAGGATATGGATGATTTATATCTCTAAAAGTTACGGTACATTTCTTTGCTATTGTTAATCTCACCCGTTTCTTTAGATGCGCTTTTTTTACTTGTAAATTGAATTTAGCGACCTTTTAACGACATTTGACATCTTATTTTGATGACTCTGAGGTGACGATTGTTGGCAACACTGCCGATGTAGCCTATGTACATCTCATTATCTCAACAATCTTTGTCATATTCAGTTGTGAATATGAAGTAAAACATTATACACTTTAAATAATAAAATAATAAAATGGAAATTATCGATGTAGTCCCACACGATATATTGTTGGTTAAACTACAATCAAGGGAGATTGACTTCAGAGTGCTCCAGTGGATCAAGAAATTTTTAACTTGTCGCACTCAGAGAGTACGGGTAGGGGAGGAATTATCGAACCCAATTGAAATTACTTCCGGGGTCCCGCAGGGGAGTGTCTTGGGGCCTCTTCTATTCTTGGCTTTTGTAAATGATCTGCCAGTTAATATCTTGTCTAGGGTTCGCTTATTCGCGGATGATTGTATGTTATACAGGGAAATAAAAAGTCATGAAGATACTACTCTTCTCCAGAATGACCTCAATAGAATAAACGATTGGGCAATAGCCAACAAAATGAAAATAAATTCTCTAAAGAGCAAAGCCATCAGCTTTACAAGGAAAAGAAATAAAATAGTCGCATCGTATACGTTAGGGGGTGAAACCATTCCGGAAGTTAACAAATGTAAATACCTCGGAATAACATTTAGCAGCGATCTCGGCTGGGGGGAACACGTTACAGACACAGCGGGAAAAGCATGGAGAGCGTTACACTTTGTGATGAGGGTACTAAGAAAAGGTTCTGATAAATCCAAAGAGATTGCATATAAATCACTAGTACGTCCAGTAATGGAATATGGTGCTGCATGTTGGGATCTTTACAGATTAGAACATATTAAGACACTGGAAAAGATTCAAAAACGGGCTCTTAAGTGTTGTCGGAAAAATTCACCATTAAAATGGGACACACTCACGGACAGGAGAACGCGAATTCGATTATGCGCACTGTTCAAAACATACAGAGGTGAGCCTGCCTGGAAAGAAATAAAAAATAGGTTGCAGCCGCCAAATTACTCTTCAAGGAACGACCACTCATATAAATTGAGGGAAAGACGACAGAGGACGGACACTGGAAAGTTTTCTTTTCTCAATCGGACTATCAGGGACTGGAATGCTTTACCTGCAGACTTACTAAAGGCTTTACCAACAACCAAAAATGTATTTAAAAATAGGCTGAAGGACCTTTCTAATAGACGGTAATTATACACAGTACTTAAAGGGTGTAAATGATATGTTGTTATTGAAGTGTTGTATCAGTGAAGAATTATGTTGTGTCAGTGAAGTGTGTTGTATCAGTGAAGAAGTATGTCGTGTCAGTGAAGTGTGCTGTGTAAGTGAAACGTGTTCCTGTCAGTGAAACTGTATAGGTTATAGTGGCAGTGCAAAGTATTTGAACAGTGAAATGTTTTTGAAGTGTTAGTGAAATCAGGATAGAATCAGTGAAATGTGTCGTAGTTCCAGTGCAGTGAGTGAGTTGACAGCGAAATGAGTGTAATGTTGAAAGGTACTTGTGCAGATATGAACATATACTCGTGGGTTTTAGTTCGATCTTAGTTTAAGATACAAATTAGAATATTTCAAATGTTATTTTAAGTGATCGTTTCATTTAATTTAGTATATTCCCTGTTATTATTATTATTATTATTATTATTATTAGTATTAATTATTAGTATTATCATTAATTGTATTTTTAATTAATAAGTTTATTATTGTCATTATTGAGTGTAATTAGTTACCACTGCCACCGGGTATATACCCATTGCAGTGTGAATAAATACATACATACATACATTTTTGGCAATTTAAGTATTAGAAATTAAGACAAAAATAACTTTCGTAATTCTGTTGATAACAAAGAATAAAAGACTGTGTGTTATTTTAATTTCATATTACAATAATGATTATACCTTGAGTTTCTGGCTGATATGTACAGCAGTGGCAAAAAAACCGGACCGACCCTTGTAGCTGATTTCAGAGCCTTGTTCACTCCAGAGCACGATAGACTGGTAACTAAGACTTTCGTGGTTCGAATCCTGCCTGGGAAGGAAACTTTTTTTTGTTCCTTATTCAAATTTATTCCCAATACTTTTCGATTGCAGCGATATTTTACTACTTAATTAACTTATTATTCCCAGAACATAAATTTTACCGGCTATCTAAAAAAGTATTGGGAATAAATTTGAAAAAAAAAAAAAAAAAACGTTTCCTTTCTTTCCAGACAGGATTCCAACCACGAAAGTCTTAGTTACCTGTCTATCGTGCTCTGAAGTGAACAATGCTCTGAAATCAGCTACAAGGGTCGGTCCGGTTTTTTTGGCACTACTGTACATATTATATCAGGCAGTATATCTCACTTGACGATATGTGTCAGAGGAAGAACAACTGAAAAGTGTAGGGGAAAAGCAATCAAAGTTGACAATTCTCATAAGGGTGATGTCATCATCCAATTCAGTATATTACTGCAAACTTTAGTGTTTTTCTTATCAAAACTGATAAATGAGAAATACCACCACGGACACAGTCATCCTGTCCTACTTTTCCATTAGAAACAGCAATAAATTCTGCAGTAATATACTGAATTAGAAGATGACATCACCCTCAAGAGAATTGTGACTTTGATTGTTTTTCCCCTGTACGCTTCAATTGTTTGTATGCATCTGAAGTCTGATTAGTATGTAGCTAGTCTGTGATGTATGCAATGGAAAGGGAAAGGAACTGACCACCCTATCCAATTATCTCCTGACACAGTTGCCTCATAAGTGGTGCCTTTATGGTATCACTTGTGAGGTTAAGACATGTCTTCGGACAGTTGACTGAACAATAATGATTGTTGTTGTTTAGTCAACTGTCCGTAGACAGGTCTGAACCTCACATGTGATACCATAAAGGCACCACTTATGAGGCACCTAGGCCAGGAGATAATGGGGTAGGGTGGCCAGTTCCTTTACCCCTCCATTGTATACATCGCCGACTAGCTACATATTACACTAGTCAGATTTCAGATGCATACAAACAATTGAGCCGTTCAGAGCAAAAGTGGTGTAAGTCAAATATGGGTAATGAGGGTTAAAGTAAACATTCTGTGAAATACAGCGCAAAGTAGCAATTAATATTCAATTTATTTAAACTATTAGTAGTCAGTGGATAGCACGAAGGACATATTAATTGCTACTTTGCGCTGTATTTTACAGAATGTTTACTCTAAACCTCATTACCCAATTTTGACTTACACCACTTCTGCTCTCAATTGTTGTTTATGCCTTAAATTTAATTAACTTGTTTTGTATTATATATATATATATATATATATATATATTGTATATTTTATATTTTTAGTAGAGTCATCGATGTAGCTCAGTCGGCAGACTCGCTGGGCTGCTGATCCGGAGCTGCGTTCGGGCTTCGGTTGGATCCCCCTTTGGTCTCATTGAATGGTTTCTTCCGAGGTTTTCCCCAGCCGTATGACTGAAGCCGGATGGTCTAGGGCGAGTCCTCGGCATCAACCCCTTTGATTTGATTACCTGGTTGGGTTTTTCCGAGGTTTTCCCCAACCAAAAGGCAAATGCCGGGTAATCTTTTGGCGAATACTCGGACCTCACCTCACTACATCTCGCCAAAATATTGTAAAAAATTGCACAAAATTGTAAAAATTGTAGAAAATTACTAAATTGTAAAACTGTAAAAATTTGTAAAAATTGTAATTGTAATATTGTAAAATTTTGACTTGTTCCACATCTTGAAGCTTCATTGCTCATGTAAGATCTATGGAATAAAATGAATGAATGAATGAATGAATGAATGAACACATATCAAGTGAGATGTACTGCCTGATAATATCAGGCAGAACCTCAATCAGAGAAACAATAATGATTAATGAATAAAAAGTGAAACATTATATCCTTTAATTAAATGAAAATTGTAATTTTTGGTAATTTTAAGTCCATATTTAATTACATGTTCCGACAAAAATAACCAAATAGAGGCTATATTCACTTATTTTTTTACATTTTCGTAGGCCCACATAAAAATCCGTTTCCTGACAATCAGTATATTGAAAGGTTACCGGTCAATAAATCACGATAGAAACACGATGAGGGACTCAATCCCAATAAGAAGGCGATAAATCTCCATATCTCTGTCGGGAATCGAAGTAGTGTCCGCTGGACTTGAGGCGAGGAACGCAAGAGGCGCACTGGTCATTTAACGCGTGTTCTCAGCATTCACACTAGGATGCAAGACGATTAGTCACGAATGAAATTGATGGAGTGCTACAAGCAGACCAGTTTTTTATTTCAGCTGTCAGTAGGCAATCAGGGGAAGTCCCTGGCAATGACCGACAAATGAGAAGCGTTTTATGTGGGAGCAAAACCAGTCAAGGCAATTATGTGACGAGCTTGCGAAATCAAGTAGAAAACGTGTCTCGAAATGTACACATACGCGTAAACACTAGCACAGAGTAGTTTTTTTTATATCTAATTCAAGGTTAAATGTATATATTCAGAACTATTAACATGATATACGCAGGGCAAAATTATCTTTCTGGTCAGTATAAGGCCGTCCAGTAGCCTGAGGCCCTTGT
Organism: Periplaneta americana; assembly: GCA_025594305.2. Lineage (NCBI taxonomy): Eukaryota > Metazoa > Arthropoda > Insecta > Blattodea > Blattidae > Periplaneta > Periplaneta americana. Next base: position 144,564,256 of record JAJSOF020000011.1, on the reverse strand, counting down.
GTCACTAATGAATGTTGAGATAACAAAAATGAAAGTCACGAAGTTTTACACACACTTTCTTATCATATTGTAAGTTTTATGAGTCTCGTGACAATTCATGTAATTGTGAATGATATTACTGTTTCTAGTTTTGTAGTTTATTTTTTGAATTGCAGAATGAATGAAAAGTCTAAAACCACCTTGTTGTAAGTCTGGACTTCTGATCTTAAAAATATGCGCATCATCATCATCATCATCATCATCCTTCACGAATTAGGCCTCTGTAGACCTGTTTCGGCCCCATCTAGCAGTCTTCTAAAAGGTCTTCCTGGTCGACGATGTCCTCTAGGTTTATACTGCATCATAATTTTTGGGATTCTTGAATTTTCCATTCTTCTTACATGATCTAGCGAATCGAATTTGTATCTGCTGATTTTTTTTTCTTCTACTGACTCTACTTCTAATTGTTCTAAAATTTCTTCATTCCTTTATCGGTCTAAAAGAGTATATCCTGCTGTCCTGAAAAATTTCATTTCCGTTGTTTCGATTCTGTTCATGTCTTTTTTCTTTAATGTCCAAATCTCGCTTCAGTATAAAAGGGAGGGTAATGCTAGTGTATTATATATTTTTATTCTTATAGATTTTTGTACCAATTTAGCTTTTAATTAATTGTTTATTATTCCTAGAATTTGTGTAAATTTGGTAATTTTCTTGTTCACATCTTTTTCATTTTGATAAGATATTTCACAACCCAGATAGTTGAAATTTTGTACTTGTTCGAGGCATTGGTTATTGTGTATTATCTTACTCCTGACTGGGTCTTGTCCTAAAAATGCCATTACTTTTGATTTTTGTGCTGAAATTTCCATCCCAAAATCTTTTAATATTTTATTTAATGTATATAATCCTCTTTGTAAATTATCCTCTGAATTAGAAATTATGACTTGATCATCGGCATAGAGTAAAGTATTTAATTTTAGAGCACTGGTTATTTTGATTTCTGATGTGTAGATGTGGTTCCATTTTAAATTTCATTTATATAAATATTAAATAAAGTTGGTGATAGTGGACAACCCTGTCGAACTCCATTATTAACTAATTAAAAATATGCACACAAATATGTATATAAAAACTTCAAATTATGTACTAAATGTGTAATATCAAAGTTACAAAGGGAGTTAAACATTGTTCCTATTTATTTAAAAAAACTGTATCTTGTTTATCTAATTATAATTTACAAAATGAATATATCTATACTGTATTTGTTTATTTCCGTCAAATTACTTATATTTTATTATAAACCATCAAGCCATTCAACACACAATAATACATAAAATAACCTGATTAATAAGTGAACCTAATTTTACATTATAACCTACACATATATAGGTTCTACATAAGTTTCACATTGGTACTGATGATAATCTTTCACTTTACTCTCATCTCACTCACTGTACTGACACTATGACAATTTCACTGATACTTTAGAACACATTTCACTGACACTATATAACACATTTCACTGAAACTATAGAACACATTTCATTGACACTATAAATTATCACTGATCGATACTATTCACTGCACTGTTATTTATTTATTTAAATTTAAATATACAGAATAAAGAATATAATTACAAACAAGAGAAATAGAAATAAAATAACACAATCAAGGAGATATAGTTGTATTAACAAAATTTGAGACCGAATGAGCAGCGCTCGTGTTCGGTCGCAGTTCAGATATAATATTAATAGGCCTATAAGAGAACATAAAATAAAATAAAATAAAATAAAATAGGAAATAGAATTAAATTTACAGTTACAGAAATTATATAATAGGCTACAATATTAATATAAGAGAAATATAGAAAATAAAAAAATATATAAATAAAATGAAATAGGAACTAAAATTTAAATTTCAGCGGCAATGTAAAATCATAACTTCACTGACTCACCACGCTTCACTGATACAACAGTTCAAATAAGACAAACAATTACACCCTTATTCATACTTTAGGGCCATATTCTAGACATTCTTAGCGCTGGCTTCCGGTGGATGATAAGCGAACTAACGTTTTTCGTATTCATAAACCAGTGTTAGCGATATGATATAATATGAATCCTGTACAAGTAATCAGTCGATAGCTGGGGCTAATTTAGCACGCTCGTAGCGCGAGCTAGCGAAATGTCTATGCATAGCACCCTTATAGTCTAAGACCCTCTTACAAGCTATTTTTAAATAATTTACAATTCAAACCAAGGGAGTAACTCGCCAGGCTAAGTAAATACCTATCACCTTCATTTTAATTTACACTTTATACACAACGTTTTAAGTTAGTCTTGACTCTCCTTAAGGCAGGGCAGCCGTCAAAGACCGCTACAGGTTAGGTCATTCCAATCATTTATTGGAGAATTTACCTACATCCGTTTTCTGTTTCCTACATTTGATTATGACATAAAAATGGAATATATTGTTGAACTTACAACAGACGAACGTTTTCGCCATGAAATGGCATCATCAGGTCTCGTAATAGTGGGTAACACACAATGAACACTTTCCAAATCTGGTTATTTAACACACTACTCTTAAATATACATATAGACAAAGATTAATATAATAATAATAATAATAATAATAATAATAATAATAATAATAATAATGATTTATTTTAGCTGGCAGAGTTAAGGCCGTAAGGCCTTCTCTTCCACTCATCCAGCAAAAAGTATATATACATATGCATGAACTTACAAAGAATTCAACAATTTGATTTAGATGAGAGTTACATGTATACAAGAGTTATTTACGAATTAAACAACAAAATACTATGCACTATTAATTAAACACTGAAATAAACTGTGTAGCAGAATTAAGCTAAAATACATAGAATGTTAATATATTTCAAATAATATTAGATAATAGAAAGAGATTATTATGAGACAATTTTGAAAATACAGCACTATCAGGATGATGTCTGAAGAAAAAAGTAACAATGTAGTCGGTGATAGTTTAAATCAGTATGATTGGAGTGAAATGCTAATAAGGTTATCTTTTAAGCTGTTTTCAAAGGTGTTTATTGCCTTGCAGCCCCTAATACTTTGTGACAAGGAATTCCATTGACGCGAGGTGGATACTGTAAAAGATGATGAATAACAAGATGTTCTATGAAGAGGTATACTTAGCGTGCCACAGATAAGTGATCTGGTATTTACGTCGTGGTTAGAGTATAGATAAGAGAAACGAGACGAAAGGTAATTTGGTGTTGAGGTGTGCAGAATTCGAAAGAGTAAAGACAAAGAGTGTAAAGTTCTGCGTTCTTTAAGTCGGAGCCACGAAAGACTTACGAAGGACGGTGATATGTGATAATATCGTCGGATGTTGCACACTTAGGTCACGTAACATAACGTCACAATAATCGAAGTGCGGCATCACTAGGGTTTGTACTAGGGTAAGTTTTAGTTGCTGGGGCAAGAAGTTTCTCAAGCGACTCAAACAGTGAATGGAGGAACAATAGTAAAATGTTGATAAAATATATATATGTGGTTATTAAAAAATACAGGTTATATATGTAACATCAGTAGAATTTGAAGGAAATAACAGTCTATATTATAAAATGTAAAAGCGTGACTAGTAAAACGATGTCTGGGGTAGTAACAGAGCATATAACATAATTCCTTAGAAGTAGAGTATACAGTGTATAATCTAATAATCTTGAGAATCTTCTATAATGTGCAATCATGTATGTAGAGTTCTTTAATACTTCTCACAATAGCTTTTTAAGGGAAGATTTCATGCCCTATCTTATCAATATTAAAATAGCCATATGAATTCACCATTATCTAAGAAACTATTGGGTTTAAAAATGTGCTTTTTTACAGGAGGGTTTATTCATTTCTGTTGAATACACTGGTAAATGATTTTTAATATTGATTACAAAAAAATATGATTTTTAAATAAATTTCTTATATGAAACAGATTTTCAGACTTTTTTTTAATTAGATAGGTATGTCAGAAAATTTAATAAGAGGTAGGCCTATACCAGAAAATTTAATAAAGGTTGATTCATATCACAGTACTGTCTGAATTGTGTGTTAAAATTTCATTCTGACGTGCATGATAGAAAATGAAGCTTATGATGAAAAAATTACTTTTGAGAAAATCGCGTTTAAGTAAACACTTAACAATAGAAATGTACAAGTATTCTTAAATAGTACATTATGCAACGAGCCTATAATGATAGTAATTAAGACGCAAGTATGTTTGTTTATGAAACGAGCGCAAGCGAGTTTCATAATTTTCATACGAGCGTTTAATTACCATTATAGGCAAGTTTCATACGACTTTTTATGCTCGACCATATTTCTAACTTTAAATTATTCAGAAATATTCATTTTATTTGTATCTGACTGAAGATCGGAAGTGACATTGTTCATAGCTCGAAATTGTGAGATGTGCGCAGAAGCGAAAGTATTGATTTTTTCCGAGGAACAATAATGTCATTGACCTTGATGTAATGCAGAGACTGTATAACCTGGAAATTGATTTATAATTGAAAAACGAGATGACAAATTGAATTTATTTGAATATTATTTACAATTAACTCTAATTATTATAGTAACAGAACATAACCTTCTGCGACAGTATTGGATTTCCAGCCTCCGTGACGTTTCCCTCGTCTTTCGATTGCATATCCGAGAATAATCGAAAACCTGAACTTTAATGAATAGGTGTACTTTAATGACATGCATTAAAGGACTGCTACCGTGTGTATAATTACTACATTTCGGCATGGTCGAGCATAAAAGTATTTTAAAATACAAAATATTCGAATATTTTAATAAATCAAACACAAAATTAAGCAGAATTATCCATATATACAGCTATTATATAAAAATCAAAATTTCATTTTTTTTTCTTTTGTTAGGGCCTTTAAACCCCCCCTTAAGCGTTAGATTCAAGTAGCTATCTATATCCATTGACAACAGAGCATATGTTTACATGAACTTTACTCAGAATTGTCAATGCAACATGTCAAAATATTTACTATTCTTTCTAAAACACTTTGTGTAATAACTTCTCAGAAATATAGTGGTCTGGATACATATTGGACACTCCATTTCAGTAATATCTTCATCTTATGCAAGGAAGAAAAAAAACTATAGGCGAAAAAAAGAAGGCATCAGTGGAAGTACAAAGTACATTTCACTCATCACTAGATCGTTGGTTTGTTGTATTCTTCTTGAAACACTAAAATTTCGTATGTTTATTCTTCTTTCGCTGGAACATCCAAAGTAATTACAAATGTAATAGTGATTTCGTAAATTATCTTTATTTTCCTAGTAAAGATATTGGATGGTTCTTTGAATATATCTACACTTTTTTTCAGTTTCCTAATGATAAGATAATTTTCGAGAGATAATTTATAGATCTTGGTTAACCTACTTCCTTTTAAAACAAAAGCTTGCCAAGTCATATTTTATTCATTTGAATTAACACCAATACAAGCAATAACAGTTTCAGTAACAGGGAACTCCAGACTTAAGGTCACATTACACAACTAGTCTTAGAATCAGCCAGATAACTAGCGTTTTAAAGGCAAATATTAAGACTTTGCTTTTGGCAAACCACTACTTCCGCATTAAATTAAAAAGCAAACAATGTAAACTCAATGCTTCATAACAAAATTTAAATGTAGAAGTATAGGAAAGTTTGGGGGTCTCCCGAGAATTAATGGCATTGACTGAATCATTTCCCATTCTCTTCAAAGAAATTAGTGTTACAAGATAACACACACTTCCTCATATGTTTCGCGACATTTTTGTTCTTTTATCATATTGCGGATGATATATTACTGTCTATAATTTATTTCCTTGAACTACAATTCAAAAGATATAAATGTAATAGCTTAATGTACACTCAAATAAGAAAGTGAACTTCCGAGATTCCACAAAAGACATTTTTTTCACTTCCCCTACCTCGAATGGCGTGGTTAAAGACTTTAAAAACTCGTAACAAAAGCACGGATAATTCTAAACACAGACACTTAAAATTGCCACATTAAATATCTCCTCTACTGTTACTGATATCGGCGAGCTGTTTTCGCTGAATATTAGGAAACGTAAGATCTCAGAAATTTAGCATATACATAATGAATAAATGAACGAACGAATACAGAAGAAAAAAAAACATTTTCAGCGCAAAGTTTTTATTTTTTACTGGGTGAAACTAGCGCTGAGGTAGTTTCGGTGATTTCGGAAGTGAAAATCGTTGAATTGACGAGGGATTTGTTTTGTTGAGATGCAGTTGATCGTAAATGCAAGGCATAACAAAAGCCTAAAATAACCAAACTTAACCAGTCACAGATTCCTACAGTATATGCAAGGTTTATAATTGGAGTAGGAAGGGAACCACCTCAGCCCTAGTTTAAGCTTTTACTGGAATAATAGTCATAAGTGTATCAGAAATTAAACGAAATAAAATAATAATAATAATAATAATAATAATAATAATAATAATAATAATAATGGCGTTTGCTGCATGTTTCTAAAGCAAATAGGCCTAATTACGAAATATCGCTATTAAACTTTCATCCTTCAGATGAAATGTCTGTAAGGCACAAGATAAATAATAGCAGGAAGTGGTGTTATTTTATTTACTGCAATAACAGTAACAATAATAATGTGATGGTGATGTTCTTATGTTATTTTGTTTAATTCAGCTGCAAATAGTTAACGCCTATACAATGCATTAAACGTAAGTGGACAGTAAATTAAATTAAATAAGGATCTTCAGCTGTTTTTCAATCCTTTTCTTTCACATGCTCTATTCAAATATATTTTAACTTAAGCTGTTAGCATAACTCTAGGAAATGCGACAGGCTCAAAAATGAAGAGTCCACTGCAAGAATGATGGATCTCACTTTCTTGTCGAAAATGAACCAAGACTGTCAATGCATAGCTTAAGACATATAGAATGTACATAGAGAGTTATATGGCATTAACACTGATAATAATCATTGTCCAGTAATGATCGGAAAATCACAGTTAAGCTTTGAGCGCTAAGCATTTTAACTTTCAATTGCTTCTCCTGCAAAATGTATTCCAAATGACATCCATCATTCTTGCAGTGGACTCTTCAAATGTTAAAAATGGTGACCATTCATTGCAACACAAGCTTATCTTTGTTGCATGAATTTCTGCACATTATGTAGCATTTCAGAACAATTTTTTATACCTTTTACGCGTTTCACTACAATTTAATTCTTTAAGTACTACCAATAGATGTCATATTCCCGTTTTTACACTGTTTTCTTGACCTACCGGTAAGGAAATTAAACATGCTGTATGTTGTTCTCTACACCACAAGACATGCAGCATCGTATTATAGCTACTTGCACTGTGATTTTTCTGAAATAAGAGCGCCTGTATATATGCTAATTGTGAACAGTCTTTCGAAAATTCTTGCCTATATACAGGAGGACTGCCATCAAGACTCGGCCCATTGCTTTTATCTGGTACTGTACATTGCCGCGAAAATATCAAAATTGACTTTTATAGCATCACAATAGTCTTCTATCTCTCTCTTAGGCATATATATATATATATATATATATCCCGGAATAAGAATATATGGTATTGTTTGCCTATGTACTTAGACCCTTATTTCGGAGGGTATTCATATAACTTTTCATTCTGCAAATTAATTTTAAAATGTTACATTTCCTCGGATCAAATTTCTGAATATTTAAAGGACAAAACTAAAAATTTCAATAATTTGTTATCATAATACACTGCTTTCTTATTTTGACTGAGCATATTGGAAATTAAATCAATGGTTTTCCCAAAACATGCAAATGGCGCTATGGTAGAATAGCAACGGTAAGGATATAGTAGTAACTGCAGACATACTGACATGATGTAAATGGAGCTATGGTAGAATAAGAATAGCTAAGATGTAGAAGTACAAATGTTGTTCTGGTGGAATAACAACAGTAAGGGAAACAAAATAACACACACAATTATTAAAGATTTTATTAATTTGTCCTAGAGAATAATATCTGTAATATTGACAATTAACATTTGAGGAGAAAAATTCGCTCCGGTGAATTCGGCGTAGCTCAGTGGTCAGAGCGCTTGGTACGTAGAACCAAGGACCCGGGTTCGATCCCCGGCGCCGGAGCGAACTTTTCTCCTCAAATATTAATTGTCAATATTACAGATATTAATCTGTAGGACAAATTAATAAAATCTTTAATGATCTCATAGCTAGCAGTGCATATTTCTGTACAGATTACTGTGCACTTAACTGCGGAATCCCGGCCAAACAAGTCACTCAGTTGAGTGCACCCCTTGTATAATGGCAGGTGACTTGGACATAAAATGTCAACGTATGCCTAACTTGGAGTCAAGCCACAAAGGGAAACACTGAAGGAGGAAGGTTCGATCCGGTGCTGGGGATTGAATTCGGTGTAGCTCAGTGGTCAGAGCGCTTGGTACGTAGAACCAAGGACCCGGAGAGAATTTTTCTCCTCAAATATTAATACACAATTAAATTTCTTCATCAACAATATTATTGGACAACATCTATCGATTATTCCTGATTCACCTTCATGTTAACACTTGTGTGGTCAATATTTTATGTTTTTTTTTTATCCTGATGTCCCTCTGTGTTTTATTTTGAAAGCCCTCCGAACAGTGTCGCATTCATTGACATTTGCCTAATTTATTATTCATGTCATCACCTTTTGCGTAACTTACAAGAGAACTGAAGTATTCAAAGTGAAAGACTTGAGGTAGGTTATGATTACGTAAAAAAGCAGACACACAAAAGTGAGTCCTCGACAGCTGATTGTGTTGACCTGAGCAGAGATACAAAGCTGAATACGATCATTCATAACAGTCCGGGAACCACTCAAATCGAGTCTGGGCTGCAACACGAGCAGCAGATGACCACAAGAAAAACACCGACAATCGACTCTGTTTACTGTTCGCATAGCAGGCCAAGGTTCTGTACTACAAGAAACCTGTAACCAATTAAACGCTAGCAAACACAGTGATGTAATATGGGGAGGGAAGTCCCTTTCTATCCGACACTGAACGAACTTGAATGAAAGATAAGCAATAAATGAGGGCATCACTCAGCCATGCTGCCTGACACGTAGTTCATGCTGTAGCTCTTGACAGAAATATTGCCATGGCGACGACGCGTGTGAGGATTTCCGTAAAGATCGAGAGACTGATTTGTTATCTTATATGCACATTAAATCACGTCACAGCAATGTGGTGACGGATTTTTGACGCACAAAAATAAGAAAATATTTCTTCTATGCACACGACAACATTCCAATGCTTTTACATTATTTCTTCACACATTGTTTCATATTTGCTTAGGCTGTTGCAATGGTTTGTACAAATTCAGCAATTACTAGCTCTTAATCAAACTCTCATAAAATTTTATTTTCCTCTCAGAATTTCCTGTAATTCCTTCTGTTATAGATGCAGGTCATCAAGTTTGATCAAATTTACACACATAAAGTAGCTATTCGTATCTTGTAATCACCTCTAGTGTTATTTTTCTGGAGATAGGACAATTGGAATCGCCCTGAGTAGCACAGTTGACATAGCGCTGGTTTTCTGTGCCCGAGGTTGCGGGTTCGATCCCGGCTCAGGTCTACGGCATTTAAGTGTGCTTAAATGCGACAGGCTCATGTCACTAGATTTAGTGGCATGTAAAAGAACTTCTGCGGGACAAAATTCCGGTACATCGGCGACACTGATATAACCTCGGCAGTTGCGAGCGTCGTTAAATAGACCATACTTTTTTTTTTTAGGAAAATTGGGTATAACCAAGACCTATACGATCTTGATAAATCCCCAGATCCCCTGACCAAGGGCACGTTTTTCACTGAAAACCCAATCTTTCCTATTTTCTGCCTTCTTCTTAGTCTCCGCATAATTATAATCCATATAACTATCTTAAAGTCTGTCATCTTATATCTCCTGCCATCATTCACCATTCCTTCCAGCGCATCTTTCAGTAGACAGTTTTTTTGTCAACCAGTGACCTAGCCAATTCCTTTTTCTCTTCCTGATCAGTTTCAGCAACATTCTTTTTTCATCCAATCTTTCCAACACAGCTTCATTTCTCATTCTGTCTGTTCATTTCACACGCTCCATTCTTCTCCATATCCACATTTCATAATGTCCATGTTTCTGCTCCATAAAATGCCACACTCCACTTACAACCAAACATGCTGATGGGGGCAGATAAAAAAGTTATTTTTTTCTTCCAACATGTTAATAATGTCAAAACAAGTGCTCGTGTACAAATTTTGGCCACTCGAGCGCAATTACGAGGCCGTCCAGAAAGCGATCTTCCCTGGAGCCGTTTACAGCAAAATTCACAATTGCATGGAAAGATTTATTGAAACAGATACAGCAATTGTTGCGCTATTTGTCAACATATCCCCCACTGGAATTGAGACATTTGTTATACCATGGGATCAATTTTTGTATCCTTGTGTCGTAGAAGTCAGCCGTCTGGGATCGGAACCAGCGTTTGACAGCCGTCTGCACCTCTCTGTCGATCCCATGATATGACAAATGTCTCAATTCTGGTGGGAATATGTTTAAAATAGCTCAACAATTGCTGCGTCTGTTCCAATAATTTTTTCCAGTGAAATTGTGTTTTTTTTTCTGTTAACGGCCCCTGGCGAACTTATTTTTTTACAGCCCTTCTTTTGACATTATTAACATGGTGGAAGAACATTTTTAACTTTTTTATCTGCCCCTATCAGAATGTTTGCTCGTTAGCTCTTTCTCCAGGGGACAGCAGAAGATGCTCCTTTTTCTATTAAAAGCTTCCTTAAATCCCCGGATATCAGTAGAATAATAAATGTAACAAGACTGCTGCGGTGGTCAGATCGTATAAAAAGAATGTATGACAATAAGTTACTTGGCGAATCATGGAATGCAAACGGGAAGAAGTAATGGGTGAACCAAACTTGGGATGTGTTAATGGCGTAACGGACAATCTGAATTGGAGTCAATTGGTGGGTGGTAGCCCGGGATAGAGAGTCCTAAAGGAAACTCTTGAAGGATGCCAAGGTGTCCACTGTATTCCAGCGGTGATGATGATGATGATGATGATGATGGTGATGATGATGATTATGATGAACGTTCCATTCACGATTACGAAAAAGATACCTAAGGTGATATATCATCTCTTGCCCATTCAGAGCAGAACTAAATATTGCAACGAATGTTTATTTTTTTGTTTTAGTGGAAAAATTATATTTGCAGAAAAAATGGTCGATGACCAAATGCGGCCAACCAAATGCATATTACGAGACCCTGATATTTGACGACATTAGAGGCTACAGAGAAATCTTACACATAGAGATTGGCGAGAAGTTACTTAGAGAATGTTGATTACAGCATGAGAAGTACGGCCTACGCTTATTTTAAGAGAAATGTAGGTAAGATATATGAATTATTATTGGTAAGGTGTCATTATGTATGTTTCATCAGTGACGGCTTGTAATAATACAAATTTCTAAACCGAAGAGAAGCAAAATTTGAGTTAATTGATGTTTGTGCAGAGTGTTTCAAAAACTATAATTATTTATTTTTAGTTTTACATTTTCGTTCATATCGGATTGTATATTTATGTCTTCTAACACAGACTTCTGACACTTTTATACACGTGAGAGAATAGTAATTTGCTACACGTTCTAAATCTTAAACACCGTTCTGCGTTTAGAAGTTCTACACTATTCCATGATGTACAGTCAATCGCAGTGATCTAGTGGTCAACTTACATGTACAGAGTGTGAATGAATTATGAAGTCCACATGGAATACTACTATCATCACAATGAAGATTATACACAAAACCTAAACGTTCTCCAATACTAGGCCTATAATTTCTTGGCCATTGTGATGAGCATGGTACGAGACATCGCATAAATTAATACAGCACAAACAAAAGGCAAATATTAGTCATTTGGCATATGAGGGCGCCAGCAGCGTGTTTCTATGGCGATATAATGCCGTCATTCAGAGCGGTGGCTTAGTTCCAAAAACACCCGCCTGCATACATATAAAATGAGTATTTTTACTGGTTTATTTTACCACGCTTTAGCAACATCTATGGTTATCTGGTGTCTGAATAATATGAAGGTGATAATGCCAGCGAAATGAGTCCAGAGTCCAGCGCTGAAAGTTACCTAGCATTTCCTCTTAATGGCTTCAGGGAAAACAACCGGAAAAAAACTTCAACCAGTAACTTGTCCCAACCAGGATTTGAACACGGACCCGCTCGTTTCACGGTCAGACATGCTAAACGTTACTCCACAGCGGTCGACTCAAATGAATAGACTATTAACACACCATATACAGTCCGTGGAAGGAATATCGCTGTAGTTATTAGTAGCAGTAATCAATAATACTATAATAATAATAATAATAATAATAATAATAATAATAATAATAATAATAATAATAATAATAATAATACGAGGGAAAGAGATTCAGAATTATTAGTTCCGTAATAACATTACATCTTCGTACTGCCTATCTTTCTTAGTCATCCACATAACTTAACTCTTATATGTAGGGAGCAGATTTTTATGTGCTAAAAAAATTAAATATATTTATTTTTATGTGCTAAAAAGTACGATATATTTGCTAAAAATAAAAATATATATTTTTAAATATGACAAAAATATCTTACTTAACTTGGAAAAAAAAAATATTACTAGGTATTCACCAACCACACTTGAGTGCTAGTAGTTTGCCGAGAATTGCAGTGAACAACAAAGGTCATCTCCAAATTCTCCATCACAAATGCATGCCGATTATCTCTGAACAACGACTTATGCTGTGAAAACGATCTTTCCACATCACAGGACGTCAGACGTGCATATTTAAAGAGAGGAATGTCACAAACACAAACACCGTCAATTTCACCTACAGGGCACACCCTCCAATACTTGAGCAACTTTACACATTTTTTTATATCCACTGTTTTTCCCAAACACATTCTGGAATTTGTCCCTTAGTACTTGTACTTCTGAACCTGGTAGCGAGTCTAGTTTAAATTTCACGGCACGCACCTCCCTGTTTCAGACAACAGGTTTTTGGATGTTTCGAGTTTTTTTATGGTGTCACACAAAAAGCTTAGATTTGGTAATAGGAAAGCCAAATCTTTTTCTAAACAACCATCTTTCAGTATATCTTGAAGGATATCATTTGATGAGGCCCAATAACAGGGAATCACAACATGACGTATTGCCTTATTTGATGGACATGAGCGAAGTCGAGAGATTTGTTTAAATTAAATAATATTCATACCCGAGCTCTTATCTGTTGTGTTTCACAAACAAAGTGTGGAATGAAATCTTCTGCAGCAAAAATAAACATTCCTAATTATGTGTTACAAGATCTCTCCTCCTTGTCCATGTTAATTTATTCTCTAACAATAACACTGATATGCTGCCTAGCAGTTCTCAGAACTTGAGGCGATACTATTACAAAAATGGATCATGGATACACCACACAGCTTAGAAACACGAAGCAACCAAGAATTCTTAAAAAGATAACGCACTTCTGAGTAACATAAGTGATTTAGTTTTAAATGTTTAAAAGTTCTTGTAAAAAATTATTTAAGTAAAAAAAACTCCAAGTTTTATGTGTTTATAATAGATTTCCTGAAAATATGTATTTACATATTTTTTTGTGAAAATATGTGTTTTTATGTGAAATAAAATTCGGGTTTTAAACTTGAAACTTCATGTTCGGAATTTTTAACTTTGTTAATTGTGTTTTATCACACGCAAAAATAATATTTAATTACATAGAAATCCGCTCCTTACTTATATGTATTGATCAGCATTACTTTCCTTCGAAATTCTTCATGCCATTACTTCTGCCTGTTGCAATCGCTTGCTTGTGTCTGCTATAAAAGACGGCGATTATAATCATGATAATTATGATTATCACGAGCTGTCAATTTTTCATAAGCCAAATTTTTATTTTTAAATAGTATTTCTAACATTTTGGATCACTGTAGATTCACGCCGGAAATAGTTGAAGTTAGATTACTGGAGTTTTCCTTGCAAACAATTACCCAGAAAAGTATTATAAATTATATAATATTCCTTGTGTATGTCGACAGCATTTTAAAACCAAAAAGGTCAAATGTTGCTGAAAGAAGGGGCGAAGTAGGGAACTTGCAATCTCAAAGTAAACAACCAAAGGATTACATCTTGAGGATGTTGCGACGCATTGTGCACTCGTATTGAGTTGCCATGGTCACATAGCGACCTCCTGAAGCAGTGACAAGACATTTCACACAGGAGAGGGAAATCCTAAGCAAACAACGAAACATCTCCCACACACAAACTACTCTCTCCACCTCCGCGTGTGGGTTTATCAAGACCCTCAACCACCGAACAATAAAAATTCGAATTACCAAAGAAACAGACTATCTATACAGGATACAGTCGCGTCCGGGTAGGACTCACTCAGAATTAATCAGAATTCTCTCAAAACATCCGATAAGTCAAGGTAAAGTCACTCAGTGTTAAGGTCGTTACCTAAAGACGATTTTAAATTATAAATGAATCTTTAATGTCGCGATTATGATGCAGCAAAAATGTTGTACTTTCCGAGTAATTATAACCACACACATCAACAAAAAACTCTGCATAATACACATAATTAGCATGAATCCCATCGAGCAAGTATGGTACTTATATATTATTTTAATGTACCGAAGTACATATGATATTTCCATGCAGATATTCTGCGTCATCATACGATGAAAGAGTAATGGAACGGACAAAAATTCTCTCCGGCGCCGGGATTTTAACCCGGGTTTTCAGCTCTACGTGCTGATGCTTTATCCACTAAGCCACACCGGATACCACCCCGGCGTCGGACAGAATTGTCTCTGATTAAGTTCCAACTCTTGGGTTCCCTCTAGTGGCCGCCCTCTGCACTACGTCATAGATGTCTATGAACGTAGGACCGAAGTCCACACATGTGCTGAGGTGCACTCGTTATGAGTGACTAGTTGGCCGGGATCCGACGGAATAAGCGCCGTCTTAAATCACGAAGTGATTTACGCATATCATATATATTATTTTAATGTACCGAAGTACATATGATATTTCCATGCAGATATTCTGCGTCATCATACGATGAAAGAGTAAGTATGGTACTTGCTCATGAAGGCCATTTTCAAACTCTTCACCTACATGACTGACATCTTTCAGGACATAATTGCAGGAGTGGGACCATTTGTCACTGAACGATCATTAATTCTGCTAATTTCTGTTCTTATATTGTGGGGTTAATTATATAGACTCCTTTTTTTTTTTTCAGGAATCCCCACAAATAATAGTCTCAAACGGTAAGATCTGGCGAACGTGCGGGCCATAAAACTTTGGAAATAATTCTATATTAAAAACCTCCCTTATATCACATAATGTAGCCACTTGCATCCAGTAACATGGCATTCAAGTCGCTGCGTCAGCTCCCGCGCAATACTGGTCGAAAGATAATAACTGTGTTAAATAGATAGTAGTTTCGTGTTATGTTCTTAATTGTATTTATGTTACTTAATCGAAATAAAGTGACACATACAATAATGTACCGGTATCGACATAAAGCAAGCTCATAAATTACATAATCCAACAGGGAAGGACGCAAAGTGAATCAGTGTTTACTCCCGTTGTGGTCAAGGTGTATGGGAGTGGAATCTACAAAGTTCCCCTCTTCTGTGAGTTAGTTGTCCCTGATGATTTTTTTCCCCAAATAAAGATAAAGATGCCCACACACATGGCTTTGAGGCATACAAGACACAGGATTCCCAAGCTTTCTCGACCTTGGCACTAGAAAGAGTCAACTCACCATTAAAAACTCCTGCTTACCTAAGAATTCTGAGCTTTAACATAGCAAATCTCTTAAGTATTCACTTCTTCTTGTATAAATATTTGCAGTAAGCATGCAAAATATTTCTTGTTTGCTAACATAATCAAAATTAAACATTTTGTAAACAGTTTCACTAACGAAACGTAAATCTTTCAACATCGTCAAATAATGGTTATTTACGAAACAAGTGTTAGAAATGGCGTTCTATTGTGTGGGTTGGGATATTTGCGAAAAAAAAAAAATACGCCGCAAACCGAATATAGCAAACCCTACGAACATAATAAATATTTTTTAAAATGTAAGTCGTACATTACTTTTTAGACAACTATTCAATGTTTATAAATAAATCATGTTTGGCGTAATTTTGTGTAATTTAATCGTCACTATTATGTAATTTCATTGTAGACCATGCGTCGTTTGTCAGAGGTTTAAATTATTAAGCTGTAACAAAATTTTCTAACGTCTTGCAGAATGGATGATATGCGTAAATAATCACTTAGGGTGCTAATCATAGACATTTCGAGCCCGCGCTCAGCGTTCCTAGCCCGGCTATCGACTGGTTACTTGGCATATCATATCATATCGCTAACACTGGTTTATGAATACGAAAAACGTTAGTTCGCTGATCATCCACCGGAAGCCTGCGCTAAGTATGTCATTATGGCCGTTACTGACTTAAGACGGCGCTCATTCCGTCGGATCCCGGCCACCTAGTCACTCGTAATGCGTGCACCCCTGCACATTAGTGTGTTGGACATTGTGCCACTGCCATACATTTGTGACACAATGCATGAGAGTTGGCCACTAAAGGGAAACTAAGAGGTGGAACTTAAACTGAGATTGAATCCGGCATCGGAATTGGAATCCGTTGTGGCTTAGTGGATAAAGCGTCAGCACATAGAGCTGAAAACCCGGGTTCGAATCCCGATGCTGGAGAGAATTGTTCTCCGCTCCACCCATCCTTCATTACATGGTAACGCAGAATTCATGCATGGAAATATCATATGTACTTCAGCACATCGCAATAAAATGGATTTAGCTTAATATAATGATGAATCGCAAGAAATCAAATAAATTATTTAGAGAATAATTTTGCAGTTACAACCACAAAAATAAAAGCAACAGCACGATATAGCTTGTTACAGGCTTGTTTAAAGATGTAAGGTAAAAAATTGTAAGAAATAAATATGAAAAAAATTAAATTTGTATCTATATATATTTTTTATGTGCTCATTCATATACAATAATTATTGTAAATTGTGTGTTATTCTGTATCTATAGGCAAGCTTCGGAAGGTCAGATAGTAAAAATAAAAATAAGTGAAAATATGTTACTGGCATACTTCGAAGAAAGGTCTGGAATGTGGACATTATGGTGAAACTAGCCTATTCCTTGATTAAATTGTGCTTAAATTGAAGGCTAACCAAGACATTAGTAAACTGTATAGGGCATATTCATAGACATTCTTAGCGTGGGCTTCCGGTGGATGATCAGCGAACTAACGTTTTTCGTATTCATAAACCAGTGTTAGAGATA
Organism: Periplaneta americana; assembly: GCA_025594305.2. Lineage (NCBI taxonomy): Eukaryota > Metazoa > Arthropoda > Insecta > Blattodea > Blattidae > Periplaneta > Periplaneta americana. The sequence goes on along the minus strand of JAJSOF020000011.1, from coordinate 144,546,810 downwards.
TGATATGAATCCTGTACAAGTAACCAATCGATAGCCGGGGCTAGTTTAACACGCTCGTAGCGCGGACTAGCGAAATGTCTATGCATAGCACCCTTTGAGTTGTAACTAACTACAGCAATTGCAACATTAATAAAAGTGTTTCTTAAACGCTGTGTCTTTCTGAATAAAATATACAATAAATTAAAGTTGTTTAATGTTACGTTTATTAATAAAATAACCCCTTTTTAAAAGAGGACATGCATCCGCGGTCAATTTTTGTTCCTGTTTCCCTCCGAAACAATATAATTATTGTAAATACACTGATCTCCTCCTCACCAAAAAGGAGTGCTACATTTAAACACACCGATTCCCTCCCATAAAACGTCTTTCTATACATTACAAGTTCTCTAATAAATGATGCTGATTGAAAATATAAATAGATAATGAAGACACAAATCGACTTCTATGGGCTGGAAAAAATGCACACAAATCGATTTCTATGGTCTGAAAAAATGCTGTTCAACCCACGAACGCATGTGAAAGTTTTCATGCCAAGTTTAACAGTTGCTTTTACTCCTCACACCCAAACATTCTTGTATTTTCAGGTGTTTCATGTAAAGTAGGCCTAAAGGCAGACATTAAAATAAATTTCACCGTTATCAACCCAGCTCTGGTTACAAATATTTCCAAACAAAAAATCAGTTATTTTGAATAGAACTGCAGAAGTAGATAACGGAATGATCAATGATTTTTGTCATATTTTATAAGACCCTTCGCAATGTTTTCACGCAGAAGAAAAAAAAAACGGTTATTTTTTAATGGTTATAAAACTTTAAAGATTTTAATTAATTGACATGACTGACAGGAAAAAGATAACCCTAGCCTACAAATTAATTATTAAAAACACTTATGAGTATTCCTAAAATATGATTTGGTTATTTAGTGAAATCTTGAAGAAACCAGAAATCAACAGTTTGAAGAATGGAAAAAACTTAACCACCGTGGTAAAGGTTTTCGCATTTTTGCAGAATGGTCAAAATCAAATTCCTGGATATCAACCAAGAAAGGCCTTTCCACCTCTCAGTGGAAACGCTATAAAAATGGTAATGTCATCGCAGTACGTAGTGTCCCTGGTAGGAAAGAATCCCGTTTCCGCCATTGCAACGAGTACAAACCCTTCCTCAGTTCTTGGTTTCGGAAAAGGCAACTGTTGCCTTAACAATCGTCATGACTGGGTTAGAAGCCAAATTGCTGAATGTCTCAAGATTCTGGAAAGTTTGACGTTCATAAAGATTGTATTTCATCCACTGCTCCACCAAACGTGCCGACATCATATCAATTGATAACAATCAAAAGACTATTCATAATCGATCCCACTATCAGAATTAAGGATACTGAATTCCAACCAAAAAGTAGATCTGGAAAAGAAAGTTTATAACCCTGCTTTCAGTCTGGAAGTCTGTGCATAGTTTGTCGACTGGAAAATTGGCTTGCTCTTTGGTTAAGGGGCATTATTTCAAGATTTTGTATCAATTTCTTTCGTCGTTTCCATATCGATCTTTTAGAACTTCAAGATATACTTAATGTTTTAAGACATTCTTTGTTAATTGTAAATAACCATCTGTACAGTTGTATATATGAAAATAAATTATTCCTGTCGAGGATAGCTGCCCCATCAAAAAATAAATTCAAATAAAATAAAATAAAATAAAATAAAATAAATTTAAATTTAAAATAGAATATTATTGATCTACAATTAATTTATGCTTAACTCGGTACCCCCTTTTTCAATCCAATACCGGCTTCTCTTACAGTCCGAAGTCTATGTAAAGTGTGACATAAAATTGTGTGCCTGGTTAAAGAATCTGCTATGGAGTGAATAGACTAAAAGTATGAATTACTTGGGAGGGAAAAAGGCTCAGTCATTAAGATACCTACCAGACGTGTCATGGAAGGATGCAGTGTCCGATTCCAATAAAACTGACACAGCATGCATCATTTCGCAAGCTGACCCTAAGTAACCTCACATTTCAACGCACCTGTTCTCCGATCCTGTTCTGCGAAGAACTTGGACTTCGGACAGCGATCTCTCAGGGGAATCACAGATCTCACTCCCAACTTCCTTTCACTCCATATAAAGAAACATGTGGTTAGCTGACTGAAATTCCTTCTCCTTCACATAATAGCTTGGTCAATAGACATGCTAGACAACATGTTTCCATTCAATTTGAAGGACTTTTTCATATAGGAATTGCAATGCGATCTGTATAAATATTATATAAATATATTCCAGTCTAATATATGAACAGGGTGTCGGAATTAAACCATTCATTTTTGCTTAGGCAGCCCAAATAACAGTCGAGACATGTGGGAGGTATTTAATGGTTTCATAGGCGGAACCAAGGGTGGGTATAACGTTCACAGACATCATGACGTGAATGTTATGAATTTTAGTCTTCGTATCATAATTTTTTGTTAAATACGTGCTGTCAATCTGTTACGTTAGTTATTTATTTTCCTTCTCTTTTCCAACGTTTATTCCAGTTTTGGTTAATATTTTATCGAGTCATTTGCTCTTATTACAGTTTCTATAACATTGTTTTCTTAATACAAAAGTAATAATAATAATAATAATAATAATAATAATAATAATGATAATAATAATGGCTTTATTTGACCTGGCAGAGTTAAGGCCATAAGGCCTTCTATTACACTCAACAAGGATTAAAACTTGCTTACATAGTTGAACATACAACTGGATCGGAATTAAGTAATTACATACTGATACAATTTAGGTACATATTGAGATCAAAAGAGGTAGTTACATAAAATTTACCTCATAAAATAAAAATAAACATGGTGAAATCACATAAAAACAGAAGCCGAAAATTCAATAAAAATGTACACAGTACAAATAAAAATAAACATATTAGTATACATATTAGTATTAGATTACAAGTAAGTAAGTAGGATTCACATAATTAAACCAGAAACCGACAATTGAATAAAATGTACTTATACAGTAAAAAAATAGATTAATAACAAAAAACAGCACAGTGGGATACATACTGGTGTTAAGTGATAAATAAACACGATTTACATGATTACACAATAAAAATAAGAAACAAAAAAATATATTTAAAAATTAAAATTAATACAGTGGAATAAATTGCATTAAATATTTGCAACGCGTTAGGTCTGGCAACTCATCATAAGATATTTTTCTAATTTACATTTAAAAGAAATTAAAATTCGGCAGCCCTTGACTTCAGGCGGCAGAGAATTCCAATCCTTCAAATTAATTTATTTGGTTTGTTTTATTCGGAATAAGCAACGTATGTTTAAATAACAGACAGTGCAGAATTTTAACACAATTTATTAATTTATTTCAAAATATTTTTAATATGTCACGCCTAGTGACTACCACGAGAACGTCAAAACCTGAGTAGACCCAGAAAAAAGTTGGATTCAGACTGTGACAGACCATATAGTCTAAGACATACGCGATCGATAACAACCCGTAGGTATGGAATTAGACGATGTCGACGTAGTTTCCTTGCTGGAATATCTTATATTTCATTCTTCTCTCTCTATCTTTCACTTTTGCTGCTATGAGCTTCAGATATTCGAACCGTGAATGGTTACCGATGGTAGAATTCGAGCTTTTATAGCTAATGCAGTGGAACATTCTATTTCATATTATGTTAAGATTGATTGTGTATTTCTATTTTAAAGTAGTATTGATTAGAATATTCTAGAATCACCTGGAATCGAAGTTCGAAATTAAAAAGTACGAAAGCAAGGGTCAAGTAACGAAGCCTCTCAGGCAATCAGAACATTCATATGAATGCATCAACTAGCTAAGAGCCATGAACTATCCTTGAGAGAACCGCGTCTCATAAATGTTTGTTTCTTTACTCAGACGCATTGCATGAATCAATGTATCAAACAGATCACCCAACCTATGTCTCTTTATTATTTTAGCTGTTCTCAATTGTTACTTAGAATAAAATACAAGCGCTGTAAGTTAGAACATTTCAACGACAAAAAATATTGTACTTGTATGTCCATTCCTAGTCGTGTCGTGCGATGCCTAAAACAATTTATGAACGACTTGAGTCTAACACCCTATACTTCGGACGCCTTAGCTTAATTTCTGGAAGTGTCGATTTATGGATATATAGTAGGAATTATTGTTCACGTGTTCCAGTAATTTGGAAACAACATTAACATGCCTACATTACGTGCTTAGTTTTGGTATTATAATTTCCCATTTTGGTATATGTTTATTTCTTCGTTTATGAAACTACCTTTGCACTAGAATATCCGGCAGACCCAATTCCTTGAACTGTCAGTCTAGTGGCTAAATAACAGGAAGAGTTCAAGAAATAATATTGTACCTCATCGCCTTTGTATCCAGCTGGTCATAATTAGGGACCGGATTTTTAGGTTTTTAAAAAGACCATTTTAGGTTTCTTGGAATAGGTGGAATAGGTTTTTTTAGGTTTTACGTCCAACCTGTGAAAGGGGTCGCAAAAACTGCCTGATCGTTAAAAATGTATCCTTACAGTTATTCTTTATATATATACCTATATTAAGGCAAAATGGACAACGAAATTGACCTTTTCAAGAACCAAACTATTTATAAACATGCAAATCAAGCTTTCAGGTATAACTCCCTGTAAGGTTGATTTGAATAATTTCGAGGGAAAAGTTGTTCCGGGGCCGAGTATCGAACCCGGGACCTTTGGTTAAACGTACCAACGCTCTCCCAACTGAGCTACCCGGGAACTCTACCAGACACCGATCCAATTTTTCCCACTATATCCACAGATCTCAAAGTGGGCTGACAACCGTCAAGCAACCAACATTGAGTGCACACTAACTCTATGTGACTTAAATTGTGGTTTTCTGTTAACGAACAGTGACGTGTATTATGCAAATCAAGCTTTCAGGTATAACTCCCTGTAAAGTTGATATGAATAATTTTGAGGGAAAAGTTGTTCCGGGGCCGGGTATCGAACCCGGGACCTTTGGTTAAACGTACCAACGCTCTCCCAACTGAGCTACCCGGGAACTCTACCAGACACCGATCCAATAAACATTTATAAAATTCGAAATTTTTGCTCCTTCCCATTTAACATTCTTTTTAGTTTGAATAAATTATTGTAACGATTAACATTTCATCTAATTTGTCTTGATATAACTACATAAATTTCAATTTTCAACAGATAAAAGGTACAGTACACACACAACTTTTGAATTAAATTTGTTCAAACTTGATCAAAAATTATTTTAAAAAGTAATAAACAAACAAACAAACAAACAAACAAACAAACAAAACGACATTATTTACTGGCACTGTTCCTGGTTACAATATATGACCAAATACTTTTCAAAATTCTCGACTGAGAAGATTTTTCTATTGTCTCTCAAAATACATCTGAGGGACGAAAAGATTCTTTTGACAGCACATGACGTCATAGGTGCAAATTTCATCGCTGACACTGCAGCAAGTACCCCACGGTAACCGGCAATTGGAGCTTTCCCCCTGGAGACTAAAGGACACATTTTTTTTTCATTTTTAAAACTCTGGATTCCTCTGCAATACTTTCTTCAGTTTTAATGTGTCGACTTCACCCACGGGCCCTGGGTTTCTGTAGAAGCGAGTCAATGACACCAATTGCATCTTTCAGTTGTAGCGACGAAGATTCCAAGTACTCGATATATTTTGGAAGGTCACTGAAATGTGCCTTGAGAAAAGCAAGGAAGTCATAGATGTTGTCACTGTTAAGTACAGATTTTGCCTTAGGGATTGAGGCAGCCTCCTCAATGTCGAGTGTTCTCCCCCCCCCCTCTCTCTCTCTCTCAAAATGTCTTGATATTTCTCTCAAAATAAAAAAAAATCAATATATAACGCAGTAAATACAGGGTAACGCTCATCAACAATGATCTAGGTATTTTTTTTAGGTACTAAGGTCCAATTTAGGTTTTTTTAGGTTCAACAGAAATCACATATACGACTCCTACGATCATGATTCGGAAAAGTATTGAAGAAATTAGGACAGCGGTGACCAAAACTCGAGCTGCAGTGATTACATGCGACAGACAACCTATGAAGTAAGGAGACGGAGGAAAGGTACCTGGCATGAAAACTACAACCAGTGGTTGTTCCTATACTAATATCTTGATCAATCCTGCTGATAAAAATCTCAAGTTTTGCTGTACCAGTAATGTCACTGCTGTCATCAAGAGACATTGAATAATATACGATTTTTCTTGCTTCTTTTTTTAACCTTGCTCTTGAATATAATCAGGAATTTTCTAAATTCTTCTATCGATACTTGGTCGAGAAATTCGTAGTTTTTCAAAATAAGAAACTTCTTATGGACAAGTTATTTAAGCTATTTTGATCATTACTCTTTTGAGAAAGTCTGTCCTATTAAAAGGTTTTAGAGTACGAGATATTTCTAACCCCATCAGGTAGCTGACTTCCTTACACTTATTTATGTCATCTTTCTCTTCCTGGCTATGATTTAAGACATGTCAATTCTTGGCGTTTAACGACTGGTGATTACACGATGTAATCACGACACCCGCTTTGGTCACCGCTGAATTAGGAGTTCAGAAGGAAGGAAAGAAATAGGTAAAAAGCTACAAATCCGGTCCCTAGTTATGATACGTTACTTGTATCAAGGTGTAAGCTTTGTCTAATATTATTCGCAGGTATTTTTAATCATTCTGTATAATAAACCCAAACGAACTCCAACCAAAATAAAAGAATGCAATATAATTCTAGACAAATGACAACCAACTAAAACTGAAAGCACTTGACAAAGTTCAATTTTCAAACAGCTTCACTATGAATCATATTTGATTGCCCAGAACAACAACTGGAAACAGTAAAACTGACAATTGAAAGTGCACTGCCGACCAGGTTATTGAATAACAGTTCATTTTTACACGCAGCCATTTAATTGCCAATTGATTTCGCTTCTATACAGTTTCTAACACGACTTTCAAATAGAGTGTTTGCGTGTGGTTAATTGTAGGCGTGTATTATACACGATGTAATCACGACACCCGCTTTGGTCACCGCTGAATTAGGAGTTCAGAAGGAAGGAAAGAAATAAGTAAAAAGCTACAAATCCGGTCCCTAGTTATAATACGTTACTTGTAGCAAGGTGTAAGCTTTTGTCTAATATTCGCAGGCATTTTTAATCATTTTGTATAATAAACCCAAACGAACTCCAACCAAAATAAAAGAATGCAATAGAATTCTAGACAAATGATAACCAACTAAAACTGCAAGCACTTGACAAGGTTCAATTTCAAACAGCTTCACTATGAATCATATTTGATTGCCCAGAACAACAACTGGAAACAGTAAAACTGACAATTGAAAGTGCACTGCCGACCAGGTTATTGAATAACAGTTCATTTTTACACGCAGCCATTTAATTGCCCATTGATTTCGCTTCTATACAGTTCTTAACACGACTTTGAAATAGAGTTTTTGCGTGTGGTTAATTGTAGGCGTGTATTATACACGATGTAATCACGACACCCGCTTTGATCACCGCTGAATTAGGAGTTCAGAAGGAAGGAAAGAAATAAGTAAAAAGCTACAAATCCGGTCCCTAGTTATAATACCTTACTTGTATCAAGGTGTAAGCTTTTGTCTAATATTCGCAGGCATTTTTAATCATTTTGTATAATAAACCCAAACGAACTCCAACCAAAATAAAAGAATGCAATAGAATTCTAGACAAATGATAACCAACTAAAACTGCAAGCACTTGACAAGGTTCAATTTCAAACAGCTTCACTATGAATCATATTTGATTGCCCAGAACAACAACTGGAAACAGTAAAACTGACAATTGAAAGTGCACTGCCGACCAGGTTATTGAATAACAGTTCATTTTTACACGCAGCCATTTAAATGCCCATTGATTTCGCTTCTATACAGCTTTTAACACGACTTTGAAATAGAGTTTTTGCGTGTGGTTAATTGTAGGCGTGTATTATACCAGTGACTGTAATTACTCAGGCCCAAACAGACGCTGATTATATACATATGCAGCAGCTCAGGGATGGGCAGAAGACAATTTGCGCCGAAACGATAGTGGAGGCAACTCGAATAACATTCAGTTCATTAACCGCAAAACTGAAGGAGGTGAAGTCCCGACTCTTTCTCGTTTGCAGTGACGGATTAGGATTATAATGAACGTCCGAGAGAGTAGAACGTTAATTTCCCGCTCTGCTTCACTGGTGAGCAAACTTTAAGTAACAAACATATAAGCTACAGAAAAACAGATACAATTCATTCGAAGTAAATCAATATAGACCAGCGTTTCTCAAACTTTTTTGAAGTGGGGACCACCTTTTTAAAGTCAGAACAGTTCCGCGGACCACCTTACTCTTGTTCCCTTCGAAAGAAAATTTATCATTTTTGTAGAATATTTTAATACCAGTATACTTGAACAAAAGAACAGTAACAAATATAAATGATACTCGGGAGGAAATTAAACACAGAATAAATATGGGAAATGCCTGTTATTATTCGGTTGAGAAACTTTTATCATCCAGTGTGCTGTCGAAAAATCTGAAAGTTAGAATTTATAAAACAGTTATATTACCGGTTGTTCTGTATGGTTGTGAAACTTGGACTCTCACTTTGAGAGAGGAACAGAGACTACGGGTGTTTGAGAATAAGTTTCTTAGGAAAATATTTGGGGCTAAGAGGGATGAAGTTACAGGAGAATGGAGAAAGTTACACAATACAGAACTGCACGCATTGTATTCTTCACCTGGCATAATTAGGAACATTAAATCCAGACGTTTGAGATGGGCAGGGCATGTAGTACGCATGGGCGAATCCAGAAATGCATATAGAGTGTTAGTTGGGAGGCCGGAGGGAAAAAGACCTTTAGGGAGCCGAGACGTAGATGGGAAGATAATATTAAAATGGATTTGAGGGAGGTGGGATATGATGATAGAGAATGGATTAATTTTGCTCAGGATAGGGACCAATGGCGGGCTTATGTGAGGGCGGCAATGAACCTCCGGGTTCCTTAAAAGCCAGTAAGTTAGTAAGTAAGTATACTTGAATTTTAAAATAGAATTTATTAATTATAATACTTTTATAATTATATTTTTTGTAGCCAATCACAAGTAACATATAACAAATTCTGTGCATTGTTGATTCATCGCTTGCCTGTTAGCAGTTAGTTGTTAGAAATCCTTCCTATGTAGTACACGCTAGTAGTTGTCCATGTCTCTGTTAAATAGTGCCCATTATAAATAATGGAAAACTGGCTTCGATCCGGATCTTTGAAAAAAAATGAACATAACGATATGCTTCATTTAGGCAGTGCTAATAGTTCAGAAGCTGTGTGTGAAGAAATATATTAATTACAGTGTCATTAAATAAATATCTAGTCCTAATCTAATGTAATACTTTCGTAAATATGACAAGTTATTTGGAACTTGCATTTACTTGGTGTGACAATGAGAGTGAACCAAAACCTCGGTGCGTGTTTGTTACGAAGTGCATTCAAACGAGTGTATGAAACCCGCGAATTGAAACGACACTTAGAGACGAAACACGCAAGTGTAAAAAGTAAACCAGTCGGATTTTTAAATTTCTTATATCGTCATATGGAAAAACAAATAAAAAAATTAATGCAGAAACATGCACGATTTTCAACAAGTAAAGATGCAATTTGGGTCGTTCTATTACAGGTGTACGACGTAGGCCTATAGTATGTGCCTACTTCAATGTGCAGACTGGGTGTTGGAAAAACAATTAAGAAAGTCATCAATACATGAAAGGGGTCGGTACTTTGGACCTCTGTTACGAATTTGGATGGTCCCTGGCTGGGCTACAGACTCGGCGACAGATATGCAGGATAAGATGGCGAGAAACGCCACGTTCATAGTGCTTTAAATCCCTCTTTTGTTGCTGAGAGTAGAAGTGGGTAGACGGGTAGGGTAAGAAATTCCATAAAATATTAGTACTGGGAGAGAAAGTGAAAGGCAATTGCCATGTGCCATTTCCAAACTCTGAGATTTTCAGCTGTAGCTTGATACCAATTCGTTTGAATTTTATTTTTTCTTCTGTCTTTTTTGAAGGACCACAAGGGCAGAACTCGAGGACCACAGGTGGTCCGCGGACCATAGTTTGAGAAACGCTGATATAGACAATATAACATTGCACACTGGCGAACTGTCATTTATTACATACAATCAGAAGTTTACTGTGGTTTGTTGAATTGGTATTTGAATTTCCCTCTGCGCAAACATAATAATACAAAGCAGAAGTAGGAAAATTAATCGTCTTGATCTGAACCTCTGGCTATAGCCTACCTTCAAAATGTGAAGTAATGTATTTAACAGCTATACGCAGCTGTGCCGAAAGATTATCACCTGAAAGAGAGGATCTTGCTTTCGATTTAGCAGCGTTCATATGATACATGATATGTATCATAATATCATTTAATGTTGGCTCGAAGAAAGCCACTTAACGCCTTATTATAAATTAGGTATTTTACACTCTCGTCATCTTTTTACAACAGAAGAACTCTTCCATTCCACCAGCAATCTCCGTTTTTTGGAAGTGAAAGATTAAAAAACAGTCATTGCTCCACCACTGCTGCCGCTTGCTTGTATACCTTATTTTATTTCAAGGAGTGCAGTTCGGTGGTTCCTTTGAACACCCACTTACAGATTTATGACTTCCTACACAAACACCTCTGACAGTTTATTCCATCCTGTCCTCTCGTCCCAACATTGCACAGTTGCCACAATCCTGGTGACCCTCGAAATGAGACTGACGGGATTCTTGGAATTCGGAAAAGATGCGACAACTCTGCCTCCATGTGGATTTGACGGGAACCTGTCAATTCTTCTGAACGAGGGTTGTGATTGGTTACTGACAAGAGAAGACAAGATTTCCGTCACAGTAAGGAAGACATTTATTTATGACAAACCAATTAGTAGGGGGCAGTAGAAGATCTGTCGGCAAAGTCCTTTCTATGAAACTGCACTCCATGAAAAAAACAGAGTATACACCACACGTAAACTGACTTGATTTGTGGACACTCATCATTACGCAGAACTTCTTCGTGTAATACGGACGAGCAATTACTACACTTCAACAGTCTTCAGCAATATTAGAATTTGAAGTCTTACCATTTTTAAATGCAAGAAGAAAGAATGCGGATGTCATGCCAACAATTACAAGAATTCAGCCGAATGCTGCTGTAATGAAGAATTTTGATTCATAATTTATTATAAACTAAATCCTCAATGGACTCATCAACTTCACTCGCTTCGACACATCCATATTCTCAATTTGTGTGACATGAAATTAATTTTCTTGTACAAAAGAAAAAAATTCAAAATGGCATTTGTGGCGGACAAGATTGAAATTAGAGTTTTCTTGGGTATGTATGTATTTATTAACACTACAATTGGGTATACACTCGGTGGCAGTGATATATAATATACAATAATTATAATTACAATAATACAATAAGTAAAAAATAAAAAATAAATAAAATAAAATAAACGTAAATTTATTTCTAACTACAAATAAGTAGATGCAATAAACCTGGGACTATAAATAAAAGCTATTCTATAATAACGAATACAATAAGCAAAAGTAAATCTAACTTATAAGTACTTCTATTTCACCCAACTATTACCAATTTAAGTAATTACATATCACCTTAATTACATACCAACGTAATTACATATCATCTTAATTAATTACATATCACCTTAATTTATTTACATATCAACTAAATTACATATCATCTTAATTAATTACATATCAACTTAATTAATTATATATCAACTCAATTAATTACATGACACAATTTAAATAATTACACTGCACCTCCAATTACATTTTCAGTTTAATCTTCTCAACCTTTCCTTAAATGTATTGATTTTAAGATGACCACCCTGAAAGATTGCCACAGGTAAGCTGTTCCAGTCTACTATTGTGCGGTTAACAAAGGAAAATTTTGCCACGTCCGTCCTTTGTTTTCTACATTTAAACTTCCTAATATGATCAGCTCTTCCTAAGCATGATGGTGTTGCTAATCTAGCATTGATATCGGTCCATGCTTTGTGTCCCATTTGTGCCATAAACAATGCGGTGAGTCTGGTTTTTCGTCGCCTTGATTTGAGAAGTTGCCACCCTAAGTCTTTTACTATCTCCTCACCATGTCCCTTCCCCATTTTGACATATTTTGCTGCCTTGCGTTGGACCTTTTCTATTGAATCGATTTGTTTTTGTCTCTACGGATCCCAACCTACTGCTCCATATTTCATAATTGGGCGAACAAGGATTTTGTACGCTAATTCTTTTGACTCTCGGTTAGATTTCTTCAGAGTACGCATAGATAAATGTAGTGCTTTCCAGGTTTTCCTTGTGGTAATAGTATCTCCCGTTTCCCCAATATAGTCATCGATATCATTCCATAATTTCTCAACTTTCATTTCATCAGCATTGTTTCCTCCAATCACCGGTCAATGACATGAAGAACAGGTGATATAGCGGGCATAATGTAGGGTTGCCTACATACTGGGTACACAACGGATATTTCCGCAGTCGGCTGGTTGGATGATAAAGATAATGCTCCTAACTAGGATCGGCACAACGAATCAGCTATGGCCACAATATTGGGACATAATGACACCCTCCCTATATTAATTCGATCGGAAAGACAGTTAATAAATGTCAATCCTATTATCATATTACGTGAAGCACTCAGGCCACAGTTTCAAGTCAGTACATTAGGGAACAACACATATCTCCCACACTGAAGGTGCTGACGAGACACACTTCTTCGAAATAGCAAGCTGTGTCACGTTATAAAGCGTTGCAGCCTCCCGATTCATCTCCTGACTTGCATTGCTGCTGACACAGTGTGCAATGTCTGCTCCGTATGCAAATTTCACTTCATAATTTGCGTCATCATGAAAATGTGTACCATTTACAATGAAGATAAGATGAGCAGAACACAGCATTTAAGTCTCTGATGAAAGACCTTAAAAACATTTCACATGCATGGGTTGCTACACAAAAACACTGGGAACTGAGTGAAAAACATAGGTAATTCTTTATTTAATTATAAATGTTTTAAATCATACATTCGTTGGTACAGCTTGAACCATTTCAGAAATCTTCTGGAGATTTTCAGGAGACAAATTAATTAAAGAAAGGAATCTCCGATTGCTGCTATTGCCAAGCCGATCAGCCGAATGCTGAGAAGCAAAAATTCTCATGAAGGCAAATAAAAAAGTTAATTTTTTTATTCTTCCACCATGTTAATGTAAAAACAAGTGCTTGCAGAAATTTGGCCACTCGAGCGCAATTACGAGAGTCCACCCGAAAGTAAGTTTCCGTGGTGCCGTTTGCAGAAAGAAAACATAGTTCTAGTGTGTTTAGTTTCTGGCTTTTTGTACGTATGTATGTATTTATTCACACTGCAATGGGTATATTCCCGGTGGCAGTGGTAACTAATTACACTCAATAATGACAATAATAAACTTATTAATTAAAAATACAATTAATAATAATACTAATAATTAATACTAACAATAATTTGTAATAATAATAATACTAATAATAATAATAATAATAATAATAATAATAATAATAACGGGGAATATCCTAAATTAAATGAAGCACGATCACTTATAATAACAATTAAAATAAATCTAATTTGTATCTTAAACCTAAGTTCGAACTAAAACCCACGAGTATAATATGTTCATATCTGCACAAGTACCTTTCAACATTACACTCATTTCGCTGTCAACTGCACTGGAACTACGACACATTTCACTGATTCTATCCCGATTTCGCTAACACTTCAAAAACATTTCACTGTTCAAATACTTTGCACTGTCACTATAAACTATAAAAGCTTCACTGACAGGAACACGTTTCACTTACACAACACACTTCACTGACACAACATAATTCTTCACTGATACAACACTTCAATAACAAAATATCATTTACACCCTTTAAATACTGTGTATAATTACAGTCTATTAGTAAAGTCCTTAAGTCTATTTTTAAATACATTTTTGGTTGTTGGTAAAGCCTTTAGTAAGTCTGCAGGTAAAGCATTCCAATCCCTGATAGTACGATTGAGGAAAGAAAACTTTCCAGTGTCCGTCCTCTGTCTTCTTTCCCTCAATTTATATGAGTGGTCGTTCCTTGAAGAATAATTTGGCGGCTGCAACCTATTTTTTATTTCTCTCCAGGCAGGCTTACCTCTATATGTTTTCAACAGTGCGCGTAATCGAATTCGCGTTCTCCTGTCCGTGAGTGTGTCCCATTTTAATGGTGAATTTTTCCGACAACACTTGAGAGCCCATTTTTGAATCTTTTCCAGTGTCGGTTGAATTACACAACTCAATTTCAGAACACACACACTCTTTGACTTCACATTACACTACACAAACATACAACCACAGGAAACACAAACAAAATGCGCCAAGACCACCACCAACCAATTCTGAAGATGGTCCATAACAGGCTGAAATATGTTAACACGAGAAAGACATATAACACATATGCCGTGTGATATAGTGTTAAAAGTTGTGTAATCAAGATTTACCATAACATTTCCTGACTTTGATGCTCTACAGAAACATGATGCTTGCCGATTACAGGAGCCTTTCTTCGCGTGTTATATCTATATGGGTACACATTGGCTTTCTCCTAATATCGGAGCAGTGTAGCTGATATGCGTAAATGGTGTTATACACTGTCCAAAATTTCATTAAAAAAATTCCATCCCCCCAAAGAAGAGTCGAACCAGCGCTTATTCCATAACGCTAGTCCTAGGCATTTTTTTTTTTTTTTTTTTTAATTTAGTACACATAATCGGCATGCTCCGTTACTCGTGGTAACACTACATGCCTATCTAACATTTAACTAAAAATCATTATTAAATACTTAGTCTAGCCTAACATGTCCTTTCGTTATTTATACCTGATTTAGTTTCTCAAAGTCTATTGAATTTACAAATTGTATGAAGCTGTTTCTATAGTTATGTATTAATCTATTTTTCGAAACTGGCCAGTTTTCCCGTTTTAGAACACTATTCACTAGTTTCTCTCTTTCACTCGCTATCACTTGGCATTCGTAGAGGATGTGGTCCACAGTCTGGTTCCCTCCGTTGCAAGGGCACATTGGAGAAACTACTATGTTGAAGCGGTGGAGATATGATCTTGTTTTGCCGTGTCCTGTGACTATTGCAGTGAAGTTTGGTGTGGGCCTGATGTTTGTTTTTAATCTGTCATTGATGATTGGGAAGAACTGCTTGGTTTCTGCTCCTTTTGTTGTCTGGTTCCATTGGAGTTGCCACTTTTCTGTGCTCTCTACTTTTATGCGGTGTATTATTTCCTTTCTCAGTATCTTCGTGTATATAATTTGTAGATTGTCTTGTTTTGCTGCCTCTTTAGCGAGTTCGTCTGCCAGTTCATTTCCGTAGATCCCTATGTGAGCCTTCACCCATTTTATGTGAATCGTCCATCTATTGTCTTCAAGCTGTTTGTATTTTTGTTTAATGTCGTCTATTATTACATTTCGGTTCTGGTTGTTTTTTAAAAGGTCTATGGTTATTTGGCTGTCAGTGTATACTACTGCTGTTCTTTCAGTGATTCTGTTTTCTGGATTTTGTTGGAGTGTGTGAAGCGATTGCAATATGGCTATTTGTTCAGCTTGGTTATTGGAACATTCGTTGTGCAGTTTGAACTTCAGTTTGTGAAGTACATTTCCATTTTGAAAGACGACCGCAGCAGCACCGACTTTTCCATCAATCTTGCTTCCATCCGTATATATTTCTATCGGATAATCTTTATTTTCTTCCGCCTCTTTAATGATTACTCTTTCCGCTGGGTGAGTCCAGTTTTCCAGTTCTGGGGCGGTCTCAATTTGTAAAAGTGTTTCACTCTCGTTATGCATTGCCTTGTAGATTTCCATTCTCTCCTGTATTATTATATCTATTGGTGTGAGTCCGGCTACTACACATGAAGCTTCATAAGAAATAGTTCTGTAGGCTTTGGAAATCTTGATGTTCATGAGTCTTTGTACTCTTTGTATTTAGCAATATTTTTGTGTTTCCAGATACCATCTTGCCACACTGGCGCTCCATACAGTAGCATTGGGAGTACAGCCCCTTTATAGATTGTTTTAAGGGCTTGATGACCTAGTCCCCAGTTAAGTTTTGCAGATTTTGCGAGTACATTGATTAGTGTAATGCATCTGTCACTAACATATTGGATGTGTTTATTGAAGAGTAATTTACTGTCAAATATTATCCCAAGATACTTGATTTCCTGAACTTGTTCTAGTGCTTTGTTGTTTAAGTAAATACTAACAGGGCTATTTTGTTCTCTAATCTTCCTAGTTACTAGCAGAACTTTTGACTTGACTTCATTGAATTGTATTTTATTTTGTTCCGACCAATCTCCAATTTTTTCACGTCTGTATTAGCATACATTTCAGCTTCTTCCATATTGTCGCCAGTGGTTAGGACTATCAAGTCATCCGCAAAAGCTATGACGTGGCTGTGGTTCGTATACTCTAAACTTAGTAAGGAGTTGTATAATATATTCCATAGTCCTGGCCCGCAGCAGGATCCTGAGGCAGCCCTTGGTTACTTGTTTTTCTGCTTTGCTGTGGTTCATGGACAGTGTTGCTTTCCGATTGCTAAAGTAGCTTGTAACGAGACTATACAAATTCCTTGGGCACTGCAGTGTTTTTAGGTTGTGGAGTATCCCCGGCCACCATGCAGCATCGAACGCTCCTTTACATCTAGACTCGTTATAATGATGGTCTTCTTTTGATTTAGATTTTTCTGTATGAAGTTTTTAACGGCCATCGCAGCGTCCACAGTATTCTTCTGCGGAATGAATCCGTACTGGTTTGAGTTTAATAGGTTATTTGAGTACATGTGGTGATTTATTCTGTCTATCATTAATTTTTCTAAAATTTTCCCTTCAACGTTGAGAAGACTTATAGGTCTGAACTTCGTGGCTTCTTGACTCTCTTCTTTTCCCGGCTTTACTATTGGAATTATTACAGATCTTTTCCATAGGTTTGGGAAATGTCCTTGTTTCAAGCATAAGTTGTACATTGCAGTTAATGTTTTAGGGATCTTCGTGAAGGCTCTCAATATGATGTCGCTAGTAATGCCATCTTCCCCCGGTGCTTTTGCAGGATTAAATTTCTGTATAACTGTTGATATTTCTTCTTGTGTAAATTCTTTGTCGTCCGGTGTTTGTAATTGACTCTTTATTTCCCTTCTAATCTGCTGGTGCTGTTCATTGTCGCTCTCCTTGTCGTCTTCAGGTGTGAAATAATTAAGCATGTGTGTGATTGTTTCTTCTATATCTTTGGTGTAAGTTCCGTCTGATTTTTAAGGGTCGTTAAGCTAGTTTGGGTCCTTAATCTTCCATTCGCCAATTTGTAAGCCGCATTCCATGGGTTTGCCCCTTCCGGAAGAGTGCAATACTTTTTCCACGAACTGAATTTTTCATGTTGGAGCTGTGCTTTATATTGTCGTTTACCCTCTGTATATGCAACTCTTCTCTCTTGCCTGAGTTGCGTGTTGTTGGTAGTCCTTTGATATCTCTTTCTTAGTGCATTGACTTTCTTCCTTAATATTGTTAGTTGGTCAGTCCACCACGGCATTGTTTTGCCTTTCCCTGAAGATTTCTTCTCCGACGATAAGTAGAATGCTTTATTGCATGCCGCCTCTATGCACGAATGAATGAGTTTAGTTTCTTCTTCGGGCCTGGGTGAGGAGCTTACCTTGCTGCTGATCTCTTTATCTATCTCTTCCATGTCTATTGTATTATTTATACATTTAAAGTTTTTGGCTAGATTAGCAAGTAGGGCGTTTTCAAATATTTCATATCTTTCATTCTTCACTATATATCGTTTTGCAGTGAATATCTGCTTGTTAGTTTGTTTCTCCTTCCAATCTTGAAAGAGATTAGCGCGTGGTCAGAACAGCTTTCCAACAAACCGCAGCTCCAATCTGTTATGAATTGTACTATATGGTAATTTGATATAGTGAGATCGATGCGACTACTACCTCTATCTGTTTCAAATGTTGGAGTTGTCGTATCTTCATTATTTATGTACAGGTTATTTGCCATTATAAATTCCTCTAAACGTTTCCCTCGTTGGTTAGACAGTCTGTCGTACCACATCGTGCTCCTAGCATTTGAGTCAATTGTGATTATTAGTTTGTGTCCTGTGGTGAAATTAATTATATTTTCCATTTTTCTTAAGTCTGCATTAATATCTTTTTCTATGTCGAAATATGCAGAAACAGCATACATCTTTTGGGAATCGTTTTTTATTTCTATGACTGTGCAGTCTTCATCTGACAATTGATTTATGAGTAGCACGTCCGTCCTTTTAGAATTTACAAATACGGATGACCTCTTTCTTCCCCCTCCTGAGGAGTATACTTTGAAGAATTTAGAGATCGCTGCAATCTTATTGTTGATAATGTACGGTTCTTGTACGAAAGCAAAATCAATTCTATTCTCGAGCATTATTTCTGTTAGGTTATAAGTAGCTGTCCTTGAATGTTGTAGGTTTATTTGTACGCACTGTATGAAATCATGTGTTATTGTGCGTGTGTCCATTGCTAATAGTCTGTGTTTTCTGTGTATTTCTTTATCATGTATTGGTAGCTCCTGCAATTCTTATCCAAGGCTGAATGGTTCGCATTAATTTGTGCTTCAGGATTATGTCGATTATGTGTTATGCAGTTTATGCATTTCATCTGTTCAGCTTTGCACTCTTTCAATGAATGGTTCTCTGAGCAGCGTGGACACGTTTGTTCCCCTCTGCACTCTGTAGCTCGGTGGTTGTACTTGCTGCATTTGAAGCATCTAGTTACTTTAATGTAGTCATCACTGTTGCACATGTTCCAACCGATCTTCAATTTTCTGTTCATGATTATTTTCCTTGTGTCTGAGCTGACCTCCATCACTAGATGTTTAATCTTCTTTTTGTTTTCGAACATAAATTTAGGTTCAATCTTGGTTGGGTCTATATTTAGTTCTTGGTTTTGTGCAACTAACGCCTCTACAGCATTTTCCAATGTTACCTCTTCCGGAATATTGTACACTATCATTCTAGGTTTTCTGAGTTTTGCAGCTGTTGCGGTTAATTCTTGACCACATTTTTCGTTTATTGTTGCGCATATGGCGTCAACTTCCGCTTTATTTTGAGATTCAATTATTAGCTGTCCATTTTTTATCGTCTTGAAGGAACTAATCCCTACTTTCATATCCACTGGGTTTATCTTTGTTTTAATTAATGTCTTCATATACTCTGCGCTCTGGTTATTTACGGAGTTTACAAAGAGTTTAAATTTCCTCTCCTCCGGTACGCCTGTCTTGCCGTGTAGAGCGTCTGCATAGCTACGTTTCGTTCCGACAGGTGTCTCCGCCTCCTGGGTGATGAAATGGGTCCTCTTCTCTGTGATCGCTAGAGTTTTCTCTTTCTGAGCAAGTGTGTTGGTTTTCTCCTCAAGTATGCAGTTTGTCTCTTCAAGCTTGGCAGTTAGAGTATGATATACTTTTCTAAGAGACTTCACAGCTAGCCTGATGTTCTGTTTTAGGTCACTTCTCAAATTCTTACTGTCCTCCGTGACTGCAATTAAAGTTTTAATTGAAGTTTCAAATTCTTCCTCTATTTCAACCTGCATTTTATTTCTCATCATGCAGAGTTCATAGCTATTAAGTACTCCCTTTTTTAAATAGCACACTTAAAGCTTTTCCCTCTCGTTGTAGTGATGTTGCGAGAGTGAGGGCTTCTCTCTTACTTTTCGTAGTCACCTTCCTTGCAGCGATACGTCTTCTCTCTGTCACGATGTCCGCGTTGGTTATACAATCATGCACGGGTAACTAAGCGAGCACTCATGAGGTCTTTCTCCATTGATCCTACCCGTCACATGAATACACTTGTCCCCTTCCAGTGTCTCCTAGATCCCGCATGGGAAGGCAGTGTCTTCTCGGTAACTGTCTGATTGACAACGGTCAAGGAGGCCGTCCCAAACTTATAGGTGTAACTCACTTATATAATTGAACAAATTTAAAACTTATATTGCTATATTCGCTTCACTAACACTTCCATACACTCTAAATGCACCAAACGTTTATGTTGAATTATTTTACACTCAAGACTTACTCACTAACCATCTAACTCACCACTTCAAAACCTCCACAATCACGTATCATCCACAAGCCTCCGCCATCTTCTCGTGATGTCTAGTCCTAGGCATGACACACTTGACCACGCGTCTGGAGCCCGGGGCTAACAGGTCACTCTGTGACAAATTCTAAAAATATTTGTAATATCTTCTTCTTCCCTTCAAGTATTAGGCCCAATGGCCTGTTACGATCTCACAGTTGAATTTTCAATCCAGCGCTTCTTTGGACGACTGAGAGATCTCTTCCCGTTTGGACGATAGTCGAGCATGACTTTTGGAATTCTATCTCTATGCATACGATGCAGATGATTTATCCAGTTGTTCTGCTAATGTTTTACGTAATTAATTAGAGGTTCTAGTTGTAATTCTTCCATTACATCTTCATTGCGTTTGTGATCCTATTTCATATATCCCGCTGTATATCTCATAAATTTCATTTCATAGGACGTTATTCTGCTTTCGTCTTTCTTCCTCAATGTCCATGCCTCACTGCCGTAACAAAGTACAGGTCTCGCCAAGGTCTTGTAAAGGCGAATTCGAGTATGCCTTTGTACTAGGGAAGGTTTCATAATGGTGTTAATTATTCCCATTGTTTTGGTGTGTTTAGAAATTTTCTGTGAAATGTCTACTTCATTGAAAAAAGGTCTTGTATCCAAGATATGTAAAATAATTTATATGTAAATAATTTAATATTTGTAATATAATATTTTAATTACTATTCGCCAACCGTGTTAGAAGAAGACGGATATTCTAATCTAAACTCTTGTCAACTACTTCAATCTAAATTTCAAAAGTCACATTTCGATGTCTACAATTTCTTTGAAGTCATTAATAACAATGCACTAGTTTCCACTTGAAACTGTCACTGGAATTTTATTGCAAAACTATGAACTGTAAGGAAATGACACGTGGTAATCACAAGGGCAATAACATTTAGTTGCCCTTCATTTCGACAGTTCCGAGACTGATAAGGGGAAGTCCCTAGTCTCATGATTCATAATCTGATAATAGCAGCCCTCACTTACTACAAAATCTAGTTATTACTTATCATTTCCAGTTCAACTCCTCGCTGCGACACTAGAAATATTAATAAAATACGAAGAATTGTGAGTTTGCATACTGCATCGTACAATTTCATAACTTCTCAAAACCACCAACATGGTGTCATACCTTATCTAGTCTAATTATACAGTAAAATGTATGATGTATGGTTTCACTTTAGGCCGCTATTTCTCCGTTCGTAATAAAGGCGTTATAATGCAAAAACGAGTAAATGAGGAAAACTGGAGGAAGAAAACCTAAAAAAAAAGAACTTGCGATTGTCACGCTTTTGCTAGGGGTCATGGAACTGACTAAAATGCTATGCGATCTACATGTCAGGTCTTTTGTTACACTCCGAAGAACAGTGTCAAACTGAAGGATCCTAATGGCCAGTTTGTCCAAGTAATGTTTAATTTTGGTTAACGAATGTTAAATTAACAGTCTGTTTATTTTAACGCTTTGTTTATGTATTTTCCATTTGTTCAACATAATTTTGTTTAAGATAACCAACATTTAACTATAGCGTCTGTTAGCACTGTTTTAACTACTCAACAGCAGTTGGTAAAGATTCTACACATGTAAGACAATTTTTGATTGGCTAAAATTAATCTTTAAATTCTATATTATAGAGTGAGTCATGAAACTTGCATAAAATGACAACCTGTTATAGTAGGCCACGCTCCATAAACAAACAGTTGACAAATGAAAGTTGCAGGTGACGTGCTGAATAATAATTACAAAGTAAGGTTATATTTCCTCATTGCTATTATGGATACGAAATACGAAAGAAATAAAATAACACTGATGTATTTAAACAGTCCAAAGTATTTTTTAAATGTTATATTACCAGTCATATGCTAAACATTCCCTACAGAGGGACACAAAATATTAATTTCGCAACTTCTGTTCGAACAGCTGTGGAGACATCGGCCATATTTAACTAACTGTTAAACGAGTTAACTGCCCGAAATCCTACATTTAAAATTAACAAACTGTTAACAATCTGTTAAACCAAACTGGTGTTGAAAACATACAATTTTATTAATTAACAAACTGTTTAGAGTTTAACAGTCGTTAAATTTTCTAACAATACTTGGAAAAACCGACCATAAGTGTTTTGAATTAAAAATTTGCATGCCAATCAATGCAGTAAATAATTTATAAGTTCAATTATTTACAACCTGAAGAACTTAGAAGCCATGGAACTTGGCAACAGAAGAAATTATTCTTCTTCTTCTTCTTCTTCTTCTTCTTCTTCTTCCTGATGTAGGCCTAAAGACCTGTTAGTTCCAGGGAGTCGCTCCATCTTCTTTTAGGACGACCCGGACTCCTCTTGCCGACTGGTATACTGTATCTTACTATTCGAGTCATACGATCTTCAAGCATCCTTGATACGTGTGCTGCCCATTGTGATCTTCGTGTTTCTATCCATTCACCTATTTCTTGTATTTGCCATTGGTTCCTTATGTCCGCATTTTTTATTTTATCCAGTCTTGTTTTTCCCACAATTTTCCTTAATGTTTTCATTTCTACAGTATTTATCGGCTCTTGTTTCAGCACCATATGTTAAAATTGGCCGTACTACTGTTTTATATATACGGGTTTTCGTCTCTCATTGTAGATATTTGTTATTCCAGATGGTATCGTTCAGGCATCCTATCTGTTGATTAACTTCAGCTATTAGGTCTTTATGGCTTTTATCATAACACCAAGATATTGGAAGTGATTCACTTGTTCTACGACCTTATTATATAACTTAATTGCAATTTACATCTGATTGGTTCTTTAGAAACAGTTAATACTTTAGCTTTCTTTGTAGATATTTTCAAGTTACATTTGTCTCATGTCTGAGCAAATTTATAGAGAAGTCGTTGAAGCGAATCCTCTGAATCAGGTACTAACACTGTATCATCAGCATAACAATAAATTTACGTTCTTATTTCCTATTTTAAAACCACGAAGTCCTTTCCATTCTAAAATTATATCATTCATTAAAATATTAAAAAGGAGCGGGCTGAGAGAGTCTCCTTGACGGATTCCCTTATTTGTTGGTAGTATTTTACTGAGTTTACCATCCAATTTTACTTTACAAGAATTATATGTATATATCTTGGATGAGGTGTATAATCCCATTACAAATTATTGTAAAAATAAACAAAGAAATATGGAAATCATAGCACTTAGAATGTAACGTTAAAGTCAAATTCACTTAAAAACCAAAGCTAAGGAGTTTAAAGGCTTACTTAGGCTACTTACTTACTTACTTACTTATGGCTTTCAAGGAACCCGAAGGTTCATGCCGCCCTCACATAAGCCCGCCATCGATCCCTATCCTGAGCAAGATTAAAATTAAAAAAACTAAAAATGTGAATACAATTTTAAATGTTGTTACTTTTGGAACCAGAACTGAAAACTGTCTTCCTGTAACACTTTACAACAAAGAACTTCCCAAAGCAGACGATGTTAAATATTTAGGTATGCGTTTAGATCGCCGATTAACATGGCGTAAACATATAGGGCCATATTCATAGACATTCTTAGTGCGGGCTTCAGGTGGATGATCAGCGAACTAACATTTTTCGTATTCATAAACCAGTGTTAGCGATATGATATGATATGAATCCTGTACAAATAATCAGTCGATAGCCGGGGCTAGTTTAGCACGCTCGTAGCGCGGGCTAGAGAAATGACTATGGATAGCACCCATTGAAACTAAACGTAAAGAATTAAATTTTAAAACATCAAAAATCTATTGGTTATTGGGACCTAAGTCAAAACTGTCATTAGAAAATAAACTTCTTGTTTATAAAGTCGTACTAAAACCAATCTGGACATACGGCATCCAACTGTGGGGAACTGCTAGCAACTCAAACATTGAAATACTGCAGAGGTATCAGTCCAAAACTTTACGTTCCATTGTCACTGCACCATGGTATGTACGTAATGATGTCATTCATCATGATCTTAACATTTCAACTGTAAAAGAAGAAATCTCTGAGTTCAGTAAAAAATACCTGCACCGATTAAATAAACATCCCAATCATTATGCATTAAATTTGCGGATAATAATCAAACAATAAGAAGAATTAAAAGGACCAATGCTCTTGACCTTCCATTCATTTTTACTACAGCTATTTGAAACATTGTTATTTTTCTTTTGGAGTGTTGTCATGGGATAACATCTCCACTCATGTCATATTCTTTTATAATATTTACTTATTGTCTATTGTAGACAGATTGTAAATGTGGCAGGTGTTAAATAAAAAATTAAAAAATTTAAATGTGTATGGATTTATTACCGTCAGAATTACTTATCAATAATCAACTATTCAAATCATTAGATTATGACAAAGTGGTACATAATGACCGACGAACGTTTTCGCCATAAGCATGGCATCCTCGGGTCTCATTGTAGCGAAGACACATAATGAACACTTGTTTTTGAACCAGAAAAAAAAAGATATTCTCCACAAAATATTATCTCCTGACTTAGTTGCCTCATAAGTGATACCTTGTTGGTGTGACTTGTTACGTTCAGACCTGTCTTCGGACAGTTGACTAAACAACAACTTTGGTGCGATGATATCACTTCAGCCCATATAAAATCAATAAATATGTTGCTTCAATTTTCAGAAGTATTCATGTCCTATACTCATCAGAAAAATAAACATGTTGGGGAAGTTAGGTATAGTATATGTCGGTCCAATAGTGGCGCTTGTCCAATGATGAATCGAAACAAAGTTATTAATCTGATCTAGGATGTTAATTCTGACTTTTATTTTCAACATTTATTTCTAATTCGTTTAGATTTTATCCAAAGAGTTTGTATTAATTTAAATAAATCATAAAAATGGCCAAATGGCCTGAGCGAGCTTTGAGATCACACTCTTCAATATGCGACCCTGAAAAGTATCTATTCATGTAACAGTGGTGCTGAATTCATCCAATAACTGTTAGAGTAACAATATGCTTGCTTGTCTTACTCTGAAACTAGTAATGAAAATAATTTACTCACCAGCGATACTCTCGCCTGCGACTAGTAAATGTTATGTCACCAACTCTACTGTCGTTATTGGTAAATATAGAAATGAAAATATATCGAAGCGCTGTACGTAAGTCACTCTTGCGTTGACTATGTCTTGTGAAGTGCCACAGTGACGTTGTTACCTGTAAAATAACGAAGAATCGTTGAATTAATAAAAATGTTTTCATAAGATATTTTCTTCTTCCCAGGGGATATACACTTACACTCTATTGGCACACTGTGCACCCTAAACTGGCGTATTCCTAACCCACACAAGCTGACTACACTAAGGTTTGCTAAGTAGTCAGATTGCGTGCAGGCAACCCCACTTATCTCTGCAACAATCCTCTTCGCATGCAGCCAGCAGGCGATCAGAAAATGGTATGGAAGATGACGGAATGCGAATATGACAGAATTATACAGGGTGCTTTATAATTCCTATTACAAACATCTAGGGGTTGTAGAGAGGACTAAGTAGATAAAGTTTTGATTAGGAACCCATGTCCGGAAATGTATCCTTTCGATGCAAAATAAGTTTGAAGATCGAATCGATTTCACTAGAGACAATGAGCTCTTGCCAGTGTGCACTACAGGAGTGGTTCAACGTACCGCCTAACGGGTCTCAAGCACTTGACCTTCCTGCAAGAGGTACCGGTAGAGTTATGTGGCACTACGTCAGCAAATGTGGTTCCAACATGATGGCGCACCCGCGCATTTTTCACTTGCCATCCGCGAACATCTCCACCAAACATTCGGGGAAAGGTGGATAGGTCGGAGGAAGAAATGTTAAATGTTATGTTTTATTTAACGACGCTCCAACTCAGAGGTTATATCAGCCGCGGTCGACAGATTTAACTAAATCTACTGACATGCCTTTTCTTTTGAATGCCATCATGAAGAACCTTGTTTATGAGACTCCTTTAGAGTCGGAGGAAGATCTTCATTGTCTCTAGTGAAGTGGGAGATGTGAAATCGATTCGACCTTCAAACTTATTTTGCATCGAAACGATACATTTCCGGACATGGGTTCCTAATCAAAACTCTACCTACTTAGTCCCCTCTACAACCCCTAGAAGTTTGTAATAGGAATTATGAAACATCCTGTATAGATGTCTACTACGGGGAAAAAGGAGAACATCGACAAAAATCTGAACTGTGACCTTGTCCGCCAGAAGTGTCAATATTGATTTTCTCAATAAAACCAAAACTCGAACGAGACATTCTGCGTGATATTTATGACCTATACCACGCAGCCATCGCTTCGAGAGGTACCTACTACCAATTATGATGGACTTTAAAAACAATACTTTAATACTCTCACTCATAAGGCTATTTGCAAATCTTCTTTTCAACCACCAGTACCGTATATTCTAGCCACGAAGGGTACTGCTATTTTATATCTGACGTACCAATTCTGTTTCTGCTTCTCTGTAGCAACGCTTGAATTTATGTCAGTTACGAAAAATCAGAATTTCAAATAAAATCTATTGGAATTTCAGACTGAAAAACAATGCACAGTGACAATATTTAACTTAAAATGCATTTTTAGTTATTTAATTATGGAAACGACACAGCTCTCTATTCCATAGCCATCAGCCGCCTTCAAAGCCCCAACAATATGTATAGGGTTTTCCAAAATAAGAGGTAATTCCTTATATTTTCTCCATTTTCTACACTATCTTAAACATTCTTGCACTGGAATATTACACAAGAAATAAAATATTTTGTATCACCACCCACTGCCATAACTTCATCATAGGTGCATGTGTCCACCACCATTTTGTTCTTGTACAAGCAGCAGCCTCTCTTCTCTGAGTTCGTGTTCTGAAATATCTGCTACAGTGTGTGCGACTGAGTCATTCAACTCATCAATATTGTCCGTAGGTTTGCTCAAGAACACTCTTTCCTTCAGACAGCCTCACAGTCAATCATTTCCTGGGATAATATCTGGTGATCTTGCTGGCCAAGTAACAGAAAAGTGCCTACTGATAACACAATCAGAA
The DNA here is from genome assembly GCA_025594305.2 of Periplaneta americana. NCBI lineage: Eukaryota > Metazoa > Arthropoda > Insecta > Blattodea > Blattidae > Periplaneta > Periplaneta americana. The sequence continues at coordinate 144,519,490 of JAJSOF020000011.1, read as the reverse complement.
ACAAGCTCGTTGTCATGGTGATGTAAAAAAAACTTCTATTTATTGTGTAATAAGCTGATGCCAGAATTTTTAACAATGTGTAGAAGATATGATTAGTTGGGAGGTCGGAGGGAAAAGTACCTTTGGGGAGTCCGAATCGTAGATAGGGGGATAATATAAAAAGGGAAGTGAGATATGATAGTAGAGACTGAATTAATCTTGCTCGGGATAGGGATCGATGGCGGGCTTATCTGAGGGCGGCAATGAACCTCCGGGTTTCTTAAAAGCCATAAATAAGTAAGTAGAAAATATGAAAAATTAAAGTTGCTTCTTACTTTTGAAAAACCCTATACTACATATTTGGTAAAAAAAATTGGTACACTGAAAAATTGTGGATCTATCATTTCAATCCACCGTCCATAACTCCTATTCCGTTTAAAACCCTGTATGCAATGACAAATGAGACCATCAGATGTCAAACTATAGCATGACGCCAGAAAGTTTCACAATTACAACATATTGTGTTATTACGGCCCATAAATATTTTACAGTTTCCGTTGTCAAAACAACGACAGAAAAAAACGGACACATTTTCTGACATTTTGTACTCGCGTTTATAGAATAGGTTTCAATTTAGTCGCGGTAGTTTTGACATTAACATTTTGATATATTGACTTGCATATTTTTGTGAAAGTTCTAGTATACAAAACCCTGTACGGCTGTGACAAGTTAAATAACCACAAAATGTTTTTATTGTAAACAGGAAACGCCTGAAAGCAGAGGTAATAACCATTTAAGCATTACTAATTGAAGGGCACAACCACGAATGGCAGGCTACTTCAAAGAGATCCAGGAACAGGAACAGCAATACGATCTTATTTAAGGAATAGAACTGGACGACAAGACTACGAAAATGCACTGTTTTAACGTGAAACATTACAGAAAATATAACTAAAAAAGTATGCAGTTGCCACATAAAAAAATTATTTAAAAATTAATATACAGCCAAGAAACAAATTAGAAAGTGTTCATTACTGTCAGTTATTTGCAAATAAAACACATATTCATTTTGTATGAAGTCTCGCCCACCTCACTGAATACTACACGGCTATTATGAAATAGGCAATATGTATTATTACTATTTAATTTTTCTCGTATTAAATAGTAATAATACATATTGGCTATTTCATAATAGCCGTGTAGCATTCAGTGAGGTGGGCGAGACCTCATACAAAATGAATATGTGATGTATACTGTTAGCAGTTGTCACGAACTGATGTTGAATATGGCCCCAAAGGCATTTAATATGCGCTCCTGCATATATGACTTGTATCGTCTCAAATGCAGGTAGTAAGGCCGTAAAAGCATTACGAGAGTGGTTCGGCCGGCGCCGTGGATCGTGTCCCGGCATAGCTCAGTTGGAAAGAGCGCTCAGCGCGCAGAGTTTACAGCCTCTACGAGCGGCAGAAGGCAAAACTCCTTATTACAGTGTAAATATGTACGTAATAATCTATTTAAATATTTATGCGACAGGCTGTAATTTAAGGTTAAATTAAACACTTTTATACTCAACAGTCTACTCTTACAAACTAAATAAGTGATTTATGACAGCTAATATAAGATGGACAATAAAGGACACAAAACCAAATTGATTCTACAGTCTGATCCGTTTGGATATGGATAATAATAATTTATTATTATAAAACCATTATGACAATATGAAAAATTTCTTGCTGGTTATATTATGATTAAAAGATGGGAGTTTCCATATATAACAATCAACAACGCATAATCTGAAAGGACAAATGAAAATCGTAGCTACTACAAATCAACAGCGGGCACAATGTGTTTTTTGGTATGATAAATTTGAGAGTGTTAAAAAAACATGCAGGAGGTTGCAGGCGAAACCCAGTACGAGAAGCAGATATCTCTTGGTTTGGCCCCCAAACTCCCCAGATCTAACCCCTTCTGACTTCTTCGTGTGGGGTTTTGTTAAAGACATTGTCTATTCACAGAAACCCAGGAACATTGATGATCTGAGAGTAAAATTACTCAAGCAACAACAAACCACCCCTATTATATTACAACGGACATGGGCTGAATTACATTGCCGTTATGAGTTGTGCGCAATGGAGGACATATTGAGTTCTGAGAAATCTCCCATCTTTCAATGTTGTATGCACAAAGTTTCAACAAATAAAGTTCAGTAGTAAATGTTGTACGGTGTTTTTATTTTATCCATACCCAAACGGATCACCCTGTATATAAAAAGCTTTTCAAATATTTTATGAACATTTTTATTTGATTTAAAGTCTTTATATGATGAACTACGATTTAATTCTAAATCACTGACACCAATTGGATCAGACATTGCACTAGTTGATTATTCATTGAACGTTAACGGTGCAGGAACATTCACTAAATCGTTGACACTTTGTAACTGAACTGCAGAAGAGAGATTGTAAAATGCCTTTTCTTTGCCCTGCATTCTCGCACTCATCCCAGTCTACTCTTTTTAGTTTTCGGCTTAATTTTCTGGGGTTGATTTCCACGCCTTCTTAAACGCCACCCTCTCGTTTGTTCAGCCCCTGATTACGGCATATTTTATAGGAAAAATCTTCAACAAATAATTAGATTTGCTCGTTTTGGCTATATAACGTCACAAAACTATACAGAAGACGCACACTCTGGGTGCAGCTACAATAAAAATACCGGTACTAAAAATGCAAAAATTCCTCCAAAAATTACAAAAATGGTAGGCGTATTTAAAATACAGTATAAGAAAAATCTCTTACTCACTAGTCTGGCAAATTCGTTCCATATTGGTTTTAGAAGGGAAGGGAAGAAGATTTTACCTAATTACTTCCTGGAACCGAAATTCCTTTGGAAAAGTCCATCCTAGCGTAAAAGGGGTGGTAGATTGTTCAAGTTAGGCGAGAGCTTACAAATTAGTTTTCGCGTCAATGCACCCCAGTAATTCGAAATAAAACTGATCAATCAGCAATAAAATTCTTTCATTGGTAGCATTTGCGTCTACAGTTCAGTAACACTCATTGCCAGCACCAGTTCTTTGTACATAAACTCCACCTAAAATGGAATTTTACTTAATTGCTTACTTACTTATTGGCTTTTAAGGAACCCGGAGGTTCATTGCCGCCCTCACATAAGCCCGCCATTGGTCCCTATCCTGAGCAAGATTAATCCATTCTCTATCATCATATCCCACCTCCCTCAAATCCATTTTAATATTATCCTCCCATCTACGTCTCGGCCTCCCTAAAGGTCATCTTCCCTCCGGCCTCCCAACTAACACTCTATATGCATTTCTCGATTCGCCCATACGTGCTACATGCCCTGCCCATCTCAAACGTCTGGATTTAATGTTCCTAATTATGTCAGGTGAGGAATACAATGCGTGCAGTTCTGTGTTGTGTAACTTTCTCCATTCTCCTGTAACTTCATCCCTCTTAGCCCCAAATATTTTCCTAAGCACATTATTCTCAAACACCCTTAACCTATGTTCCTCTCTCAAAGTGAGAGTCCAAGTTTCACAACAATAAAGAACAACCGGTAATATAACTGTTTTATAAATTGGAATATTTACTAAAATTATTAATTGTTAATTTTATATAAACTCCTAGAAGTCCTAAATTGGATTTCACAAATTCTTAAATCTTTCTTTTTAGCACCTAGAAACCCGTCCCCCAGTTGTATTTTAATTTATTAACATTCAATGGTATTCATACATTGCTTCACAGCTAGAATATGGAACAAGTAAAAAAAAAAAACTTAATACTACACTCAGGGACAAAAAAACCGGACACTTTAATATTTGCTGGTATTTTGTAAAACATTATCTTCTCATACAATATTATGGTAGCCATCTGTTGTTATGGAGACGTGTATACATTGTTGATGTTTTTTTGTTTTATAAACAAGCTATTACAACCAAATATTCCAATTTTGCTTTCGGAGTCTCAGCTATAACAATTTTGTCTCAACCATTTTGTGCTTCATTATCGTTAGCATTCGTTATTTCTTTATTTTTACATTTTCTGAGTTTAAGTGGGGTTGTAACATTTGTCTTAAAACAAGATGCGACCTGAAGATGTGGCTCGAGCTGTAGCCCTTTACGATGATGGACGCAGTGTACGTCACATTGCAAATGTTATTAATATGGCTAGAAGCACAACCCATGATGCCATAAAACGGTATAGAGAAACCCTAGAATATACCAGAAGACCAGGTTCGGGTCGTCCAAGAGCTACAAATCCAAATGAAGACAGGTATATGGTGTTGAAAGTTCTTAGGGAGCGCAACCTGCCAGCTACTAGTGTAGTCCAGCAATTTGTTAACATTCATGGACGCCCAATTTCGGCCAAAACAGTTAGAAGGAGGTTGAAAGCAAGTGGACTGATATCAAGCAGACCTGCAACTGGTCCCAGACTTCTCAGGATGCATCGAGTTGAACGACTGCGTTTTGCAAATGATCACAGGGATTGGAGAAATGGACAGTGGAGCTGTGTTCTGTTCACCGATTAGTCCCGTTTCAATCTGTGCTCACCTGATAGACGTGAAAGAATTTGGAGAAGGAGGGGAGAACGATTTTCACAGTGTTGCATTTCCGAAAATGTGCCGTATGGAGGTGGTGGAGTGATGGTTTGGGCAGGAGTGTGTACGGATGCTCGTACAGAGTTGGTTTTTGTTGAAAATGGAAGACTAACAGCTGATAGGTATATAAATGAATGTTTGGCTGATCATGTTGTGCCATTTGGCCAATTTGTAGGCGATAATTTTGTTTTAATGCATGATAATGCACGGCCGCATATTGCCCATGCGGTCGGAGATTATCTCCAAGAAGTGGGAATCCATGTTCTTCCATGGCCAGCAAGGAGTCCAGACATGCATCCAATTGAACACGTGTGGGACATGCTGGGACGGTGTGTTAAGAATAGACGACCGAGACCAGAATCGTTACAAGAGTTGAGGCGTGCACTTGGCGAAGAATGGGAACTTATTCCTCAAGAAGACATTGCTAATCAAATTCAGAGCATGCCAAGACGTATGGATGCAGTTATTCAAGCCAGAGGGGGTAATACCCGTTACTAAAAAGAGTTTTTAATGTTTAAGGCACCATAAAATGAAAAAAAAAAAAAACTGTTAGTCCAAACGATGCCATAGTTATACGCCCTTTGTAATTTTTTGTAAATTTTCTCATCAGAGACTTTTTTTTCAAATGTTGTCGTATAAGGTGCTAAATGGAACATTATTTTGTTTAAATGGGTTTTGTTTCATTTTGAAATAAATGGCAACAAAATACAAGCAAATATAGAAGTGTCCGGTTTTTTTTGTCCCTGAGTGTATTATAAAATATTAATTTATAGTCACAGTCTAGTTGAAATATATACAGAAGAAGGGTTACAATATAGTCTACTAGTACAACACAAAGTTTTAGTATCAATTTCATCAAACGTTGTTGAATGTCATGAATTCACCTACAGAATAGAAGGCGTGAGAAATTAGGTACTTCTTTAATTTGGCCCTAAATAATCTTATGTTTTGAGTTTCATTTTTTATATCCATAGGGAGGCTGTTAAAAAAATTTTACTGTCATATAACGATAGCAAATAGACTTGCCAATGGAGTATGAAAGTCATTTTTGACGTGTATTTATGCTATGAAGTGTTGAATTAGCTACAAAGTTTCACAATTACATACGAGGAAGATTAATTATTAATGAAAAAGTATATTGACAAGTCATGGGCATTATTTGCAGTTTTTTTTAAATATTCCTACACGATTCCCTACATTTGGCACCCACTATTATTCTAATTACTCTTTTTGTAGAATAGAAGGAATATACTGTTACTATCTGTGGATTTTTTTAAATTTTATTGGGTTATTTTACGACGCTGTATCAACATCTAGGTTATTTAGCGTCTGAATGAAATGAAGGTGATAATGCCGGTGAAATGAGTCCGGGGTCCAGCACCGAAAGTTACTCGGCATTTGCTCGTATTGGGTTGAGGGAAAACCCCGGAAAAAACCGCAACCAGGTAACTTGCCCCGACCGGCATTCGAACCCGGGTCACCTGGTTTCGCGGCCAGACGCGCTGACCGTTACTCCACAGGTGTGGACTACTATCTGTGGAATCTCCCCACAATATTATCCCAAAACTCATTACCGAGTCGAAGTATGCAAAGTATATTGTTTTTAAGGTATTAACAATTAAGATATTTACTATCTTTTACATAGATCTAATAGCAAAACATGCTGAATTTAATTTAATACATTATCAATTTTTAAGCCAAGAAATTTGGTTGTTATTTCTAATAGGGACCTATTGTTAATTATTGCGTTTGAAATTTGCGAGGATGAATTTGGACAGGATTTAAATTGAATTATGTTAGTTTTGTTACAATTTAAATTCTAAGTTACAGCATTACTGGAAGAACCTGACACTCATCTTTGCCACGCAAATAATTTGCAAACCATGAGAGGTTAAATACAAAATATTATTCCTTGCAAGGTGCTCAATGTGTTGACATTTTTTTATAACTTTTGCATGGTATCATCCAACGTTATAGAAGCTACAGTTTAGTTCCATAATGAGGGAAGGCAAAGAAAGTGAAATCTACTCGCTGAGTCCGTTACCAAGAGCCAGACTGCAGTAGGCGTATAAATATTTACGACAGTAGCTCTTCATAATGAACTCAGCAAATATGTCTGCCTTCCGACACGTTCGGATGTTTCAATATCTATGACAGAGAGCAACAAGCAAAGAATTTTTCACTATGTAACATTACAATCAGTCACATCTCGTCGCTAAAAATCTCTTCGTGTTCGCACAGGAAACGTTCAGAAAACATTGCGTAACACAGATTACATTTGCGCTTAAAAATTATCTCCGGAAGCTGCAATGCACTTGCATAAGAGCGCATATTTCAGTTATACAATCAAAGTGCAATCACCGCTTTATGCAACTACCGCAGTGACTATCAGTGACTCACAGAACATGTGTACAGATGTTCGAGTATGCTACGTAGTGCAATACTGAACCCAGGCACACTATATGGATATCTAGCGTGCTAACGCTGAGCCACAGATGTACATGGAAGTAGATTTCCACGCTTTCGTAGCCACCGGCGTGGCTCAGTCGGTTAAGGCGCTTGTCTGTCGGTCTGAAGTTGCGTTCGGGCGCGGGTTCGATTCCAGCTTGGGCTGATTACCTGGTTGGGTTTTTTCTGAGGTTTTCCCCAACCGTAATGTGAATACAATGTAATCTATGGCGAATCCTCGGCCTCATCTCGCCAAATTTCATCTCGCTATCACCAATCTCATCGACGCTAAATAACCTAGTACTTGATACAGCGTCGTTAAATAACCAACTAAAATAAAAAAATAAATCCACACTTTCGTAGCTCGGAACTATTGGATGTTCAGTTCAAAGTGTGTCATGGGTCGCTGTATGCCGTCATGTGGCTAGTCGATGAGCCTAGAGAATTCAATCTTCCTACACTTCCGCAGATGTGTAAAAAAAAAAAAAATTGTACAACATTGTAAAAATTGTAAAATTACTAAATTGTAAAACTATAAAAATTTGTAAAAATTGTAATTGTAATATTGTAAAATGTTGACATGTTCCACATCTTAAAGCTTCATTGCTCATGTAAGATCTATGGAATAAAATAAATGAATGAATGAATGAATTATGTGCCAGAGAAGTTGCCTAGCAAGTACGGCGTTCATTCAGAAGACTACTTACCGATAAGTACGGTAACGTCGGTAGTGGCAGGAATGTGAACTGTTTCGAAACATGTACTGAGGTGAATTTTTTCTTACTGTCGGGATATGTGGAGAGGGTTAGGACAATTACTTACGTATTTGTTGACATTAACTTCGACGGTCAACATGAACACGGAGCATTTGATTTGCGTTGTGGAATGTTGCCGTACGCAACCGATGATAACAAATACCCTGCGTACGACTTGCCCGCGCAAAACACAGTTCGAAAGAGGTTATGGTAGCACACAGACCTTACAGACAGCCATCTGTTGCTACGACGTTCAAGTTACACCATACACGTTCTCAAGTTCAGACTGAACGCCTTGATTAATAGGCAACTTTTCTGACACAAAAGCTGAAACTCGCTTCAAATCTCTGTCCGACAGTGACGTCATGACACACTTTGAAATGAACACCCAGTAGAATGAGGTGATAGCACCACGCTCCGATCGCTTTTTGCCCCCGGAAAAGACTACGTACAGTATTCACGGGACAAAAGGCTGAATGGACATGGGGCAGTTCTGAAAATTTATCAGCGAGAAAAATTCCACTACCACGCAGGATTGAACCCTGGACCTTTCACTCGTACCCAGTAGCTGTACAAATTGAGATACCCTGTCACCTTCCCAGATGGTGGTAATGAAGAATGATACAACATATATAAAGAGACCAAGGTAGTCCTCAAATAATCGATTTCCAACAGACGACTATGACCTAGAACATACAAAACCAGCAGTGTATTATGAATCACAGACTTTTCATGAACACCTCCTCAATAAAATGCGGTCATTGCTAAAGAGAATGAATTCAATGAAGGTTTTTGCAGATCTTCAGCTACAAGTAAATGCGACAAATTACATTAGTACGTGTTTGTAAAATAACAGATAAAAAGTTCGATTCACATGAGAGACAACCACAATAGTTTGCTAACTAACCTGAAGTCTCTCTGTATGAATGAACTTGCTTGTGCAAAACGGTAGATAAAAAGAAGGTCAGTAAAACAAATATTTACTGTCTTTAACAAACATAGTGGAGTTCATTAAGTACTGTAACAAGAAATACGCAATGACAGTAAGATGAAGAAATGAAGAAATGAATGAAACAGGAAAGGAAACAACAATTCCCCGTTTATTATGCTCTAATTAAGTCACACAAAACGGAACTAATTCTCATTATATCGTAATGTCGCTTCGATGTCGTCAGATGGAAAACTCGTAAAGGCAACAATGATTATCAGAGGAGAAAAATTCGCTCCGGCGCCGAGGATTGAACCCGGGCCTTGGTTCTACGTACCAAGTGCTCTAATCACTGAGCTACGTCAAAGTTCAATCCCTCTCCTCTAGTGTTTTCCTCTTTGTGCCTGACTTCAAGTTCGATGCAGTATATGTTGACATATATTAAGTCAACTGTCATTATACAAGGAGCGCACTCAATTGAGTGACTTGGTAGCCGGGATTCCACAGTAATATGCACTGTTGGGCGAAGAATCTACGCAAAGATTAATGACAGTTGACTTAATATATGTCAACATATATGTCGAACTTTGAGTCAGGCCACAAAGGGAAAAACACTAGAGGAGCTATGCTGTGGATTGAACTTCGGCGTAGCTCAGTGGTTAGAGCTTAGCTATATAGAATCAAGGAGCCGGGTCAGATCCCCGGCACCGGAGCGATTTTTTCTCCTCTAATAATCATTGTTACCATAACAGATATACTCTGTAGGACCAAAAATTAATATTTACGTCGTAACGGCAAGCTTGTTACAGCCAAGGTTACGGCATTACTGTGTGTAGCGTGAACAAAGAACGCGTACGATTATCCATTTGTGTTGCTGTTCCTGCCGATAGAAAAATTGTAGCATAGCGGTACAACAAAGACTTATTACACTTATAAAAGCTGCGCAGAAGTGATGGTCAACCTAAGCTTTCTCCTAACTTCACCATTGTTTAAATACAGTCACATCCAGAAGTACTCAACTACAACTACTCACTGATATTAGGCAATACAGCTTTCGAAACTGGTGAACTGCTATACGCCTATACAATAAATAATATCATAACCAGGGAACGGATTTATATGGACTAAAAATATATGAAATATGTAAATATATATGTAGTTATTTTTACCAAAATATGGAATTAAATATGGATTTTTACCAAAATATGGAATTAAATATGGACTTAAAATTATAAAAAATGACTATGTACGTTAAATATTGGTACATTTTAATCAAACTAAACAAAAATATAATGGACGTACCTTATCTTCCAATGTAGTTTCAACAAAACACAATTTTTATTGTCTGTTACCATAACAATAGGTTACAAACATTTCTTTCAAGTGCTGAAAAGTGAATCTTCTTCTATTGTCTCTGAGGATAGATTTATACTGACTAAAAGAGCGTTCGACGTCACAAGAAGTAACTGGTACATAATTCAATTTCACAATGTCTGCTGGGGATAAGTCCAAGTTAATCTTCACTGTTGATTCACCACTCATCACAGCAACAACCTTTTGTAGTTCTTCATATCCAGGGTTTTTGAAAGTACAGTGTCCACCTTAGCTCTTACTGCATCTGCAACTTTACCTCTACCACGATTCAGTTGTTCCACAGTACTATTTATAATTTCAAAACTTTCAGATAGTGAAAGGTGCCTATTTTGGAGACTTTTGAGCGTTTTTATGATGCATGAAAATGTATGCTGAATGTGAGCTAAGTCATTCTTCACACTTATGTCACAGGTAACTGTTTTCGCAGTATCAATTGAGACTGCATCTTCAGAGTCCAATGCAAGGAGAACATTGTTAATAGAGTCTATATGTTCGGCATAATATTCAACTGCTTCTAGCCATGTACCCCATCTAGTTAAAATTGGCTTTGGTGGCAATGGAATTTCAGGGTACATTTCTTTCAACACGTTAACTCTACTGGGAGCTTTGAGAAATACTTTTTCACTGATGAAATCAACAAATCTACTTTAGGGAAATTGTCTCTGACCACTTCTGCCACACGATGAAATGCATGCGCCACACAAGTAAAATGAGTCAATTTAGGATATACAACAGATAATGCTTGTCAGCTTTGACCATATAAGGGGCAGCATCGCTAATAAAGAATAACACATTATCGTACATAATACCCTTTGGCCACAGGATACCCATAGCTTCGTTGAACAGTTTAACTATAGTTTTGTTATTGCACTTTTCTAGAACATCACAATGTAAAAATTCGTTCAGAATATTGTTCACTTAACAAACCGATAACTACAAGTCTACCTTCTTTGTCGGGAGTCTCATCAATGGAAACCCAAATTGAACTATCTTTAATTTCATCTCTTATCTTCTGTATTGTCTCATCGTAGATGGATGGAGCATACGTCTTCCTAAGTGTTGACTCATCCGGGATTGTATGTTGAGTATATTTTTCAAGGAATTCCCTGAAGACCTTATTCTTTAGTTTGTAGAGAGGAATATCAGCAGAGATGAGAGAACGGCACAGGTCGATGTTAAACTCAGATCTTACATTCGATGTTGTTGGTTGTGTTAAAAACAATTGTCTCTGCTTGGAATTTAGTTGTTTGTTGGCCTGATGTTTACTAGTTGTAATGTGTTGTTGCACCAGGAACTTTTGTGTAGATGATACTGCACACTGACACAAATTACAAAATAATATTTTATTGTCAGTTGATAAACCATCTTCTTTAAATTCTGAAATGTAACTTGTTAGTTTTGATTTTAAATTGACTGAATGACGTACTTTTGGCATATTTAAATAATATGATTTACAAAACTGAACCTATGTGTACTCTGACTGGCATTTAACTGTTGAGCTGCACAACTGAAGTCTGTTAAAAATTTTAAATTAAATTAATACAGTTTTGTAACTTACTTTCCCATTGTTGATAGGACTGCTAATTTTCAAATAACTCTGATGTTAAAGGGATTACTGAACATGTGTTTAAATCTCTATTGTTGAAATGTATTTTTAAAAGTTAATGGAATTTTGTTTTGTTTTATTGTTAAACCTAATATAATATGGACTGTTTTATATGAAATATGGAAAATATATGGAAATTAACGAAAATATGTACTAAACTCTAAAATATGGAAAAATATGGAAAATAAAAGTAGGATTTTTCAACCCTACACATTGTGAAACATAAAGATAATGCAAAATATAAATTATATTAGCTTTATAAGTAAATATGTATTTACATATAAATCCTTTCCCTGATCATAACTAACGAGATACAATTGGGAAGGTAAGCCTGAGCCAAACACTTGCAGGCACAATAGATAAAGACATCTGCCCTGTAGAGACGGGATAAAGACAGGAAGTGCCTTCCCCTCTGCGCGTGTTCGCTCAGGCCTAGCCAAACATTGGTATACGCAGTACACTACGATGACATCATCTCCTCTGAGCGGCCGGCGGAAGGGAGAAAGTGCCTTCCCCTCTGCTCGTGTTCGGCTCAGGCCTAGCCAAACATTGGTATACGCAGTAGACTACGATGACATCATCTCCTCTGAACGGCCGGCGGAAGGGAGAAAGTGCCTTCCCCTCTGCGCGTGTTCGCCTCAGGTCTAGCCAAACATTGGTATACGCAGTACACTACGATGACATCATCTCCTCTGAGCGGCCGGCGGAAGGGAGAAAGTGCCTTCTCCTCTGCGCGTGTTCGCCTCAGGTCTAGCCAAACATTGGTATACGCAGTAGACTACGATGACATCATCTCCTCTGAGCGGCAGGCGGAAGGGAGAAAGTGCCTTCCCTCTGCGCGTGTTCGGCTCAGGTCTAGCCAAACATTGGTATACGCAGTAGACTACGATGACATCATCTCCTCTGAGCGGCAGGCGGAAGGAGAAAGTGCCTTCCCCCTCTGCGCGTGTTCGGCTCAGGCCTAGCCAAACATTGGTATACGCAGCAGACTACGATGACATCATCTCCTCTGAGCGGCCGGCGGAAGGGAGAAAGTGCCTTCCCCTCTGCGCGTGTTCGGCTCAGGCCTAGCCAAACATTGGTATACGCAGCAGACTACGATGACATCATCTCCTCTGAGCGGCCGGCGGAAGGGGAGAAAGTGCCTTCCCCTCTGCGCGTGTTCGGCTCAGGCCTAGCCAAACATTGGTATACGCAGCAGACTACGATGACATCATCTCCTCTGAGCGGCCGGCGGAAGGAAGGAAGTGCCTTCCCCTCTGCGCGGGTTTGGCTCAGGTCTAGGCAAATGTAGATCTTAGAACATACCTGCACAAACAGCGCTCAACGAGCGCGCGCGCTCCTTCGGAGCGGGAGAGCTGTGTTTACCGCTTGCCGAAACAGAGAGGAAGATACGTCAGAATGACATAGACTTGCTATAGGTAGAAGAGAGGGAAACGACCACTCAGCTATCTAGTGGAGTGCAGTGTGTAGGTCTATTTTCAGTAACTTTTTCACGTTGCTTATCTACTACTACAGTACAGTATGGAGGAATCTAAAAGACGGAACGTAACATTTAACGATTTAACAGTTCAGAACTTATTGATCTTCAATGTGATCTAAGGGCTAAAGATCGTTTGAATAATACTACTAGCCTGGTTGAGTTTTACAAGACTAAACATTAGCAATAATATCTACGACTACACAGGCTGGCTGTGAAAATGAGTGCTATGTTTGGCTCAACATTTATATTTGTGAGCAACTGTTTTCTATAATCAACTTTAATAAAGGCAGACATCAAACATCTGTAACTGATGTTTCATTACGATCAGTAGGCTACTGTTCCTTTCAGCTGCCGACAGCATAAAACCTCGTTTTGATGTACTGATAAATAAAAATATAACAAAATGATATTGTACATTTAAGTAGTTATAGAACTTCTATTATTTCTGTAAAATAAATATTTCTTTATTAATTAATAATAGTCCAAAATAGTTTTGCAAACACTGAACGGGAATTCATTTCATAAACATTCTTAATAGTACTTCTTTTTGTGTACATTTTGTACGAGATCATCCCTCCTTCCAGTCCACCCTTATACAGAGCGCAGCTAATATCTGCATTCCGCTCATGAGCTGTGAGCCGGCTCGGAGAGCGCAAACCTTGTGCAGGCCTGTCTTAGAAGATGTTTTGCGATGTCACAGGGGAACCGGAGTACACGGAGAAACCCCTTGTGTTGCCTGGATCATCGATTTGCCCTACACAAGTTAAAAATTCAGTGTGGATCGACCGGGATTTGAACTAGATCCCCCTGTCTTATAAGCACAGCATGCTAGCACTTCAGTACAGTGGCGGTTTTTTGGAGATATACATCACAAAGTTGAAAACTCAAGAACAAATGATTCAGCTGTCTGGTTCAGGCAGGCATAATCAAACCACAGAGTTGATCCTTCAGGTATTGGGGCAATATCATTAGTCTAATGCTGAGATATGCAAGTAGTTCAAAACGTTTGGAGATATTACGAATAAGTCTTAACACACGACTGTAAATTCAAAATTCTTCGGCTGAACTAATTATTTAATTCTCCTCTTAAAGACAACTCCAGTGATCATATGGACTATTTGTGATGCCAATACGATACTAATAAATATGTACAGAATTTAGAATGTCAAGGGAATGCAAACATCTGGAGGAAACAGGCTGAAAAATTATCAGGATCTGTAGAGAACACGTCTGGTCCTTTTGTAACAGTCAGCTTACAGCCTGGACTCGCTGAGTCGAGTTCAGCAGGAATTCCTGAAGCGTTAAAACAGGTGTCATTGTCTCCCGACAGATACGTAGAGCATCATGAAGTATTCCAGTTTTTTCACCAGGAAGCAATTTATTTTTTTCATGGATTGACATCACAAACGACCTCGCTGCTATTACAACACCACAAATTTGATTAGGTTGAGTTACTTCGGCGCAGTAGGATAAACTGAAAACAGAAACGGACAGCGAAACAACTATACACAGCTTTATTCGATATAATTCTCACTAATAAAGACAGGGACGACAAGCTCATAGCGAAAGATAAGTCTGTAGCTTCTATACACTTCATACCTCTTTTTGAGCGTAACGAGAGTAAACTCTGATTCGCTTTGCATTCCTGTACGATGTATTTCAATTACTGTTAATACTTTATACCAGCCGTGACGAAAATGTAATCGTGCGCCGAGCCACTGTGTAACCTGCAACATGCATATCACCTATGGAGGGAGACGGACATCCGAAGGGGAAGTGAAGAAACTGTCTGACTTATTAACAGATTTCATTTTCTTTATGTCAAGCACTTAAATATAATTTTATACAGTATAAGGTCACAAACTAATGTTTAGTACGTGTAACGAAGAAAGAAATGAACAAGAAAACATAGGACACATTATCACAACCTAAAGTTAACTGTTTTCAGAATGTCTCTGCGACAGAGTTTCAAAATCAGGAATTATGTCACTTACTGCCAGTCGTAGTTGATCACGAAGGTATCTGTCTATTAGTCGTAATCTAAATTTGGTTTTTACTTTTTCTTTGTTGAAAATAATTTTTCACAAACGTAAGTTGTAGCGAATATGGCTTCAACAGAGCAAGTGAAAGAACGAAGCTTCGGATATTTACTTTTTGGCAAAGATTTGAAAAGTTCAATATTTGTCAAGTCCTTACATCTAGCTTTCATTGTAACATTACATTGTAAATCTGTGAGTTTAAATAGAAAACCTAACCGCATTATTCGTACATCTGCTGAAAAAGGAACGAAATAATAATAATAAATAACAATAATAATAATAATAATAATAATAATAATAATAATAATAACACTTAACTTTTTAATTTTTCATGAGTAACATGTACCGGTAGTATAATGCTGTTTTATGTTATACAACTGTTTTTCTCGTAATACTTGTGAACAAATCATACATTTAATATTATCACCATATAGGCTGAAAAAAAATGCGTCCTCCCATCCTACTTGAAACTTTCGTTTTTGTAGAGGTACATGGTTTCGAGAGTCGCAGGTCAGAGACAAATACAAATGGAACGGAGTTTGACTCCAGTGAGTGAGAGGGTAGGGGTTGGGGGAGCAAGAGACATGCACAGCTATCATTGCGAGCCACAATGTGTTCGTGAGTTACATTTTCGCCGCGGCTGCTTTATACTGATATTTTCGCTTGATTTTGACTTTGCTTACGAAGATCGAATCTGAGACGGATCCAATATGCTTAAAGCTCACAAGGCTACATATGCAATGTTTTTCTATGTCCCACGGATGGTCTGGATGACATTCGTAAAACTGACGCTGAAAGGAGTGCCACCCTACCTCAAATCCTCAGGACGAGACTTTCAACCCCAGAGCTCGTAGTTCAAAGCCTTTAGAACATTGTCAGAATCGGAAGCTGCCCCCAAGATTGACCCATCCAATTTTCAAGTATTACATACGATAGATGAAGTAAAGCGCAAGTGAAGATTGTTGGCGGAATGAAAGATAGAAACGGGAATATCAAGAGAGAAAGAAATCTTTACAGAGTCTGTTTTATTCACTACAAATTCCATCACAATGTCGGGATCGAACCTGGAGCGCCTGCATGGAAGACCAGCCCGCAAGCGTTCAGCCACAAACTCGGCTTTGTTATCACATGTGTCTAAAGAATCTAAGAAAATGAGTTGAAGGGGAAGTTATGATTTTTTCATCAGACAACTTCTTTACTGCGTCTTACTTTCAGAAACCACCTCCACTCTGACCACCACCTGCTACAGTCATGTCGATACAAGCGTCGCAGCGCCGGCTTTCAGAATCGGAATCGGCCTAAACTCTGTTAGTAAACATAGAGCACGACGTATGTAGTCAGAAAGCTGGATTGAAAAGTTTCGTATGATTCGGACTCGAAAGAATCGTGTTTAATTTAAAGAGCGTATATACTACTATTAAGACCCGTAACACACTTGCAGAGTTTTCGCCAGCGAGAAATGTGTTGCGAGAAAATTAAAAAATTGTTAACATGGATTCAAATGGACGTCCACACACTGAAAGAGATTCTCGTTCGAGGCAAAAACCTCGCGCGAGTTTCCGCTGGAATCGGTAGCTCAGCGAATTTTCTTGACACATTTATCAAAGATGCTTGACATTTATACTCTTTATGACGATTGAATGTAGAAAAAGATATCACAGGTGGCGATGAATTGTATTGTTTTTATTTTAAAATGAGGAAAGATGGCTGATTATTGCAGTTATCGAACTTGTACGATGTCACCCGTAGGCCTATTTATATGATACACAGGATGAAACTATAAAAACACGAAACTTAAAGAAGAAATCTGGAGACAAATATCAGATTACCTAAAAATAAATAGGGCTATATTTTATTTTGATGAGATTTAATAGTATTGATTAAACATTTGAAATAATGTATTTATATTTCTTAACAGTTTACATAATTTTAATCAGAATATAGCAAAGAATTCTCTATCATATCATGAGCGGCAAAAAACTGTAGTCTATTCAACCTGAAACAACGCCTAAACGTACTGTATCACCATTCAAATCGAAACCAGTGTCCAAAACTCGCCCTTATTTTCGTAAGATACAATGTTATTTTCAGGTATTTCTGGCTTTAATTTTAGGCATACTTTTTTTTCAGTAACAAAATATGTTCATGTAACTCCATTTCCTCATCATCTGAATACTCAGATTCAACATAGCGTTCGTACGTAATTTGTACTTACAGGTTATATATTTAAGTACGACATTATACGTAAATACATAACCTATAATATTTTAGGCCTACTTTTTCTTTTCATTAACAAAATACGTCCATGTAACTCCAATTTCCGTCACTGCATCAACTCATCATCTGAATAATCAGATTCAACATAGCGTTCCCGTGAATTGTACTTACAGGTTATATATTTAAGCGACAATATACAATATACGTAAATACATAACCTATAATATTTTAGGCCTACTTTTTTCTTTTCATTAGCAAAATACGTTCATGTAACTCCATTTCCTTCATCATCTGAATACAGATTCAACATAGCGTTCGTACGTAATTTGAACTTACAGGTTATATATTTAAGTACGACAATATACTAAATACATAACCTATAATATTTTAGGCCAACTTTTCTTTTTGAACAAAATATGTTCATGTAACTCCATTTCCTCATCATCTGAATACTGATTCAACATCTGGTTCCCCACCTTGCACGTAATTTGTAAAGTACGAATATACTTACAGGTTATATATTTAAGTAAGACAATATACGTAAATACTATTAAATTGGCGAACCTATAATATTTTAGGCCAACTTTTTTTATTAACAAAATATGTTCATGTAACTCCATTTCCTCATCATCTGAATACTCAGATTCAACATAACGTACGTAATTTGTAAAATACGAATATACTTAAATATATATTTTAATAGAAGACAATGTACGTAAATACATTTAGGCTAACCTATAATATTTCCATTTTCCAACGAGTGATTACTATAATCTGCTTTCTGCATGAAGGCTTTGCATTAGATGATCACAGCAGGTGTGATCTGTGATAGCGAAAACTCTTTCAAGTGTGTCGAGGAAGGCTCTTCTGCATGATCTTATTCGCAACACATTTCTTTTACTAGCATAAAACTGAAATTGTTGCTGACCATCTCGGTCTTGGAGCAGAATAGTGGGCTCCTATTCCGCAGAAGGAAGCTTTCGGAGAATGCAAACATTTTCTGCGGCGCTTGAATGTGGTAGCATTTCGGGCAATGGGCGCACTTTCCTCTGAGTCACGTGTGACGGACTGCCTGCACAACGTGTTATTATTGATACCAGCCCGAGCCCCGTGGGTTTCCCCACCTTGCAATATGGTGATACCAAGAAGATATTGAAGCTGCAATGTGTCTGCAAGGGTTAATAACTAACCTGCGGACTACCGACACGCCAGATCGCAACGTGTTAAATTGCTGCCTTGCCATCACGTTTCCTATGCTTTATTAGCACTACTATTCTACGGCCCAAATAAAGAACTCATGCCGAACATCAGCACAGACTTACCGTTTCAATTTATTTCTCCAATTGCAGCGTAAAGTTCAAAAACTCCCCAAGTCTCTCTCTCTCTCTCTTCCTTTTTTTTTTTTTTTTTTTTTTAAATGTGTTGTCTTTTCTATTACTTAAAGGCATTGGTTTAGATACATTTCATCCAGTTATGGCAAGAAATGTCCATGTCCACTCTCCTAACATACAGAATTTCGACAACCTTGAAATATTCAGTGATTTCAATATGATCCCATCTGAACGATTCCTTGTCTTATATAACTCTTCTATATTTATGTCGTCCATCTGTTTAGCATTCCTTGTTTGTCTAACATTTCATTTCCGTTGTTGTCCTCTATCAACCACATGAATTTTCTGTCCTTATTTGTGAAGTCCAAACATTTTACTTCGCGGTACATTAAATCATATCTCTAGATCCTCCATTTCTTCACATTTCTCTTTCGTCCAATCTTCTTTTGCTTTATCAGTTTCTCTTCTTAGTTCGTTGTTTAGTTTCCTGTAGTTTCTTCTACCTTCTTCTGTGTTGATGTTTTTCCATTTTCTCCTCTCCTTCACATTCTCCAACATTTTCCCTGTGACCCAAGGTTTCTCAATTCTCACACTTTCTGTGTATCCTATTGTTTCTTCTGCAGTTGTCTGCATACAACTTTTTTAATAAGTCCAGTACTAATTACTATTCTCAGGTGTGGATTCTAATGTACCGGCTTTTTCTTGAAAATCTGCTTCAAATTTTCTACTGTCTTCATTCTTCAGTTTTTCCATGTTCAATTTCTTCATCACAGGTCTTCCTCTTATCTTCTTCAGACGAATATCTACTTTGCCTATCAGCAGGGCATTACCTGAGTTAATATCTGCTCTTGGTAAAGTCTTTGCATTTTTTAAGCAATTTCTGAATCTTTCCTGTACCAGTATAATATAGTCTGATATCTCCTTTCGTCCCTTAGGCATATCCGTGTGTATCTTCTTCGTTTATGTGGTTTTGAATTTCCCCTTCGAAAATTAAATCGACGTGATTTTCCTCAAAATCGTGACCCTTGCACATCTAAAATTACTCAAGATGGGAAGTTTTGAAATGATCACACGGTATTCTAGTCACATGAAGCTATATTCCCAAAATTAGTCCCTTCTCACAATACTTTTTCACTATGGCTCAAAGTGTATCGTATTACGTGTCTATTAGTATTTATTTATTTCAGAATTCGGTATTATAAATCAAACGAGTGATAGCACAGATCTGTAGCTGCTCTCGATGCCGAAATATTGCTGAGAGTGGCCGCGTGACACTGCTAATTTTATATTCAACTTCGACGTACTCATGCCCGTAGCGAGGGGAAGTAGCGTTATTGGACATCGTCACACAAGCTACATTGATTCATGGTCTAACTATTAACAACATTAGCATTCAGCTGTGGCTCATACAATTGCTACAGTAATGTCTTAAATTCTCTCATTTTTTGTTTCACCACGGATTCCAAATCGGTGCCCATACTCGGTGCTGAGAAAGATGTATTCTACGTGAAACATTTACGAATATAAGTGTTGACTTTGTTTTGGAGTGGAACTCCTAAGTGTTCTTGATTTAAAATAAAATAGAAACTCGTTAGTTGTTTAGTATATAAATTAGGGGACAGTCGGGTAGTATCGGACAGTGCGTTTCTTTCATCTACTACCATATGGTAGTACCTGAATGACATGGTTAAGTTTCTCTATGCGACATCACAGAAACGTAACCATGTCAATCAGGTACTATCATCGTGTGGCAGATGAAAGAAACTCACTGTCCGATATTACCCGATGTCCGATACTACCCGACTCTCCCCTAATGTTTCACGTGCCCTGGAGACAGGCTCAGAGACTGATATACGGTTTCCAGAAAAAGTTTTGGCAGACACACTCAAAATGTGCATTTTCACGAAAATCTCGAAACTTTTTGCAGCATCACAAAGAAAACAGCAACCAAACGAGTATGAAAATTTAACCAGATACAGAAACTTACTAACAATTTCTGGTCTGAATTTATCATTAAGCATATTTTTCGAAATATGAGCCGTTCAGAGCAAAAGTGGTGTAAGTCAGAATTGGGTAATGAGGTTCAAAGTAAAAATTCTGTAAAATACAGCGCAAAGTAGCAATTAATATGTCCTCCTTGCTATCCACTGACTACTAATAGTTTAAAAAAATTGAATATTAATTGCTACTTTGCGCTGTATTTTACAGAATGTTTACTTTAACACACATTACCCATTTTTGACTTACACCAATTTTGCTCTGAACGGCTCACATAATAAATCATATTCACAGACGATAGCCCAAAAAGCCAATATGAGAATTTTCTGTCACAAAATTTAAGTGACTGCACGTCTTCTCTAAGGCATACTGTCCAGTCAGTAAGCTTAATATAGTGATCAAATCGGTCCCTTTCATGGCCAAGACATGTTTCCAAAACAAAAATTCTGTAATAGTTATTTTAAGATCAACTTTACTAACGCAATATGGTTATGACTCACACAACACATGCAAAGTTACGTGTTTCTACTGTAGTTCCCATCAGAGACAATGACCTTCTCAGATATTTACATTTCACACTTCGTGATGCGCCTGCAATGACAGATTCATTTGAACCTCATGTCGATAGAGTTTCAGCCCACATTTAGCTACACCATGTAACTCCTTACATTGGTATTATAAAACAAACCCTTATGTAATAACCACACGCTGAAAGAACAAGAATTCGATCCTCTACAATGGTCAGCTCGAGCTTTTTTGGGAGTTTTCAAACTTCTCAAGTGAAGATTCAATAATTATTATGAATAATTTGGAATTGCCAACCATTCCTCGACATTTACTCTCTTCGGAACTAGTTACGGGCTCCATCATCAGGGCACTACTGTTCAAGACCTGAAAGATTGCTAACTCGGTTGTGTTCGTTATGTTTCACGAAACTAACAATCAGTCACTAGGCTTGTACTTACTTACTGGCTTTTAAGTAACCCGGAGGTTCATTGCCGTCCTCACATAAGCCCGCCATTGGCCCCTATCATGAGCAAGATTAATCCAGTCTCTACCATCATATCCCACCTCCCTCAAATCCATTTTAATATTATCTTCCCATCTACGTCTCGGCCTCCCCAAAGATCTTTTTCCCTCTGGCCTCCCAACTAACACTCTATATGCATTTCTGGATTCGCCCATACGTGCTACATGTCCTGTCCATCTCAAACGTCTGGATTTAATGTTCCTAATTATGTCAGGTGAAGGATGCAATGCGTGCAGTTCTGTGTTGTGTAACTTTCTCCATTCTCCTGTAACTTCATCCCTCTTAGCCCCAAATATTTTCCTAAGAACCTTATTCTCAAAAACCCTCAATCTCTGTTGCTCTCTCAAAGTGAGAGTCCAAGTTTCACTACCTGCACAAAATAGGCCTATAGTGTCTGTTTATTTCCTTACCGTCAAGAGACAATTCCACTATTTATAGTTGCGTTACCGGATTTCGTCATGCGAGCAAAGGAAAATTGCAAAAGAATCTCTTGAGCAGACACTCTCAATTACCACTAATTTTTATTGCATTAAAATACGAGTAGAAATAAAATATTGTACGCCTAGTGGGTAAAAGTCTCAGTGGTCGAGGCGCGCAGATAGCTTGTTAATATTATTCGACTTCACAAGCGGGTCCACGAGCATCTTATCTAACATGGCATGAACATAATACATGAACATACCACCCATTTAGAATAATATTGTTTGATCCATATTATACCAGTCTTTAAATCTCTCCATAAAAGAAGTTCCGCATACAGGAGGGAGCATATTATTTTGTGAATTATGATTGTCTCGCTTCTTGTGCTCCTTATCAGTGTTGCCACGACCTACTCACAAAAATCAGGAGAAAATCATCGAAAAAAAACAGGAGATTACAGTAGATTAAATAAACATGAATTTCCTCTTTGTATTCTATTAATTACAAAACAGTGTACTGTAAGAAAGATGATTCTGTTGTATTACTATATAGCACATCCCTAACCAATGAAATGGAACAATTTTGCTAAATACAGGGACATCATTTTATTTTTACTCGCATTTTTATTGTACCTGCATTTCTGAATGTACATCACTCTCACCACTTCACTAATGTCCTTGCTCCCGTCAGACACACAAACTTACGGCCGCTGTTGCATTCGAAGTCTTCAAGCAGTGAAGTAAACACTGCAGTGTATAGTGTGTTTCATGAATATGATTGCGTTTTCTATAGAAGAAAGAACCTATATTAATAATATCGTACTAAAAATTATATTCAAGAAACGATAAATTCAATTTCATAGAATATGCTTCAAAATGTTTTTAATAATATACGTACTGAATTGAAGCCTGCATTGTAATGAACGGCAACCATTTTCAGCAACTTGTTTAAAAATTCAGATTAGCTTTTTTTGAATTGAGGTGGATAGAAGCAAAGGAATGCTAGTGACATTTGTAATAACATGAGTTAAGTGCATCCAGTGTAAGAAAAAGTATCTAAAATTTTAGTGGCAAAGGAATATTTTAATCGCATCACACATTAAAATTTAAATAAAAATTTCACCGATTTTACGAAAGCTTAAATATTTACACCCAATTTTCTCAAAAGTAACTTAAGTGCACTTACAGCCCTTTACTTATGAGCCCCTCGATTTAAATGCACTCTCTATATTGTATGTTAACACCAATAATTAATATGCTAAATAAAGTAGACATTACATAACGAACATAGCCGCCTGGAAAGTTGAGTTTTTTTTTTTTTAATGTTACTACTCTACTGTATTTTGATAAATTCCGTAAAAGTGATTATCAAACTGAAAACCGTAATATCGTATTTCCCTACAACATAAATGGATACACTACTTTTCTCTCCTCCTATACCCAGTAAAATGATTTGTTTACATATTGCACTAGTAACATCAAACTCCTGTAATGGAAGGGGGCAACAGTGTTTCCGAGTATAGGCAGGTTAATGTTAAAAATGTTGGTAAAAATAAAGTGATGTCCCTGTACAATTACTGTCGTTTCTACTCAGCGTACGTAACTAAGTATTAAATTTTGTTTTTACACAGTAATGTCTTAT
This sequence comes from Periplaneta americana, assembly GCA_025594305.2. NCBI lineage: Eukaryota > Metazoa > Arthropoda > Insecta > Blattodea > Blattidae > Periplaneta > Periplaneta americana. The sequence goes on along the minus strand of JAJSOF020000011.1, from coordinate 144,495,630 downwards.
TGACAATGTTTCGCATTAAAATGTATTAATCAGGAATTTTTCGTGTATTAACAAAAGATTTTCAATACGACGAGATTTATTTTAAAGGTGGTATTAAATACAGTACTGCATTAGCTGCGACTATAACAGACGAAAAATTATCCCCTTTCCTGCTTTTGCATAACTATCCTTTAAACTGTTAATCATTTTCCCACTCTGATTTATAATATTCTGGGAGTATGTACTTTTCTTTCTTGCTGGGACACTTTCACTCATTTTAAAACATCACTATACAAGATCTGCAACACAAAAATGCCATTACCTACACTTCACTCTCTCACTGTTACAATCAGAAACAAACTTCACTACTGAATAAGTTTCGTTCCTCCTCTGTTCCCCGGGTCCCCAAAAAAATAATTAAATAACTTAATTCTGTCGTCGATTTGCAAAAGGGGATAACGTCCAAAATAACAAAGTGCTGGAAAATCTCAACTAAAAAATCATAACAGACTTAAAATATTTAAATGTTCATGGATCCTGAATGTATGTATCCATGATGATCTAATTATAAAAAAATATATATGAACATTTTAATTTAACTTATAGTTTTTGCGATTTTCCAACACTTTGTTATTTTCGACATGTCTCATTTTGCAAATTGACGACAGTTATCATATGCTTACGTTGCATGAAGATTATATAGTTGTGTTTGTGTGTGTGCGTGCGTGCATCCTTTCGTGGTAAGGTTTCAAATATTCGTTCTCTATCATTCTGTAATATTACGGAGAGACCCATAACTCTGAGCCATGTGTATAAAAATGGTCTTTATCTGCTGTGTGCTGATATCATAATCCGCTGCTGGACTCCAGGCAAGAGGCGTCTCCTTGCTTCTTGTAAGCATCATTGTGGCGACGCATTATGAGCAGGGAGACGAAAACATTGACTTGTGTATAAGATGCAAAAATAAGACATGATGACAATATATGTGTACTAAAGTAATGAGTTGAAAATCCGGGCGTAGAACTAGGTGACTGCAGCATGCCAAAAGGCAGGAGAAATTCGGACTTTTGACAAAAAAATCAGTAGAACAGTAGATTCAATGAAAAACAGGAAATCTCCTGCTAAATCAGTAGGTATGGCAACACTGCTCCTTATCTTTCGCTCCAGTAGATGATGTAATGCTCGGAAAATTCTTGCACTGGGTTTTCTCCTGGTTGGTGGACAGTAGCTTAATTTAACATCTTATACGAAATGTTGTCCTCTTTTAATAATAAACAGTAAGCATAATGAAATGATTTTTTATGTTCTTAAATGTGTTTTTAACTATTACTGGCTAACAAATACTTAAGAATTTAACTGTTAAAAACATTATTTTGCCGAGGGAAGATCTCTTTTTTCTGAAATAAAGCAATTTAAAAGCATAATAACGTTTAAGTTTCTTCATTAAACACTTTCTCTGAAGTTTTCAGTCATATTTATTGTTTCTTCTGGCGGCCACAGGAGAATTTCTTCATAAAATTGAAGATATTCAGGAAGTACATACCGCATACTTTCGCTGACATCTTCAACTTTCTTCTTATTTATTGGAACTTTTCCATAATATGATTTATTTTCAAGTAGTTTCAAGTCATTAGGACACATCGCATTAACTCTATGTAGTAACTTGAATGTATGTGTCATTTACTCCATCAATATATTCATACACAACCACTGTACCCGGACTTAGCATCAAAAACCATAACTGAATACTGCGAAATTTGAGAGTTTATTTTCTGATCTTTAGGCACTCCTTATCCTAATGATTCATCTACTCGCCATTTTGTAACTGCTGTAAACAAAGAATGGAATCATGAGATTTTATATTGTACATCATGCAAAGAATGATGGGAAAAGAAGAGAGTTTGTTATTGATAGGTCACATGTCCCGGACACGTGCCCTTTCAATACTAAACGGAAACTTCTTCATACTGTAACATTTGGTAGAGTGCACATACTTGTGCCTTTTCTTCAGCAAACGGTGCGCTACACTGAGAAGAATAACTCAATTTGTCAAAAAAGTGGACATGTGACTTTTCGATAATAATCGATTCACTTGATGCTATCATTTATTCCTGAAAGCGAGTATGGTAATGAACTTCTTACCCCATTTAAAATGAATAATAATCTGAAGTCAATCTAACATTTGAGCCGTTCAGAGCAAAAGTGGTGTAAAGTAATGAGGTTTAAAGTAAATTCTGTAAAATACAGCGCAAAGTAGCAATTAATATGTCCTTCTTGCTATACACTGACTACTAATAGTTTAAATAAATTGAATATTAATAGCTATTTTGCGCTGTATTTTACAGAATGTTTACTTCAACCCTCATTACCCATTTTTGACTTACACCACTTCTGCTCTGAATGGCTCATTTATAAATTGTGTCTGTGAGCGTCTGAAGTGCCTCAACCAGTAACCGAGTCAACTAAATAAGGTTTACTGTGCGCAAAACATGTAATGTTCAGAACGAAGGACACAGAGAGAGAGAGAGAGAGAGAGAGAGAGAGAGAGAGAGAGAGGAAAACAAATTTCTCCCGGCACTACCCCACACACCAACGTCATATTCTTATGTTGGTGAAATTGTGTATTTAGTTAAATTTGGTGGTAAATGTAACGGCACGGTTCAAAGCGACCGCGGTAATTCTCCAGTTTAGCGTTAACAAGTAATTCAATAGGCCTACTTTGAAATTTATATACTCGTACACTTCATGCAGTGCCTCTACGAACGACTGACATGCTTTAACCAATAACCAAGTAAAGTAAACAGGCTCACTGTGCATAAAACAAGTCTGAAATAATTAAACCAACAATCCAATAAATAATTGTAAGTCAATCCTTTATAAACAGTCTCTCTAAAAAATTTCAATCAATAACGAACAACTCGAAGTCAGCAATGGAGAATGTTCCACTACAAGGAAAACATTGGGTCGAATTTAATTGCTACAGGTAAGTGAATCCCACAAATACGTGAAACACAATCGGTATGACAAGGTCGCGGTGCCCACTTACAAAGAAGACAATTTTTAAATGAAGAAGAAAAATAATAATTCAAGATAACACAGAAGTGGCGTGAGTAGGCGAGTCCGTTACCTCCTCCAACCAACCTCGTAACTATCCAAAGCTCACAATTTGCCTATCGGGTGGGAACAATGTAACGGAGTCTTCTGAGAAAATAATACAACTCGTTCCATCAAACCTATAATATTATTTACCAGTATTTTTAATATTTTATTGCTAATAGGTTTTAACTGGGTTTGAAACGGAATTGTAGTTTTGTGGTTTAGTTTTTAGGTTTTATCCGTATTTAGTTTACATCCATTACTAGTGAACCATTTATTTGGTTAATCATTTGTTTTCAAAATAGGCCTACTTTTTATAAGCTACAGCACATCGTCTTATTCTATCAGCAGTAAGGAAGGACACAAGGAGTGTCATGAACACAAAAAGCTATGCTAGGAGGGACACAGTTTGTCTCGTTTCATATTTATTATCCACTGTTTCACCAGTTCCTTCCCCCCCCCCCAAAGGGAATCTGAAAGAAAAGAAAAATACTGTACACACGATATGAATGCCGGGCTTTGTTACACATTTACACATAAAAAAATGCTGCTATAGTCGCGACGCTGTTATTCCCGGCGTGACTCCTCCTCTTTGCTTACGTCTTAGGAAGTGAAGGCTCTATAAAGTCTAGGTAGGTAGTATCGTTCGCCATTTTTGTTCTTCCGTTGTCGAACTAACAGACGAGGAATCTATTTGCCACACCGTTAAACATTATCATATCGCAGCTCCTATGATAATAAATCAAACGCACTGTAATTCAACAAATAATTGAGCGGCAAATAACGTCTTCGTGTGCTTTCTGCAAACGCCAACGAAAGAGCCAAAATGGCGGGGGATTATATTAAGTATTTATCGAGCCTTAAGAAATGAATAACGTCTTCATCAGCGAATCACAAGACGCACACGTTTAAATGTACCGACCTGTAATGCGATTGGCTGCCGGAAATTAGAGCGACGGGACTATAATTAATAAAACTATGAACTTAACTTCATAAAATTTTACGATGAAAGAGTAATGGAACGGAGAAAAATTCTCTCCGGCGCCGGGATTTGAACCCGGGTTTTCAGCTCTACGTGCTGATGCTTTATCCACTAAGCCACACCGGATACAACCCCGGCGTCGGACAGAATTGTCTCTGATTGAGTTCCAACTCTTGGGTTCCCTCTAGTGGCCGCCCTCTGCACTACGTCATAGATGTCTATGAACATAGGACCGAAGTCCACACATGTGCTGAGGTGCACTCGTTATGGCCGGGATCCGACGGAATAAGCGCCGTCTTAAATCACTTCGTGATTTACGCATATCATATATTATTTCAATGTACCGAAGTACATATGATATTTCCATGCAGATATTCTGCGTCATCATACAATGAAAGAGTAATGGAACGGAGAAAAATTCTCTCCGGCGCCTGAAATATGATATATCATTCGTCTTTTTTCTTCTGCTATTGCAGTTATATGCAGGACACACAAGATATATATAGTTTTGTTTTATTTTGTTTTTCGTAGCTCCTATCTCCGTACACACAACGTTATAAGCAGACGAATTTATATAACGGAAGGCGCTTCTGCCGTGTTTCGCGGCGGCACTGCTAAGAGCGCTGTACAAGGCACCTTGGCCACTCTATAATCTCTCTTCTAATTTGTTGTATTCGTCAGTATCGAAATTCGAAACGAAGTTGGCAAAAGAAAATTCAACCTGCAAACTATAAAATCACCACAAGCCATTAGCATAATGTAGTAAGGGGGGAAAATAGGTTTCACTCTTATGGTATGAAGTACGAGAAAATGAAACAGAACAGCAGGGAAGAAGTTTGACATCGACGAAAAAAATTTGCGACGTTGGATGAAAGTAGGACTAAAGGATGCACTTGAATGTTTGTGAATACACAGATGAAGAAGGTTGGTTTAAGTAGGCTACGTGTTTTTATGCGTAATAAATAGGCGGCGGATGTTGATGAAAAATCATCTTATTTTTCACATTAGGACGATGCCTATTAACATAGAAATCCTTTCTATGTTAATATCAACGTAAAAAAGTAATTTCTTATATTGCATTTTTTGCCTTTTTCGACGTTTTTGAACTAATAGATCATTTTCATATTTTCTTCGGCATTTTTTGGTCATTTTTAATACTTTAAATAACTTTCAGATCATTTGGAATGCATTTTACTTTCTTCTTTACAGATAGGTCTGTTAAATCATTTTATTGGCAAATAGGTCAGTAGTAATTACCTACCTGAATAAGTAGTAACAGTGAAGTTTGAGTTTTATAGTTTGGAACAGACTCTAAAGTCCATCCCTCATTTAACTGAAGGCTTCACTTCACACAATGGAAGTAATATAAAATGCTTAGTTTAAGTGAGGGCTTTCACCGCTACTGTCCTTTTGTCGGTACGAGGTTGTCTTTAGAATTTATGTTTGGAAGGGGGGAAACTTTCACCGCGTCCTGGACAGGATGTTGTGTCCTCAACATGGTTTGGAAGGGATGTCTACTGTAGTAGACAGTATTTTTAACACAAAGATTGCAAGAATGCATGCTGCGCCCACAATTTGTTTTGTCATTTACACTCCCTCATCTGGAAGACCTGGTAACAAAAGTGAAGCTCGGAAGTTGGAGGAGACAGAAAATGAAGGCACTGACATGGACCACCACCGATTGAAACACATTGTAAACCCTCATTAAAATCTACAGTTTTTCCTTAAAACCTTCATTTTGTTGCATATTATTTTCAATTATCTTAGCAAAATTCCAGGAAGTTGTCTCCTCTCTCCGAGATTTGCAGGGCATCACTGAAACAAGGTGACTAATTTTTAAGAAGTTGTAAAGCGAGTACGGTGAAAAATATTTAAATGCCATTTTCTTTTAATTTTTATCTGTAATCTTTCCATTAGTTTAAGAGGATTTTAATGATATTTTGCGTAGATTTTTAGATCATCAACATACGCCCCTTCGTAATAAGGTACCGTATGTTACTGTATTTTATAAGAAATTTGTTCTAGTTTAGAATGTCTCGAGTATAAGCCCTACCCACATTTTTTACTTAGATTTTGGGTAAAAAAGTGCGGTTTATACACGGGCAAATACGTTAAATAAACTATGCATCTGAAAGTTATGTCTCACCCCAAAAATACCACTAAATAATCCACTACAACGCTGTGAACATAATGCATCTGCATTTAAATGCTAGCAAATGTATAACGATTTTTTCCATTTGTTCACGTAAAAGTCCCCTAAGTTGCTGAAACTTATTTCGATTTCCGCATCATATCTTTGCAAGCCAGAGAACAGATTGTGTTGGGTTATCTTTCTTGGTTATCTCTAAATGATATCACCAGTCTGTTTCCATATTTACATTTTGCCTTTTATGGCTCTAACATTTATCCTAAGATGCTATCTCAACTGAGTAAATGAAGATAAACCGCAAGTTCCAAAACAGTTACAACGGGGATCTACCAAAGTTAAAGTAAAATGGACTTCCGATTGCTTACAGGAACAACGGAAATGAGTTTCCTTACGCCGATATTCGTAGTGTTACTAGTCTCACCTAAGATACTCGGAATAATGATCGCAAACATAACCACTTAATATCAACATCCCAGGAAGGATTTGCACTTTTTCGAAAGCCCGGATGTTGGACGTCATTTCATAGACATTCTTTCACCAGTCAAGTACACTGCATAATTATGTCTTGAGAAGCGTTGTACAGCGTCGAATATGTGCGTGACCAACGTCATAGGGAGCCTCTCACACAGAAAAAAGAAATAAAGCAAATCAACCGTGCTGAAAGAAGTCTTGTTCTACCACCTCCACTGGATAAGACAGTCATCCTGAAACACTTTTTTTTTTTTTTTTTTTTTTTTTTTGTAGAGACAAGGGATAAACTATTTAGCATCGCGTCATTACTGCGTCATACCTGATGACTGAGATGTCGGCGCCAGCTCCAGAGATTGAAATGGTGTTTTGCTCTCCGTAGAAATTTCTCCATTTAAATATCGTGGAGTTAGCACCTTCAGAAGATGCATCACATCACTACTGTGTAATACCTGATTACTCAGGAGTTAGCGCCAATCCTAGGGATTCCCGTGGTTTGTTTGTTCCATAGAATTCTCTCCGTTGGAACCCAACAGAGTTATATTATTTATAATTCCGGGTAGTGTTTCATTTAACGACGATTTCAACTGTAAATGTTATTCAGTGCCGAAATCCAACGTGGGCAAGAAATGGTAGAATTGTGGTTTTAAGGAACCCGGAGGTTCATTGCCGCCCTCATATAAGCCCGCCATCGGTCCCTATCCTGTGCAAGATTAATCCAGTCTATCATCATATCCCACCACCCTCAAATCCATTTTTATATTATCTTCCCATCTACGTCTCGGCCTCCCTAAAGGTCTCTTTCACTCCGGCCTCCCAACTAACAATCTTTCTGCATTTCTGGATTCGCCCATACGTGCTACATGCCCTGCCCATCTCAAACATCTGGATTTAATGTTCCTAATTATGTCAGATGAAGAATACAATGCGTGCAGTCCTGCGCATTTCAAACATGTGGATTTAATGTTCCTAATTATGTCAGATGAAGAATACAATGCGTGCAGTCCTGCGCATTTCAAACATCTGGATTTAATGTTCCTAATTATGTCAGATGAAGAATACAATGCGTGCAGTCCTGCCCATTTCAAACATCTGGATTTAATGTTCCTAATTATGTCAGATGAAGAATACAATGCGTGCAGTCCTGCCCATTTCAAACATCTGGATTTAATGTTCCTAATTATGTCAGACGAAGAATACAATGCGTGCAGTCCTGCCCATCTCAAACATCTGGATTTAATGTTCCTAATTATGTCAGATGAAGAATACAATGCGTGCAGTCCTGCCCATTTCAAACATCTGGATTTAATGTTCCTAATTATGTCAGATGAAGAATACAATGCGTGCAGTCCTGCTCATTTCAAATTTCTGGATTTAATGTTCCTAATTATGTCACATGAAGAATACAATGCGTGCAGTCCTGCCCATCTCAAACATCTGGATTTAATGTTCCTAATTATGTCAGATGAAGAATACAATGCGTGCAGTCCTGCCCATCTCAAACATCTGGATTTAATGTTCCTAATTATGTCAGATGAAGAATACAATGCGTGCAGTCCTGCCCATCTCAAACATCTGGATTTAATGTTCCTAATTATGTCAGATGAAGAATACAATGCGTGCAGTCCTGCCCATTTCAAACATCTGGATTTAATGTTCCTAATTATGTCAGATGAAGAATACAATGCGTGCAGTCCTGCCCATCTCAAACATCTGGATTTAATGTTCCTAATTATGTCAGATGAAGAATACAATGCGTGCAGTTCTGCCCATCTCAAACATCTGGATTTAATGTTCCTAATTATGTCAGATGAAGAATACAATGCGTGCAGTTCTGCCCATCTCAAACATCTGGATTTAATGTTCCTAATTATGTCAGATGAAGAATACAATGCGTGCAGTTCTGCCCATCTCAAACATCTGGATTTAATGTTCCTAATTATGTCAGATGAAGAATACAATGCGTGCAGTTCTGCCCATCTCAAACATCTGGATTTAATGTTCCTAATTATGTCAGATGAAGAATACAATGCGTGCAGTCCTGCCCATCTCAAACATCTGGATTTAATGTTCCTAATTATGTCAGATGAAGAATACAATGCGTGCTGTTCTGCCCATCTCAAACATCTGGATTTAATGTTCCTAATTATGTCAGATGAAGAATACAATGCGTGCAGTTCTGCCCATCTCAAATATCTGGATTTAATGTTCCTAATTATGTCAGATGAAGAATACAATGCGTGCAGTTCTGCCCATCTCAAACATCTGGATTTAATGTTCCTAATTATGTCAGATGAAGAATACAATGCGTGCAGTTCGGCCTATCTCAAACATCTGGATTTAATGTTCCTAATTATGTCAGATGAAGAATACAATGCGTGCAGTTCTGCCCATCTCAAACATCTGGATTTAATGTTCCTAATTATGTCAGATGAAGAATACAATGCGTGCAGTTCTGCCCATCTCAAACATCTGGATTTAATGTTCCTAATTATGTCAGATGAAGAATACAATGCGTGCAGTTCTGCCCATCTCAAACATCTGGATTTAATATTCCTAATTATGTCAGATGAAGAATACAATGCGTGCAGTTCTGCCCATTTCAAACATCTGGATTTAATGTTCCTAATTATGTCAGATGAAGAATACAATGCGTGCAGTCCTGCCCATCTCAAACATCTGGATTTAATGTTCCTAATTATGTCAGATGAAGAATACAATGCGTGCAGTTCTGCCCATCTCAAACATTTGGATTAAATGTTCCAAATTATGTCAGATGAAGAATACAATGCGTGCAGTCCTGCCCATCTCAAACATCTGGATTTAATGTTCCTAATTATGTCAGATGAAGAATACAATGCGTGCAGTTCTGCCCATCTCAAACATCTGGATTTAATGTTCCTAATTATGTCAGATGAAGAATACAATGCGTGCAGTCCTGCCCATCTCAAACATCTGGATTTAATGTTCCTAATTATGTCAGATGAAGAATACAATGCGTGCAGTCCTGCCCATTTCAAACATCTGGATTTAATGTTCCTAATTATGTCAGATGAAGAATACAATGCGTGCAGTCCTGCCCATTTCAAACATCTGGATTTAATGTTCCTAATTATGTCAGATGAAGAATACAATGCGTGCAGTCCTGCCCATTTCAAACATCTGGATTTAATGTTCCTAATTATGTCAGATGAAGAATACAATGCGTGCAGTCCTGCCCATTTCAAACATCTGGATTTAATGTTCCTAATTATGTCAGACGAAGAATACAATGCGTGCAGTCCTGCCCATTTCAAACATCTGGATTTAATGTTCCTAATTATGTCAGATGAAGAATACAATGCGTGCAGTCCTGCCCATCTCAAACATCTGGATTTAATGTTCCTAATTATGTCAGATGAAGAATAGAATGCGTGCAGTCCTGCCCATCTCAAACATCTGGATTTAATGTTCCTAATTATGTCAGATGAAGAATACAATGCGTGCAGTTCTGAATTGTGTAACTGTCTCCATTCTTCAGTAACTTCATCCCTCTTACCCACAAATATTTTCCTAAGAACTTTATTCTCAAATAACCTTAATCTCTTTTCCTCTCTCAAGTGATAGTGTAAGTTACACAACCATACAGATCAACCGGTAATATAACGGTTTTATAAAGTCTAACTTTGAGATACTGAACAATTTATTAACTATTTATGCATATACTCCACACTACCAAACACAAACACAACACCCAACAAAACAACTATTAGGTAAACAGAACGTTTCCAGACATGGATTCCTATATGAAAATTTTTATAATGATCTTCTCTATCACTCATAACAAAGTAATATAATCACTAGAGTACGGATTTTTAGGTCGTTAATAGTACATTATGCAACGAGCCTATAATGAAGGTAATTAAGAAGTGAGTATGGATATTTATGAAACGAGCCCAAGCGAGTTTCACAATTTTCATACGAGCTTCTTAATTACCATTATAGGCGAGTTTCATACGACTTTTATGCTCGACCATATTTCTAACTTGATATTATTAATTTTAATTGTATCTGACCTTCAGCAATGTTCCGTATGTTGTGAGATGTGCGCAGACGCGAAAGTATTGATTTTTCCGAGGAACAGATGTCCACATTGACCTTGCTAAGCCATAAGAACCTACAGAGATAACATTGAAATTAAATTAGACATTGAAAAACGAGATGACAAATTGAATTTATTTGAATATTATTTACAATTAACGCTAATTATTATAGTAACAGAACATAACCTTCTGCGACAGTATTGGATTTCCAGCCTCCGTGACTTTTCGCTAATTCTCTTTTGATTGAATATCCTAGAATAATCGATACTTGCGGTTTTATAACGGTACAAAGCTGACCTGCCATTGGCTGAACAGTTGTAACCTGAGTCGTCATTGGCTGAAAGACCCGACCTTTAATGAGTAGGTGTACTTTAATGACATGCATTAAAGGTCTGCTACCAGTTGTATAATTACTACGTTTCGGCATGCTCGAGCATAAAATGTAATTTTAGATGCCTAAAATAGGCTTCAATGTGTAGGAAATAGTCTCTAAAGAACTAGAAATAAGCTCTAACAAAAAAGTAATGTTTTCTTTAAAAACATGTTTCAGATCATCAGGAATTAACTTTTAGAATTTAATAGGCTAATTTTAAATGTTTATATACTGTCACCACCACTACTATTAGAACTACAACTAACTATCTAACTACAAGTAGTTATACATAAACTAAACAATGAAATGTGAAAAATATGTTTTAGACATAAATTCAGTATACAAACAAGTCAAATACAATCAATTTTTACCGAGCCTTGTCCATTAATGTCCATAATTAGTTTCACAATAAATTATCAATACTTTTTCTAAATTATCAATTAAAAACAATGCTGTCTATCACTCAACACAAATTTATATGCTCCCATCCACTGAAGTAACAGGAGGGAATTTCAATTTTGACTCTAGTTGGACAGGAATGTTACATTGTAAATCCGTGTTCTTCCCTGCTAGGATATCTGAAGCGGTACGCAGGTCCTTCAGTCCTACATTTCTCTGCAGAACTTGCTCCAGTTTATCCCGTACTTTATTTTCAACAGACCCAGGAACATTTTTGATCCTTTCTTGCATATCACGAAATATTTCCATTCGTTCATACAGTGGTTTTCCTGCTGCTTCCAGTGATGCAATAACGTTCACTAGGAAAGTGAAGTGTGACTTTAAAAATGCCAGGTCCCTCTGAATACTAGAATCTTCCATCACTTTCTTTGCAAAAGCACTGCTTGCAGACTCGTCTTCTAGACTTGAAACAACATCTTTCACTTCACTAATGTGATCGTTGTAGTTTTCTGCAGGTTTCAACCATGTTCCTCAGCAGGTAAGTACAGGTTCTGGTAGCAGAGAGACAATGGGCAATTTCTCAAGGAAAATCTGAATTCTTGTTGGCATCTTGACGAAAACTTCTTTTACAGTAGAAATCAAATTTATGGCATTTGGATATTGTAACCTGACACGATTAACGCACACTGAAAAATGCATTTCGGAATTTAAAATATAAATGTTTGAAATAAGAATGGGTGTTTTGACCTATTAAAGATAAAAGATACTTAATAGGTCAAAATAGGCTTTATCGTCAAAATAAGCATTTTAAGTGCTATTAAAATGTCAATTTTAGGCATAGTTTCATATGAAACGTGTACTTGCAAGTTTTTATAAACTTATCTTTTATGGATTAAAATAGGTTTTTACCTAAAATCAGAAGTCTAATAATCACCCTGTATACCAAAATAGTGTCAAAATTATTTTAAAAGCTTGTTGTGTGTTGTATAAATAGTTAATAAATTATTCAGTATTGTAAATTCTGCAAAGATCGTTTGGCTTTCACGGAAATGCATATACTGGGTGTTCATTTCAAAGTGTCATGACGTCACTGTTGATGAGTCAGCGATTTGAAGCGAGTTTCAGCTTTTTGTGTCAGAGAAGTTGCCTATTAATCAAGGTGTTCAATCTGAACTTGAGAACGTGTACGGTATAACTTGAACGTCGTAGTAACAGATGGCGGTCTGTACGGTCTGTGTGCTACCATAACCTCTTTCGAACTGTGTTTTGCGCGTGCAAGTCGTACGCAGGGTATTTGTTATCATCGGTTGCGTACGGCAATATTCCACAACAAAAATCAAATGCTCCGTGTCCATGTTGACCGCCGAAATTAATGTCAACAAATACGTAAGTAGTCGTCTTAACGCTCTCCCCATATCTCGACAGTAAGAAAAACTCACCTCAGTACGTGTTTCTAAACAGTTCACATTCCTGCCACTACAGCGTTACCGTACGTATCGGTAAGTACTCTTCTGAATGAACGCCGTACTTGCTAGGCAACTTCTCTGGCACATAAGTAATACACCTCTGCGGAAATGTAAGAATATTGAATTCTCTAGGCTCATCGACTAGCCACATGACGGCATACAGCGAGCCATGACACACTTTGAACTGAACAGTCAGTAGTCGCTTAACCTCTACATCGACATAACGAAGTCGGGATTCAAACTGGGATCTCCAGCATATTAAGCAGACAAATTACGCTTATGCAAGAAGGCAGCTTTATTAATGAGTTCCTTTTTAGACGTAGCACTGCTAGTACAACAGGATGACTTCAAATTCATTACCGTGTTAACCAAGTTATAAACCGAAGGGACAAATAATTATTCAGGTCTTAAGAGACCTTCAAACATTTTATCATCAATTGTACAAGAAAATTATGCTACGTAAACACTCGCGCATTCCTTGCGTTTCCGACATATCTTATCACAAATGAGTCAATCGTCTCGCCTTCGGAAACGACTTTGCACAGATGCACTTTTCTTCCGGTAGTATATCCTGTTTAAACAAAACAATTAAGCTTATGTCACAAAAACTGTTTTGACGTAAACTTCATTTTTACCTTCCAAATATATGTAGGCCTATATTATTGTGACAAACATTTATATTTTGAATGGGATTCCTGTTTATCTTTCACTGCTTATTGCTGGGAATTAGTTCTCCGCCTCGCGACTCCAACGGACGTAATTCTGTTGTACGGAAACAAATTGAAACTCATTCAGAAATAAAATACCGGTACTTCTCTTCTGAGAAACAGGTAATGAATGACAGATATGACTTGCACCCAATGTTATAGTTAAGAGTCAGAAGTCCATAGCGTGTCAATATATGGAGTTCACTTTTTAGCAGAAAAGAACACTTTTAATTCTAAAATACTATTTATGAAAAGAAAGAATTCATCACCGTATTTAAATACACTGTTCAAAATGTCCAAACGAAAAAGTCTCGAAAGTGCCACATACTTTTTACCATATTATGTATGTTTTATGCACTTCGCTATATTTCAGTTCCCTTATCACGTTGCGCATAATATTATCGTCCTTCTTGAATTACTAGGTCGCCTGAAGGCGCGCTCTCACTTAGCAGAATCGAATCGAACAGAATTTCTTTGCACAATGTATTTAAATGGAAGATAGCAAAAAGCGGCGCGTCGAATCGAACAGAACAGGATTCAGGAGCTAGAATATTTATTCCACTGCCGAAACAGAATTTCTTGTTTCGGGTATGATCGTAAGTTCTCGTGAAGCCTTCCATTCTTGGCGGCTTAATTTGTCTACTATTGAACGTTATTTCTGAAATAGTACTATACAAAAATCACAATTTAATATGAACGAAGAAAAATTAATAAGTATTGTGTAGGATTATCTTCTTTCGTATGACAAAACACAAAATATAAAAGTGCTGATGTGAGCGACAGTAGACTTTTCGTTTCGTTTCGATTCGGTTCCATTCCGCTAAGTGGGAGCGGGCCTTAGAAGGTATTTTCCTATAATAATGCTCTACTCATTTACCATCTTTGAGTTGCTAGACACCGCACGATTTATTTATATCTGTACTGGTATTGTTTTGAAACTATTTTCAGAGAAATACTGCTCAGAGTATAAGTGTAAAGGCTCATTCACAATGAAAATTAAACATAACGTAAGCGTTAACTTAACGTTACATTAAAATCAAGAATACATACCATCATTCACGATGGGAACCTAAACTTAACAGTAAACATACTTGGTAACCATGGAAACATAACAACGACGCCATTTCCTCATATTCTGTCGTATACTTCAGCGCTCCACGATTGTGTTCTGTTTGCAAATCACGTAAGCATAAGCATGAAAGTTTGAAGTTTGCAAACTTTAATGTTAACGCCTTACGGTAATGTTTATGTCAATATTTATGTGAATCATTGTGAATGATCCCATTTGGTAGCCTCGGCGCAAACTTCTGTGTTTATGTTACGGTTATGTTTAATTTTCATTGTGAATGGGCCTTAACTTTCTCTAATGTAGGCCTAACCATAAACATTTGAATAAGACATGTACTGTATTAAAATATGTTTTTATATTTTCAGGAAGTATATTTCATTTAAATGCAAACGTAGTAGAAATATTACTGTCTGAAGGATGTAAGGGCGAGCACCGGTCCCATACTCTGGCCAAAATTTTATGAGAAAATGTTCTTTCCTCATGAGGACTCGAACCAGTGCTCATTTCGTAACGCGAGTCCGGCATGACGCTTTATACGACGCTAGGGTGCGGCATAAGCTGGAATTTAGCCGAATGAGGCAACGGATCCGTCATGGGATTACCTGATATTCGCTTTGCAGTAGGGAAAGACCTCTGAATAACCCAAACAAGTAATCATCCCAAGTGGTAGTCGAATCCATGCCCAAGCGCAGCTCTGGATCAGTAGACAAACGTGACTACTGTCTGAGCTATGCCGGTGAATAACAATGATCGTACATCTATATTGCAGACGTATGCCATTATAAAAATGTAAAGCACAGAAGAAACTTTTAACATCTCATCGTAACTTTATTTATTGCTTCATTCATCGAAAAGAAGAAGAAGAAGAAGAAGAAGAAGAAGAAGGGAACCGAATATCATTTCGAGATAGGTTATTTAAATTAACTCATGACATTTCTCGAGAGAACATCACTTCGAGAAAGTGATCAGAACTAGTATGAAGCAGAAAAAGAACAAAGGGAGAGGACATCACTTCTAGAAACTGATCAGAACTATTCTGAAGAAGAACAACAACAACAAGAAAGAAGAAGAAGAAGAAGAAGAAGGGAGAGGACACCACATCGAAATAGTGATCAGAATTAGTCTGGAGAAGAAAGTGAGAGGATATCACTTCGAGAAAGTTATCAGAACTATTTGTAGAAGGGAGAGTATATCACTTCGAAAAAGTAATCACACATATTATGAAGAGAAAGAAGAAAGAAGAGGAAATCATTTCGAGAAAGTGATAAGAACTATTCCGAAAAAAAGGAGAGAATACCACTTCGAGTAAGTGATCACGCATATTTTGAAGAAGAAGAAGAAGAAGAAGAAGAAGAAACGCAGAGGAAATTACTTCGAGAGAATGGTAAGAACCATTTTGATGAAAACCCAAGAAGAACACCTCACTCGTTTTATCAATAGTAATCTCACGAGAGGTTTTGATTTATCTAGAGAAAATCAAAACTCGAGTGGGATTTAATTGACTATTACACGATTAGAAGAAAGTATATAAAGATTATAAGTAACAAAGTACTCCAATACAATAAAATATTAATTGACTTACGAAAATAAACCTGTCTTCAAATGTATTATTGCACCATTACGCTAGATGGCAGTTGTGCCAACTATGGAATTTTCATTGAACTCTGTAGACGGTTACTAGTCAAGAAAGCTTTGTTGATTCAGTTTCATTTTATTAAGATAGTTGCATTCCACTTCAATTATCCGAATCCCAGTAACCAACGTCACTTGACAGATGATTTTCAATAAATCTTAATATTAAACAATCTCTGATAAGTGACTATCCATAATATCATATAGCAGAAGCTATAACATAACCTAACTAATATACACAAGTGTTAGAAAAGTTTTAATTAACGACGACGACATAAAAAATAAATATGAATAATTTTAAAAGGAATAATTATTGAATGTACAATTTTCAAATTTGAATGTGGTTGGTGGGTCAATTGATATTATATTGGACGTGTGCGTAATAGAAGTGGAACTCGTTGATTTAAGCCTACATGGTGTATTCAACTTATTCAGGATTTCAGAATGAATAATTTTAAAAGGAATAATTATTAAATGTACAATTTTCAAATTTGAATGTGGTTGGTGGTTCAATTGATGTTATATTGGACGTGTGCGTAATAGAAGTGGAACTCGTTGATTTAGGCCTACATGGTGTATTCAACCTATTCAGGATTTCCGAATGGTGTTCTTCATTTATTTGTAAATCGGATTTCAGAAAATGGATAGGTATGATCAGTGATTTTTATTAATTCTTGTCCTTGAATGCTAATGCGAGTAATATTTGAAACTGCTGTGCATCGACTGGAGTGGTTTGTAATTGTATATATATTTTTGACGTCCAGACCAGCGCAGTTTCAAATGTTGGCAAACAAAGAAACAAATGCTAGGGACGCGATAAAATTAAACAAATGCTAGGGACGCGATAAAATTAAACAAATTCTAGGGACGCGATAAAATTGTGCGATAAGCAACCATGATTGGTCGAAATACGTCCTTTCGTACCGTTTTATTGGTCAAAAGTAGTATGACGTAGTAAGAGTGTAATAGTCAACAAAAAAAAGACGACATTATCAAAGAATTACAACTTTTCAAATCAAAATCCAAGCTTCTTGTATCTCACATTAAAGAATGGAACTTATTCCGCCCTTCATGTAAAGCATTCCTTTACAGTAGTCTATAGGATCAAGCATATGTTATTCTTCTCCATTACGGTTTCTGTGAACCACATGATTGACATATTATAGGTAGTTAGTTCAATTATGAACTGTACTACTGTATAAGCCTATCTTCCACAAAATGTAAATCAGCGTTCTTAAATTTTATCTAACCATTCAGCCCGTATGAAAGACAGCTGGGGTAATGTGAAATCTTCAGTAACAAATAACAAGTATAAATGATAGTAGTGCGATTTTTATACTGATTAAAAGAAACTGAAGTTTCTTCGAAATTTATACAGTGACAACTGTAGTCCTACGTGCGTGTAACAGTTTTAAAATAATTAGCATATGCACGTTGTAATTTATATTAAATATATCATTTAATTTTCATTATTTCTCGTACAGCATTGATATCTGGGACTAACAATGATGTAGGGTCCACCGCTGTGGAGTAACGATTCCCTCAACCCTTAAGAGCAAATTCTGGGTAACTTTCGGCGCTGGACATGGACTCATTTCGCCAGCATTATCGACTTCATTTCACTCAGACGCTACATAACCATATCAGTTGAAAAAGCGTTGTAAAATAAGCAATTTAAAAAACAATTATGTAATTGTGATTATTATGACAAAATTAGACTACCTATTAGAAGTAACAAAGCAGAAAAACAATATGTTCATGACACTTTGTTTCGTGTAATGGAAAGATTGTGAGTACATGTAATTTTCGGACACAATTCATTTAGCAGTGGTAACAATGATAACAATTTAACACGAACTTATTTGCGAAAGCCAGTGTTAAACTGCATTTTCTTTTCATTTCAGACCTGTTTTTGTCGGCATGGCATTAATGTTTCTTTGTACGTAAGGCCTTTTCAGTTATACTTAGTAATAAGTACCAATATCTAGAACCAGAATCAACATGCGACTCTTCAAGTAGAATACAATGACATTAAGATTTCTATAGTCCTCTAATGCACTGTTTTCCAAACTGAGGGTCGTGTAAAGAACTGAAGGGGGGGGAGGGTCGCGAGATGATTTACAAAAAAAATTATTAAAATATACTAAAGACCCATTTACAATGAAAATTAAACATAAACGTAACATAAAGACGAAAGTCTGCGGTCAGGTTACCAAATGGAATCATTCACAATGATTCACATAAACACTGACATTAACATTTACCGTTAAACGTACACATAAAAGTGTGCAAACCCCAAACTCTGATGTTTATGCTTAGCCTACGTGATTTGGAAACAATACACAATCGCAGAGCGTTGATGTATACAACAGAATATGAGAAAATGACGTCGTTATTTACCAAGTATCTTTGCGGTTATGGCTATGTTCTCATAGTGAATGATGGTATGACTTTTTGATTTTAGGTAACGTTTACTTTAAGTTAACGCTTACGTTATGTTTAATTTCAATTGTGAATGGGTCTTTACTGTGTGTTCAGAATTGTACTGTATATTATGAAACATGTTCATAATGTTAGCCTCCTACATTATGGCACAGTCAATTTTTAGGAAACGAGCGAAGCATCTTCTGTGATGTTCATTATCAAAGGTCAGTCTTAAACAGTCTTATAACTATAATAGTACATTATGCAACGAGCCTATAATGGTAGTAATTAAGACGCGAGTATGTTTATGAAACGAACGCAAGCGAGTGTCATAATTTTCATACGAGCGTCTTAATTACCATTATAGGCAAGTTTCATACTTTCTAACTTGAAATTATTCATAAGTATTCATGTTATTCTTATCTGACTGGGGAGCGGAACTGACCTTGTGCAATATCTCGTAAATTGTGAGATGTGCGCAGACGCGAAAGTATTGATTTTTTCCCAGGAACAAATGTCATTGACCTTGATAATATCTAGAGAGTAAAATGAACATTAATCTTGATATAACCTTGAAACTGATTTAGACATTGAAAAACAAGATGACAAATTGAATTTATTTGAATATTATTTACAATTAACGCTAATTATTATAGTAACAGAACATAACCTTCTGCGACAGTATTGGATTTCTAGCTTCCGTGACGTTTCGCTAATTGTCTTTCGATTGCATATCCGAGAATAATCGATACTTACGCTTTCATATTGCTACAATGGTGTTTTCTGATTGGTGGAACACCTGAACTTTAATGAATAGGTGTACTTTAATGAGGTCCATTAAAGGGCTGCTACCAGGTGTATAATTACTACATTTCGGCATGGTCGAGCATATATATATACATAAATATAAATATTATATATATATAAATGTAAATATTACAGATTTTCCGGGCCAGTTTTATTTTGCCCACCCTGTATATCTTCTGATAGAAATCTTAAAAGAAGTTCAATGTGACACGTACTTTTGCGAAGCTCGCCATCGAAGAACAGAAGAAAAGTAAGCGAGAAGCAAGAATTTTTTAAGTACCATGCTTATTAAGTACCAGACAAAAGCCTGTACTAGGCCAGAAATCGTTGAATCAGTACACTGTAAGTTTCTACTTGTTCAAAAGCAATATGGCATATTTTAATTGAAGGAAAATATTATTTGATTAACTGATATGAAGATCTTACATTTTAACTTACCGACGAGAAGACCTAATTGTTTAATTTATTGACGAGAAGAATACACATAGCACATTTTTAATCATTCTTACGTATACGTAGAGTCCTAAGTCTGAAAAATGGGAAGGAAATTGTTTCCAGGGCCAAGACATAACACAAATTGCATGGGCCGCAATGTACGTATTACAATTCAGATAGTGGGCCGCAATATACGTATCACTCTCCAGGTAGTGGGCCGCAATTTACGGGGGAAACGGGTTAGGCGCCGCAATTTACCGGAACCGCAAAAAACGGTGGCAGCAATGAGAAAATGAACAGCGGGATAACAAAGGACAATACAGCAAACACACGGTTCCAATTTATTGCAGCCGGAACATTTCTAAGGACACAAAAAGGAGACTCTACAAGACTAACGCAGAATGTATCGCGACGTTCGGATCAGAGGAGTGGGAGATATCTAAATGAAATGAGAAACAACCCAAAGGTATGGAGATTTATTTCTACCGCCAAAACGTTGGACTCACGAAACTGGGCAAGGTTAGAGATGAAGAAATGAGAGAAAGGGCCCGAGTAAATATTATTCTATTCTACTCACAATAATTTGACTGGCTGAGAAATAGGTGGCCGATATGATTGGGTTTCGTTGTGCATATCTCTTGTGTACTGTCACCAGCTTCTATCACAATCAGCATCAGTATCATCACCATCATCATCATCATCATCATCATCATACTCTCAATTCTCTCAATTTACGTAAAGAACATCTTGTTATACTATGTTGATTTTAACAATAAAATTGCTTTCATAACACAAAGATTAACAAAATGCATAAACAATTAAATTGTTACTACAGGAACAATGTAGTGCTAATGTATAACACAAACGAAGTATTACATAGTGATACAAACAAATATAGGGTGGAATTTAAAAACGTTCTCGGCATCAAAACTCGCACAATTATAGCGGCAAAAAATTTATTTCCATAAAAATATTCCTCTCTAAATACAGGGTTTCATATGTCTAAGCTCTTTGTTCAAAATCTCCTCACTCAATTTTAATAACAATTATGCGTTAACCGAGCGAGTTGGCTCAGACGGTAGCGTTTGGGACTCGCATTCGGGAGGTCCGGGTTCAAACCCCGTAGCCGGCAAACCTCACTGGGGGGTTTTCATGGTTTTCCTCAGTCACAAAGGCAACGATGACAGGTGTAGAAACATTTTTCAAATTTTAGAAATGCTGACATTATTTGAGGGGCTCGGGCGTAAAACATGGTAACTGAAATTTTTGTCAAAAATGAGTTAAGTAGCGTGTACTATGGTATCTTAAATTCTGCATCTAATGCAGTAGTTAGTTTTCCAACATCTCAACAGATGGCAGAAGTATACAAATTTTACTTTCCTGGTAACTACAAACTGTTGCATGTATAAATGATTACCTAATAATTTCAAAGCACTAGAACGTCACTTACCATGTTTTACTTCCGAACTCCTCATTTGTAAATACATTCTTTCCCTGGTGATGTTTCATGTTAGTCAAGATACTTTTAGCACCCACTAATCATATCATTAATAATTTTAATACAAGACACAAATCAAATCTTCATATACCCTCTGTTACGCTCGATTGTTATTAAAAAAAAAAAGACAAGAAAAGGAGTTCACTATTCATGTATGAGTCTTCAATGCACTATCATTATCGTCTTAAAAGCTTTGAAGGCCCAAGAGAAAAGGTTCATAACAGAATTAACAAAACTGTTCCATATGCATACCATTTACTCAACTGATGAATAATTGCTTTTGCATGTAAATTGAATTTATCTGTAGTAACGTCACGAGAGGTCTGAGATTTATCTGGGAAATCTCAGACCTCGAGTGACGTTTATTAGGACTATTTCGTGAATAAAATAAAAATGTAAATAATATATTCCTAAAATTTGATGACAAAATGTTAATAATTGTATATTTACTAATACTTAACCTATTCAGACATTGTGAAGTTGAAATAGATGAATATCGATTACTGCAATAAAGAAATTCGATGTTATTATTAAGTAATGCCAATTGTTTTATTTCATTCACAAAATACAAATTTTATAGGCTACAATTATAGGTTAAGTTACCTGTGGGAGCAGGACCAAATATCAGCTGTGCCTTATTTCGACCGTTACTCAGTGCTACAGGAGAGCATTTTTTATAGTTCCACAAACGCATTCTCGTTGTAGTGTGTAACGGAACTAAAGCTTCATCTACACAGTTCAATATTCCAATCGTGTATGCATACAATCTGGGAAGAATATTGAAAGAATCAAGTTTAAAAGGTACGTTCATTTAAGATCATGAAAATTTTGTGTCTACATGGTGCGCCATTTTGAACGTCGTCTTCGCTGCGTAAATATATTAATTAATAGTCTATTCAATATCAATCTTGCATTCATTGCTTTAAAGTTGAAAGAAAAGTTTAACCGTGTAGTTGGATCTTAATGTATTCATGATTATCAATTTACGGGGAAACAGTTGCCGACAACGACTAAACAAAAGAACGACCATGCGATAAATTGATAGCGATAAATCTAGCTGCAAAAATTATCGCAAAGTGTGACTGTGATTGGTTGGAATTCAAAATTTCATTACACTTCATTGTCGAAAATGGAATGACGTCATTTAAACGAAATAGTCTGCTTAATATTTACTACGTATACTATCCATATGTAGCATTTTATGCGTATTCAGAATTTGATGAGTCAACCAAAATTAATTGATGTTAATGCTAAAAACAGTCGTACTAGTTATATCATCCATTCTACGTCGTAAACTTCAAAAAATGACGCAGCAGAAATGCTCAACATATTTTCTCTTTTACGTTACATAGTAAATTTAAAAGTTTACTACTTTTTTACTGCAAAGCATGAATAAGGAAGGCCACATCAAGTGTAACACATCTCTCATCAATACCACCCCTTGACTTCTGCCAGGGAATCACAGTGAAGAGTACCGTTAAAAAGAAAACAAATTTCGAATTGCATACAAAAAGAGCGGCATAGAGGGGGAAATACTCCGGTTGAAGTGCAAAGCAGTATAGCGGCCTCGTGACGTCACACGAGGCCATGCCGTGGATAAGAAGGAGACGCGGTCCCGCAGTCGGCAATATTTGGCGGGCACCTCGTCGCTACAGCGCGTACTAGGCCTACGTACTACAGTCAGTATGGAACAGAGACTCGTGCTGGTCGCTATGGCCACCGTGGTCGTCGCAGCGCTACTGCCAAGTAAGTGACATGTAACGTGTTACGGAGGGAAGGCGGCCAACTCGGAACAGCCACAGCCGTACTTGGGTCAATTGACAACTGTTCACTAGCGATGTATTAAAAAATACTCCTCAATATTATTATTATTATTATTATTATTATTATTATTATTATTATTATTATTAAGTGCGATTAAGTATACTTATTCACTTTTGCCATACGAAAAATGTAGCATCATTTATTTCTAGATAAACAATATTCATTAAATTATGAATTATAATGTTTAAATTCAATAAGCAATTAGTATTTTCTGCATCATTACGTTTATTTAAAACTGAACGTACCAAATTATTATCTTGAATGTATAACAGAGTTTCTAAAAGGGAAATTCTAAAATAATGGAAAAGCAAGGTTTTAGCATTTCAATCAGACTATATTCTTAACCAATTATTTATTATTATTATTATTATTATTATTATTATTATTATTATTATTATTATTATCATTATTACTATTAAGTGCTATTGAGTATACCTTATTCACTTTTGCCGTACAAAAATTATCATTTATTTCTAGGATAAACAATATTCATTAAATTATGAATTATAACGTTTAAATTCAATAAGCAATTAGAATTTTCTGCATCCTTACGTTTATTTAGAACTGAACGTACCAAATTATTATCTTGAATGTATAACAGAGTTTCTAAAAAGGGAAATTCTAAAATAATGGCAATGCAAGTTTTCAGCATTTCACACCTACTACCTTTTAGTCTATTATTATTATTATTATTATTATTATTATTATTATTATTATTATTAAGTGCTATTAAGTATTCTTATTCACTTTTGCCGTGAAAAAAATTATCATTTATTTATAGGATAAACAATATTCATTAAATTATGAATTATAATGTTTAAATTCAATAGGCATTTAGAATGTTCTGCATCCTTACGTTTATTTAGAATCGAACGTACTAAATTATTATCTTGAATGTATAACAGAGTTTCTAAAAAGGGAAATTCTAAAATAATGGCAATGCAAGTTTTCAGCATTTCACACCTACTACCTTTTTAATCTATTATTATTATTATTATTATTATTATTATTATTATTATTATTATTAACTGCTATTAAGTATACTTATTTACTTTTGCCGTACAAAAAATTATCATTTATTTCTAGGATAAACAATATTCATTAAATTATGAATTATAATGTTTAAATTCAATAAGCATTTAGAATTTCTGCATTCTTACGTTTATTTATTGTTCATTGACAGAAATACAATCTTAGTTCTTTCCTGAAGGAGTTTAGGAGATATCTAAACACAAAGATAATTTTTGACACAAACTGGGTCAAGAAAAAAAAATTATTAAATTAAATTTAAAAATACAATTTCAATTTTAACAATTTAAGTCATACAAAAACATATACATATTAAATCAATATATATTCTTTAAAAATTAAATTCCTAACGCTATTTTTGAAATTCCTGTTACTAAAATTTTGCAAATCTGGATAGAACCGAACGTACCAAATTATTATCTTGAATGTATAACAGAGCTTCTAAAAGGGAAATTCTAAAATAATGGCAATGCAAGTTTTCAGCATTTCACACCTACTACCTTTTTAATCTATTATTATTATTATTATTATTATTATTATTATTATTATTATTATTATTATTATTATTATTATTAGTGTTATTAAGTATACTTATTCACTTTTGCCATACAAAAATTATCATTTATTTCTAGGATAAACAATATTCATTAAATTATGGATTATAATGTTTAAATTCAATAAGCTATTACAATTTTCTGCATCCTTACGTTTATTTAGAACCGAACGTACCAAATTATTATCTTGAATGTATAACAGAGCTTCTATAAAGAGAAATTCTAAAATAATGGCAATGCAAGTTTTCAGCATTTCACAACTACCACCTTTTTAATCTATTATTATTATTATTATTATTATTATTATTATTATTATTATTATTATTATTAGTGCTATTAAGTATACTTATTCACTTTTGTCATACAAAAAATTATCGTTTATTTCTAGGATAAACAATATTCATTAAATTATGAATTATAATGTTTAAATTCAATAAGCGATTAGAATTTTCTGCATCCTTACGTTTATTTAGAGCCGAACGTACCGAATTATTATCTTGAATGTATAACAGAGCGTCTAAAAGAAGGAATTCTAAAATAATGGAAATACAAGGTTTTAGCATTTCATTCACACTATCTTCTTGACCAATTATTTATTATTATTATTATTATTATTATTATTATTATTATTATTATTATTATTATTATTATTAAGTGCGATTAAGTAAAGTTATTCACTTTTATTGTACTTAAAATGTATCTATTATTTATTTCTAGGGAAGCATAACCAATATTCATTCATATATTAAATTGTGGATTACAATGTTTAAATTCAATAAGCTGTTATATTTTTATGCATCCGTACGTTTATTTAGAACGAAACGTACCAAATCATTACTTTGAATGTATAACAGAGCTTCTAAAAGGACAATTTTAAAATAATGGAAATTCAAGGTTTCAGCATTTCACACTTACTACCTTTTTAACCTATTATTATTATTATTATTATTATTATTATTATTATTATTATTATTATTATTATTATTATTTGTGCTGAATTGTAATAGGCCCCTGGCTGTTGTACAGCACATTAAATATAAGTAAATAAATAAATATACATAAATAAATATATTATTATTATTATTATTATTATTATTATTATTATTATTATTATTATTATTATTATTATTTGTGCTGATTAATAGGCCCCTGGCTGTTCTACAGCACATTAAATTAAGCAAATAAATAAATATACATAAATAAATATATTATTATTATTATTATTATTGTTATTATTATTATTAAGTGCGATTAAGTATACTTATTCACTTTTACCGTACAAAAATGTAGCTATCATTCATTTCTAGGAAGTATAACCAATTATTCATTCGTACATTAAATTGTGAATTACAATGTTTAAATTCAATACGCTATTACAGATTTCTGCATCTTTACGTTTATTTACAACCGAACGTACCAAATCATTACCATGAATGTATAACAGAGCTTCTAAAAAGGACAATTCTAAAATAATGGAAATGCAAGGTTTCAGCATTTTAGTCACACTATCTTTTTAATCAATTATTTATTACAATTATTATTATTATTATTATTATTATTATTATTATTATTATTATATTTGAATAACGTTGTATCAAATGTGAGAATAAGAGTCGGTGAAATTAGCGATAGACTGATGGCATTTTGACGAGATGAAGTTAAAGATTCTCCATGAATTACCTGATGTACGCCTTAGAGTTGGGGGGGGGGGGGAACCCGAGAAAAATCCTAACCAGGCAATTAGCCCAAGCGGGATTCAAACTCAGGCCTAAGCGCTGCCTCAGAGAGTAAATCAGCTTCTTGCTCTCGCTATCGCAGTGGCTCCGTAATGTTACTGACGCTTTATATATTAATTGCAATTTATCATAAGAAAAAGCTAAATGTTATGTGGATATATCACGGCTACTTTTTTTAATGTCCCACTTTGGCAACAAAATTGGCAAAGTTTTTTTTCTCCTCCTGTACGAAGTTGATGTTGCTATCACAATCACCACTACCACATTCATCATCATCTCTACGATCTAGGTCTTTTGGCCTGTTTCAAACATCAAAGTCGACTTGGTTGGTCGATGGCATTTAAGTGTGCTTAAATGCGACAGGCTCATGTCAGTAGACTTACTGGCATGTAAAAGAACTCCTGCGGGACAAAATTCCGGCACATCCGGCGACGCTGACATAATTTCTGCAGTTGCGAGCGTCGTTAAATAAAAGATAACCTTTTTAACATTCAAACATCAATTAGAATTGGTTCCGTCATCTCCAAGTCTTCCCAAAAATCTTCCATGTTGATTGCAGTTATTTATATTTACAGTGATTGTTGAGGTTGGCCTACGTTCAACATGTTCTCGCCAATTAATTTAATAATGTTTATTGTTTTAAGGATGTTCTGCAGATTTTAATTCCGTCACATTAGCCTCAAAATATTTATATCCAGTCATAATTAGTTATAGTAGAAAATAACCACTATTCATTTAATAGTAAATTGTGAGTTATAGAATCCCGCGTTACTTTGAATGCAAGTTAGGTGTACATCGATCATACTAGCTTCGCTTGGTACGAAGAGCAAGCTGCGAGTCAACAGTTCACACTGCACGCTTCGGTATCGTGTTTTACTAGTGTTGTGGGATTTAATCGATTAATCAATCAATTTCTGTTACAAGATTAATCGAACAAAAATATTTAATCGAATAATCGAGTCGATTAAAATTAATTCGGTTGTACTTGTTATTAATTATTATTTTGTTAATGCAAACTCATACTAAAAATTCTGACAATATTCGTCTCTCAGAAATTGCTTACTTCAAACTCGATAATACCATTACTTTGTAACTGCAAAGCAGGTAGTAGGTAGCATAGGGCAAATCTTTGCACAAACACTTCAAAAAGAGATTAAGATATGAGGACGGTGATCTGGTCTACCCCTATTGAAAGTTTAAACACAATGCGAAACCCTTATTAAGTTTTATGGTTTTCCAAAACTTCCACTTTGTTGTCAGCTCGTCTTCCTAGCATATGAAACACATACTTTTCTATGCAAGTGAGAGAGTAACTTCTGTTTCTAAAATTCTGTAACCCGATTACAATAGGGGCCAGTTTGCTGCACTGTTCCAGTTTCTATACTGAGCTTGTAGCTGAAGCTTGTAATTATTCCCTCGCCCACAATTTCACTCTCTCACTGCTCTTACCTCGCTGGCAGATAGTTACTGTTCCTGTCATTAAACTACACTATCTGCCAAAAAGTAATTGGGCACTGATTTTGCCCCTTTAGAACCTCGTGGTACCACCTCTTGTTGCTATAACAGCAGCCACTCTGTCATGTATGCTCTCCACTAGTTTGTGTAGAATATCCACTGGAATGCGTCGCCATTCCTCTTGCAACATGGCACTCAGTTGGACAATGGAAGTTAACCCCATGTTTCGGCGGCTACTATGCAGTGATATGCAGACAATAATGTTCACCGGTTGGACTGGTCTGCACAGAGTCCTGATCTCAACCCTATTGAGCACATTTGTGATAAATTGGACCGGCGATTGAGGTCTCGGGAGGTGCGGCCAACTTCCATTGTCCAACTGAGTGCCATGTTGCAAGAGGAATGGCGACGAATTCCAGTGGATATCGTACACAAACTAGTGGAGAGCATGCCTGACAGGGTGGCTGCTGTTATAGCAACAAGAAGTGGTACCACGAGGTTCTAAAGGGGCAAAAACAGTACCCAATTACTTTTTGGTAGATAGTTTATAATTGAATGACAAACCCTCAAGGCACACTAATAAATCAGAACTTGTTAACATTTCAAGTATGTAATACTGCATAACAGCTACTGCTTATCTAGAGGATTTTACTTAGTTATTTAACGACGCTCTATCAACTGCGGGGTTATTTAGAGTCGATGGAATTGGTGATAGCGAGATGGTATTTGGCGAGATGAGGCCGAGGATTCCCCATAGATTACCTGACGTTTGCCTTACGGTTGGGGAAAATCCAACCAGGTAATCAGCCCAAGCGAGAATCCAACCAGCGTCCGAGCGCAACTCCGAATCGGCAGGCAAGCGCCTTAGCCGACACTGTGATAGTCACTTACGATATAAGTGTTAAATATGGCATTTTATTTCCTGAGTAGGAAGGCCGGAGGTCGAGTGCAACAAATCATAGCCTACGAACAAAATAAAATAATTTTTAACATGCGTGTCATACACTATATTTTTAGACAGCCGTTCGTCCGTGCCGATATAGAGACAATTTCCCCCGACATTCTTGCTCATTCTTACAGTCACATTTTATCGAATTAAAAGTTGGCGATGGCGTAGCAGATCGAAATGTCCCCGGTTCAAAGCTGGGTTCCATTAATATTTTATTATTACATTTAATTCTTAATTGCTTCACATAGTTAGCAATCAATTAATACTTGAAGCAATTTATTTAATTTGTGAACGTTTCTTAATCAAAAATAGAATTTTTTAACGTAGCCCTGGCACTGTTTTAACTGCTTTACTCATCGGTTTCAATTGCTGCCGTGTAACAGCTGGTAGAAAACAATTGACAATCGGTGCAAACAGTTGACAATCTGTGCTAAAAGTAATTTATGTAACTAATTAGTATATAATCTTGGTAATTATGACACGAATGAATAAGCGAGCGCGCTAATTTTCACGAGTGTTTATAATGAAGATTATACACGTGTTACATACAACGTTTTATGCTATTCTAGCAATAAAATATGTAAAAAGAAACTATTATAAATTTACAAAATATAATGTTATGACGTAGTAGAGACATGAGCACTGGATATGACATCATATATTGCTTGGTTGCTAAGTATCCGTTTCAAAGACAATATCATTTTGTTGTTTTGAAGTTTTTTCTTACAGGTACATTGTATAAGATTGTGTTGTGAAGGCGGTGATGACGTCATGGAATACTAGTTACTAGGTAACCTTTTCTGGCACCAGTGCCAGAATTAGGCTAATTGTGAACGATGTATAGCGTCACAACAAGCGAGTTTTAATGCTAGGTTTGCATAAAAGTATTTTTCGCATGCGACCGTATAATAGTCAATTTTTAACACGCTTGGCTAGCGTTAAAAGATCTACTTTTAGGAATGACTGTCTAGAAAATCTATTTGCAGTACTGTGTAAAATGTAATGTGTTGGACTAGCACAAGGCAATATTAGGATCAAAAGACTTACACATGTTCTTATTTTTTTATTTATTACATCAGAAATGTGTGTATACTTTCTGACATGCAGCGTAAGCAAATTGCGCAAAAATCGACTCACTCTATATTATTTTTAATACCTTTCTTATGTGATAAACAGACTGCGGCCTAGGGTCACCGATTCGTGAGACTGAATTTTGGAACGCACGGAGTATACATGACGTCATGGGATGGCACTGTGAGCGTACAGTTGGTTTTATAAGAAATTACATTAACGCCTTTCTAATTCTGCTTGGCGTGGGTCCTTGCAGTCACCACACGCAATCCTGTGAGTAAACAAGTACATTTTATTCCTTTTCATTTATTTATTTGATTATTTATACATGCATATTTGTGTTAGTGTTAATTTCGCTATTTTATATTTCACACTACTGACGAACATGTCGAAAATTAAGAGCACCAAGCGTTCCCTTCAGAATGAACTTTTAGAGAAGTTCGGAAAGGAATATTTTCTTATTAAAAACACCGAGTTTTGCAAATTGTTAAAAAAGTATAAGGACAGATAGAACTCGATTCTTTCAAAAGCAGTGTAATAGCAGAAGGTACATAGAAAATATTTAATTATACAGTTAAAATAGGCCTTCAACATAAAAATTAGACATAAAAGAAGAAAAAGAATTTCATCGAGATTTTTTATAATGCTGGTACATGCCAACATTCCTTTCAACAATATTTCAAAGCGTTTCTTTTAATACGTTGCGAATGTACTACCTTGTAATTCGGTGTATTTAATTTTATTGTGAAATGTATTTTATGTAAGTACTGTATATTTTTTTTTCTTTTCTGCTCACACACAAATGATTATTTTATATTAAAACTTGTACGATATAATGTAAATTGAAACATGTAATGTTAGACAATTATTTTTGTACTAGAAATGCAGTGTATATATTATATTTGTAAACGTGAACATTTATTCTGTGTCTACTGTGACAATGTTTACATGTTGAGGTAAGAAGTAACTGCACTCTCAATCTCCCATTCCCCTCGATCTACACAACACGGTGATCAGTGCGTTCGTAACTTAATGCGTTACAATGTCAAATATAATATATTAACAACAGTAGCAAACAATTATAGACAAAATAAGAATTCCAAAATATAAATTCAAATATACTCCATGTAAAAGTACTTCACCCAACTCCATTAATATGTATTTTATTCATACCTAGATGTAAAATTTGTCGGTGCCTTCTTTACTTCCCCAACATTTCTGTGAATGTGGGTAAAATCTGCAGCACCACAGTAGATGCGCTCTGTCATAAACCTGTGGACAAGATGAAAGTCAATTTAAAAGACGCGACACAAAATACTTAAGCCTAATATACCAATTCAAAATTATATGTCAGTTACCGTGTTAAAATACAAACATAACAAGATCGCTATCTGGGAACGTGCTATTTTAATGAAACCCATACCAAATGGTAGCGTTTGAAGAGAAGACTCCAACACATCTATACTTCGTTCCATAATGTCTGACAGGAGATGTAAACATTTTCGGCAAAGGAGGAGAGCAGTATAATTGCTATTCAACCAATGACAGTGGTTTCATTCCACGCTTCACTTGAAGGTGAGCGATCTGAAGCTTCTATCCCCGCTCAGCTTCAAGACAAGCGTGGAATGAGACTTCTGCCATTGGCTGAATAGCAATAACCGTATACTTCTCTCCACCTCTGTCGGCAATGTTTACTTCTCCTATCAGAAACAAAGTAGGCTATAGGTTAGAAAGTCAGATGGTAAGACATTTTACCACAAAATGACTTTTTAAACATTGTCGTCGTTAGGTCCCGGTATTCTTTAGATACACCTTCTTTCCCAACAGAGTCGGAATAATGATGTACGTTAATATTATGCGCGAGAACTTCGGCTCGAATCTCTGTGCTTTTACATTTATTACTTTTTACTTTATTGCTTTATATTAGATAATTTTTTGCACTGTCATTATATTAATATTCTGATATCACACACTTTTAAACATATTTCTCGCTTATACGAATATATTAACATTATAACTACAAGTGCCTTTTAAATATACCCCGTTAAACCAAGTTGATTAATTTCAATATAACTACAACAAAAAATTATTCACTGGGAGAATATAAGAAAGTAAAAAATTATTAAAAGGAGATTCGAACGAACGCCGTCATACACACAGTCTACAACGTTACATCGCTATCCGTTCGAATACCCTGGAGCCAAGAAATCTCACAATACCGCATGAAGAAATAATACCTTGGTAAAACTGACTGTTTATGTTGATATCTAAAATGTATTCGAATCCAGTCTTCAAAGCCTACAATTTGATAGGAATTTCCTTAAAATATCTCCATTCCCTTTCCCAGAAAAAAGTGACACATGATATGGCAGTCTCAGATGTTCCTGAAATGCAAAACAATATAGTAGTATATATTTATTTAACCTGGTAGAGATAAGGCAATCAGACCTTCTCTTCCCGTCTACCAGGGGATTACAACTACAATATTAAGAATACAATTACAATTATAATTACCTATGATACTGCAAGTGACTTTAAAATAAATAGGTAATGAAACAGAGTGTATGGCAGTACTAAGCATCCCATACCATGAGAAAAAAAACAATAAGAACAGCATAAATGCACTGTCCTTTATATTAATACTGTACATATTATAATCTAGAAAACAGCGCTTCCACTGTGAGATCCCCACAACTCTCCATTATCATCTATTACGAATGTAATGTAGACCCAACACCTGTGTGTGATGCACTCTGGATAGTTTTTGATGAACTAAGTGGTGTACGCTTCTCGGCACTAGCGACATCTATGAACCACTTCGTAAAGCCGAGGCGAATAACTGCAAGTTAGGGCCCCGTTACTGCACAAATTTAGGCCTATCACCATGGTTTCTTTATGCAATACAAAATACGTATAATAATAATAATAATAATAATAATAATAATAATAATAATAATAATAATAAAGAAATCTGAATCTGTAATGTGATACAAGCAAACATCGTTCTGATTCCTGTGATTTAAAATAATTAGAAACTAACTCAACATTTTTAAGTAGGAAAACTGTCCGGTCAACATTACGCAAGGAAAAACACTGAAAAATCATAAATATGCTAGTATTTAAACTGCAGATGTACAAAAAGTTACAGCCATAATTTGATGTAATTTTTACAGGACTATGACGTATCATTTATGAATATTTTAAGAGGTGAGGCATAATTTTTAGGTGCACGGTTTTCTCTTTATTCATTATTACATATCACGTGGAAAGAAAAATTAAAAAATTGCATATTTGCATATATGAGTATGAGTGCACACATCTCTAAAACAAATTATATAAGCTTGATATTTTTACTAGTACTTCTTACTAAGATAATCTTTAAGATAGAAATATAATAGCGTTTCTGTGATTAGTTACGTAGATTTTTTTAAAATTTAATTATAATAAATCACCCTTATTAAGATCCATATGTCCACACCTGTGGAGTAACGGTTAGCGAGTCTGGCCGCGAAACCAGGTGGCCCGGGTTCGATTCCCGGTTGGAGGTATGGTTGAGGTTTTTTCCGGGGTTTTCCCTCAACCCAATATGAGCAAATGCTGGGTAACTTTCGGTGCTGGATCCCGGACTCATTTCACCGGCATTATCACCTTCATCTCATTCAGACGCTAAATAACCTAAGCTATTGACAAAGCGTCGTAAAATAACCTACTAAAAAAAAAAGATCCATAATTTCTGTAAAAAAAACTTGAAAATTCTTGCATCAATAACATAAATCTAAAAGCCTGTGAAATTTAAGCTTTTTAACACAGCTGTCTTCTGACGTGCGCACAATGTGCATTATACAAAGTCTGTTTCGAAACAAAAATTGCGATGAATTTCTGCAAATTACTCTGAAGAGAAGTTAGGTAGCTAGTTTTCTGTCTATTCATCGTTCAACAGACACAAATACGCCTGGGTACACAGTGACTTATCAATATTATGTAGGCCCTACGTATGATAGTTAACGGGGAACTACCAGACGCATTCCTATCATCCTATCACGGTGTAACGTGTTTTAACCGACAAGAGGACAAATGTTTGTATACCTACGTCGCTTATATTACGAGACTATGAACAGAGGCTGAGTACCAGTGCTTACGCAGTGACAAGGTGATCAGGATTGTTAATTATTGGTTGAGGAATGGGAGAAATCGATCATTAATCTTTGCTAAGACTAGCTGACTGGCTGGCTACTCGATGCTGACGGTTGGATCCGGAAAGGATCCACACACTTCGGCTTACATTGCCTCATTGTGCGTCATATACAGATTAAACCGTAACTAATGTCATTAATTTCAAGGGGTTATTCTTTGAGATATTTCAAACAAAAAAATATAATAAAATATTTTTCGTTTTTGCTTCCTTTTCGAAATAAAAATTATTTTACATGAAACATTTCATAGTGTACTTTGGGAAAGCCACTGATTTAATTCCCATGACAATAAATGATTGAAAGAATTTTAGTTTTGTCCTTCAAATGAGCAGAAATTTGATCCGAACAAATGTAACACTGAAAAATTCCTTTTTTCCCTTTAGTGGCCAACCCTCATGCAATGTGTCACAGAAGTGTGGCAGTGGCACAATATCTAACACAACACACTAAAGGGAAACTAAGAGGTGGAACTTAAACTGAGAGGATTCAATCCGGCATCGGAACTGGAATCCAGTGTGGTTTAGTGGATAAAGCGTCAGCACGTCTGAAAACCCGGGTTCGGGTCCCGGTGCCGGAGAGAATTTTTCTCCGCTCCACCCATCATTCATCATAGGGTAATGCAGAATTTCTGCATGTAAATATCATATGTACTTCGGTACATCACAACAATAACTAAATTTACCTCCCAATTTTGCATTAGACAGTCAATATACAGGTTACAACGTGACTGTAACAGAGGACGCCCTTGTCTAACTCCACAGTTAAATGCCGCTGTCTTATTTTTCTCTATGAAAAAACACCTTAAATACCTTACTTATTTACTTACGGCTTTTAAGGAACCCGGAGGTTCATTGCCGCGCTCACATAAACCCGCCATCGGTCCCTATCCTGAGCAAGATTAATCCAGTCTCTATCATCATATCACACATCCCTCAAATCCATTTTTATATTATTCTCCCATCTACGTCTCGGCCTCCCCAAAGGTCTTTTTCCATCCGGTCTCCCAACTAACACTCTATTTGCATTTCTGGATTCGCCCATACGTGCTACATACCCTGCTCATCTCAAACGTCTGGATTTAATGTTCCTAATTATATAGGTGAAGAATACAATGCGTGCAGTTCTGCGTTGTGTAACTTTCTCCATTCTCCTGTAACTTCATCCCTCTTAGCCCCAAATATTTTCCTAAGCACCTTATTCTCAAACACCCTTAATCTCTGTTCCTCTCTCAATACGAGAGTCCAAGTTTCATAACCATACAGAACAACAGGTAATATAACTGTTTTATAAATTCTAACTTTCAGTTTTTCAGAGGAGACTGGGTGACAAAATCTTCTCAATCGAATAATAACAGGCATTTCCCATATTTATTCTGCGTTTAATTTCCTCCCGAGTATCATTTATATTTGTTACTGTTGCTCCAAGATATTTGAATTTTTCCACTTCTTCAAAAAATAAACTTCCCATTTTTATATTTTCATTTCGTACTATGTTCTGGTCACGAGACATAATCATATACTTTGTCTTTTCGGGATTTACTTCCAAACCTATCGCTTTACTTGCTTAATAATAATTATACAGAAATGTACGAGTATGCAAAATCACAAAAATATTTCCTAGTGCGCATACGCATCAAGCACGGAAGGAAACGTTATATTTCATAGACGTCACATGTAACAAATAAACTGAATAGTGTTCCAATTTCTAATACAAAAGTTACTGATAACAATGACAAACATGAAGTAAAATATGGGACAACTGATGAATGTCAGATACTCAGGTACATGTTCGGAAGGAAGGGAAACAAAAAAGCGCTGTGTTGACAATTATTAGCTATGATAACTTACGGAAGCGCACTACACAACTGGTGCTTACATTTTGCAAATTTACTAGAGCGTACAGGTGGTACAGGTGAATGACCTCGAAGTTCAGACAAACACAAATTTTATGACGTACGTTTCAAGTTTATTAATGTATCCCCCCTTCTATTGTCACCTCTATGGCTCAGCGCAAGCGCGCTGCTCTTCCATCCAAGCTGCCCTGCTTCGATCGGGACTTGATCGTGATGGAATTTGTGGCGAATAAAGCAAACACTGCAGTGTTTTACTCAGGGTACTCCCGTTCCCTCTTTCTTCTACCAACACTTTCCGCTTTCTCCTCGTTGATCTATCATTAGTAGTAGTAGTAGTATTTATTTATTTAACCTGGTAGAGATAAGGCCGTCAGGCCTTCTCTGCCCCTCTACCAGGGGATTACAACTATAACATGAACAATAAGATTACAATTAATATTAAATTTACAATTACAATTACAATAAAAATTAAAGTACGACAAGAATACCTGATTAATGAAAGCTAGACATTTTATCATAGAAGTTAAGAACAAAGAATATTTTTGTATTTACTAAATTACAAATTAAACCTACAATAACAAATTCTATAGTGATGAAATTACCGGATATTGAAATATTTTGTGATAGATTAAGAGAACTATTTACAAGAAACCATGTCTGAACGAGTCTCAATTACTGACCAAGTGCCTAGTAAGTTTGCGTTTGAATTGAATTTTATTTCGACAGTCCCTGATGCTAGCAGGTAACGAATTCCAGAGTCTTGGCAGGGCTATTGTGAAAGAGGACGAGTATGAGGAGGTGCGATGGGATGGTATTGTTAGTATTGTTTCATGGCGAGAGCGTGTGTTCAGATTGTGGTGGGAAGAAAGGTAAGTGAAGCGAAACAACAGGTACGAAAGAATAGAAGAGTTCAAGATTTCGAAGAGAAGGAGAAGTGAATGTAAATTTCTTTTCTTATCTACCTGTTTTAAGGCAACCTATTGTTTCCAGGGATGGGGTAATGTGATCATATTTACGAACATTGCTTACAAAACGTACACACAAATTATGAGCACGTTGAAGTTTCGTTTTGTTGTTGCTGGAAAGGTCAGTCAGTAAAATGTCAGCATAGTCAAAATACGGAAATACAAGGGTCTGCACAAGGGACTTTTTTAAGCAAGAGGGAAGATGAACATTTATCCTTTTTAGCACTATCATCTGTAATAATTCAAAATAGGCTCGGGAGAAATCTTGCGGGTGATAAGGGCCTCCGATGCTGATGTACGATTTAAGGACTTGGAGCTCCTGGGCTCTGAGGCTTATCAGGTACTCGTCTGGGAATTGGTTCTGGCTGTCAGAACTGAGGTAGGATGATCCGCCAGTCAGCATCGGATTCACAAATTCCACCTGTCGGACTGTAAAAATCACCACGTGTAGTGCGCACAATGGATCAATGTAAGCTTAAGTGTATGGATCCATCAGGATCAGACCACAGTCTACTATATACAGTCACGAAGCTTGAGTTTTGAGGGTGCTAGAAACAATAGACTGTGACGGTTCTAATTTGCATTGCCTGTAATGAGGCGATATTAGCGATCCTAGTGGTGAGCAACTATCTAATGTTTGCATATTTACTACGTATTGAGCTTCGCGACTGTATATACTAGACTGTGGTCAGATCCTCAATAAGTCAGCCATGTCCCTACCATACCATTAAAAGCACAAAAGAAGCTGCCATTTCATTTTACTTTATTGTGTTCTCAGTACGGTCCGAAACATTTCATGTGATCAGAAAAACGTAGTGTAATATACTATACTATACTATACTATACTATACTATACTATACTATTACCGGACAGCTAGCAGTTTTGCGTGCGAACGGTACTATTTACCTACCTACCGGTGTGGAGATACTCGCGAAACAAGCTGTAATCAACTGCAATGCATATTGTTGCTGGGCTAGTTAATATTTTTATTAATTAGTGTTGTTTTAAATGTAAGGGTGTATGTGTGCAGTTTATAATTGTGACAATTGCAGCATTACAAATTGCTCCAAGTCGTACTTTCGATTTCCGACAGTTCATAAAACGTGAGTCAACAAAATTCGTTATTAGGCCTAATGCCTTTGTCTCTGTGTTGATAGAACAATAAAAATTAGCTTTTTTATTTAAGCCTAATAAATGAATAGAAGTTAAAATATATTGGAAATTTTAAGGTTTTAGCAAATTTTTATTGTTGTCTACATGCCTTTA
Source organism: Periplaneta americana (assembly GCA_025594305.2). NCBI lineage: Eukaryota > Metazoa > Arthropoda > Insecta > Blattodea > Blattidae > Periplaneta > Periplaneta americana. Next base: position 144,457,169 of record JAJSOF020000011.1, on the reverse strand, counting down.
CTAATAATACAAGCATCAGAATACTACCATTTTTATTTTTGCAGTTGTCAGCAATGGGTATATAAAGCATTATTGTAAATTCATTCCTAATGCAGAACTGATTTTGTCTCACTAAAGCAAAGAAAAAATATGTAACAATTAATAATTACGGAAAGTAATATGAAGTATGCAATATTCTCATAATATGCAGCTCTGATATAAGGTAATAATTTTACATTAAATACTATTCAACATTTCTTAAGTGTTTCATATATAATTCCACATTAGTAACACGTTTTAAACAATAGTCCCAATCCCGCTATGTTAATATTTGTATATGTGGACGTAATTTCATCCCGCTCCGCTAGATGTCAGGTCCGCGATATTTCGCACTCACGCCAATGCTACTATACTAAAAGCCAGGTTGTGAACCGACTAAACAGGAAGTAGTTGGCATGGCGAGAGGAAAGTGCGGGTTAGAGGGGTAACCTGTGCAGTGATGACACGTTGAGTATGGCGGGGTGGAGGGGGAAGGAGAACGGAGCTTTTCATTGGACATCACGTGAAAATGTCGTCTGCTAACGAAAATCTGGCAACGGAATCACGGAGACAGTGTAGCCAAACTTCCCAGTACCTTTGGAGTACCACGTGCATTACGAGTCGCATTTCGTACCAGCGTCATTAGCTCGTAATTTCTTAAAAACAGTAATTTTAATTACTAATATTGTTGATAGTGTTATCGAGAACTATATACCGTAGTTATTTTAAACATATCGGTGACAAACGCTGAACATGCTTTGAATTTCGCGCCACTATGTGGCAACAGAGCTCAAAAGCCAGCAACAGAACGTTGCTTCCGGTTTAGTCGGTTCATAACCTGGCTTTTAGTATAGTATACAGCTTTCCGGTATTATTATAGTAAGGTATTTGGTGTAATCTTAAAACATTAACCATGTGTACGATCGAACATGAATTTCTGCTCGAATGGAGGTGTGGCAGTCCCCAATTATTGTGCAGAGATGGTGGAGAATGGTGAAAGGAAGAAATGCGACGCTGGACTACAAGACCATCAAGAGACTTCACGCCAACTTGATTCGCACTGGCTCAGTTACGCAACAGAAGGGTGCTGGCCGACCAAAAACAGTGATCACATAGGAGGCCAGAGGCCTTCCAGAGAAGTCCTAAGAAATCCATTGACAGTACCAGCGGGAATCTGGTGTATCCTATGGATCCGTGCAGCGGTTGCTAAAGGAAATGAATTGGCGGCCATGGAAGCTACACTTTGTGCAAGCTTTGTCATGTGAGGACTGTGATATCAGAATGGAGTTTGCGGAGTCTCTACTAGCATGGATTCAAGAGGAACCTAGCCTTTTGCGACACATTCTATGGTCAGACGAGAGGACTGTGGCCGGGTGCCAAATGAAATGATTGTGAGAGCAGTACAGAACGTTCAGCCACGTCTGGAAAAATGTGCAGCAAATGCTGGTGCTCACATCGAAATACAGGAATGCATAACTAATTTTATCCATGACCATAACGAAAAACATGCCTTTACTAAATACTTTTGCATTTGTAAAGTAGGCTTTTATTCAACATTACTTTATTCCACTAGTTTGAACAGTTTGAACTTTATCTCACAGTTCATTAGTATTTTCCTAGTACCCGGGCACATACATATACTTTTCAATTGAACTATTCTATTACTCAAGAAGTTAATATATTAGTTACTAGATGTCTACCTCTACTTCTTTATTACCATTTCTTAAATATAAATGCATTCAATCTCCTCTTTTCTCTAACTACGTCGTAATTTGTGCATTGCATCCATATCTAATACGTATTTTTTTTTAATTTGTAATAATTTACCTTTTGGGAGGCGAGAAGACTAATTATACCTGTGAAGTTGGGTTTAAAGGATTGTATAACAACGCGTTAGCCAACTGAGCTAAACAGACACGATGATAAATTACGTTTTGTATGTATGTATTTATTTACACTGCAAGTGGGCAAGCACCCGGTGGCAGTGGTATATACAATATTAACAATACACAGTTAAAATGATAAGCAATACACAATAAAATTTACAATACATAATAAAATTTACAACACATATACAATTTTATACACAATACAATAAGAATACACAATACAATTTAACACAATAATAATAAAACATAAAATAAAACACCTAATTTTACAACACAACCTACATGATTATGTATAGGTCCTACATAATTTTCAATAGTCTTTCACTTTACTCTCATCTCATTCCCTGTAGTGGCACTATGACGCATTTCACTGACACTTTAGCACACATTTCACTGACACTCTGTAACACATTTCACTGACACTATAGAACACATTTCATTGACGCTATAAATTATCACTGATCGGAACTGTTCACTGCACTGTAAAACCATAACTTCACTGACTCACCTCGCTTCACTGATACAACAGTTCAAATAAGTCAAATAATTGCATTCTTATGCATACTGTACTTATAAACAGAACTACATTTAAACTAAACATTTCTAGTCTAAGGCCCTCTTACACGCTATTTTTAAATAATTTACAATTCAAACCAAGGAAGTAAACTCGTCAGGCTAGATAAATACATGCCACCTTAAAAAAATTAAATGTTGAATGTCACCTTAATTTTAATTTTCACTTTATACACAACTCTTTAAATTATTCTTGAATCTCCTTAAGGAAGGACAGCCCTCAAAGACCGCTGCAGGTAGGTCATTCCAATCATTTATAGTTCTATTTAAAAATGAGAATTTACCTACATCCGTTTTCTGTTTCCTACATTTGATTTTAAAATCATGATCGTTCCTACCATAGTACGTTGGCTTTTCTAACCGAGCCGTTATGTCTACCCATGCTTTCTGACCTAGATGTGCTCTATACAATGATGTTATTCTAGTTTTCCTACGTCTGTTTTCCAAAGTTTCCCATTTAAGTTCTTTTTATCGTATCGTTCCCATCTTCTCTTTTACCTTTAACAAATTTAGCTGCCCTATACTGGATTCTTTCTAAGGAATTTATCTGATATATTCTATAGGATCCCAACATGTAGTTCCGTATTCCATTAACGGTCGCACTAATGTTAGATATGCTATTTCCCTCGATTTGGGGCTAGCCTTTCTCAAGATTCTCAGTACTGACGCCTCGTGCTTAAATCTTTCCACTCGCGCAATAAAGATGCACTTACCTCACAAGTACCAAAAATAACTATTATTGTTGACAGATTACCTTATAAGTGTGGCTTAAAACTTGCACAAAGAACCGTTAAAATAGAATTTTGTTCAACCAACTGTAGAAAGGTCTAACCAGTATAAAATGCACTATCACTATCACTATCACTATCACTATCACAATCACCACCACGTGATGATTTCAGACTTCTCGAGCCCTTGATGAGAACGAATTGTGGAAGACATGTGTAGTTATGATATTCATTTCTTTCCTTCCAGTGAATAACAGCGCCTCAATCACGAAGCGAGATGCCGATTGTCCTGGCATCGTATCTCGGGAAGAATGGGGCGCCAAGCCGCCAAAGGAAAGGGAGAATATCACACAACTGCCAGTGCCCTTTGTGATCCTACACCACACGTACATTCCCTCCTTCTGCAACTCCAGCGACAAGTGCAAGGCGGACATGAGGAGCATGCAGAAAATGCACCAGGACGTACGCGGCTGGTTTGACATCGGCTACAGGTGAGTGATTGTCAGCATACTTAAGAGGTCAGCGGGAAAAAAAAACTTCCTTCGGGGACTAGATAATTTAGTCGGTTTTATATTTTAAAAGTAGCTGACATATTAAAATTGTATGTACTACTTTTGTTATTTATAACCATGTACGCATGGTTGTTGGAGTCAGGAGTATATATATTATATATACAGGGACATCATTTATTTTTACTTCAATTTTTATTGTACCTGAGTTTTTGAATGTACTTTACTCCCACCCCTTCTACGAAGGAAGTTCCAACTCCACACAGAACCAAGACCGCAGATAGTAAGCAGTACTGAGTTACTGAGTATAGTACGTTCCAGAAATATGTTCGCGTTTTCCAGTGACGAAAGAGCTTTCAATATTGAATCATATTTTCGCACAGGTACTGTCCGTTTGCCTACGTCGCATCCCGATTTCCCCCACCTGCTTCTGCTCGCCCCTCTGTAATAGCTGGGCGGTCTTAGCTCTTTTCTGAAAACATTAATTTCTCTTAGGAATTGGAAGTTTACGTAATATTATACAGCTGTTTAATTTAACTTAAATAAAAGGGCCTCGTTAAGTAATTAACTGTCACGTGATTTCCTCCCTTTCTACAATCCTTCGGCATAACCACTTGGACGGACAGTAGATAGCATGTCTGTGTAATTTTATATTTTCGGGTCGGGCAGAAGTGAAGATTGAATTTACAGTACGTAGAGTAGGTACAGAATTATTTCAACATGAGTTACTAGTACGAAGGACGAAACTGGCAATTGGAATTAGATGCAATAGTCTATAGTGCGATAATATGCACAAAAGAACTGAAGCCTGTATCGAAATGAACGGCCACCATTTTCAAAATTGTGTTTAAATATTCATATTATGATTATTTTTCAATTTAACTTCTTTCTCTATATTGTACGCTAATGTGCTGTACACAGTATAATATACACTGCATAATGAATACGTTCGCATGGATAACTCACTTCGTGAGTAAAAACACTTATTCTTAATACAGTACTGTACTTTGATTAAAGAAAAACCTAATAAAAATTATCAAACTCAAAATCGCGATATTTCCTAGTTTACGTAAATGGATGAACTACTTTTCTTCCTTCCTATACCTAGTAGAGTGATTTGTGTTTTACGCCAGTATCATCGAACTCCAGTCTTGGAGGGGGAGCAAGCAGTGTTTCCGGTTCTATAAAGGTATAGACAGGTTAATATTAAAAATGTTAGTAAAATGAAATAATGTCCCTGTATATATATATATATATATATATATATATATATATATATACATATAGCCTACATATATATATATATATATATATATATATATATTTTCAATCAAGTATTTACAACAGCGGTGACCAAAGCGGGTGTCGTGATTACATCGTGTAATCACAGACATTCAAACAGGTAAGAGAGGAGTTTCCTGTACATTGCTGTGTGTTTCATTCACGTACTGAAGGCAAACAGTGGCGGTATCATGTCGCTCTACAAACTCTGTCTCTACAAGCAGTAAGAGGTGGTTTCGTAAAGAATGAGAGAACTTCTTTGTTGTTCTGCCTGACTGCTCAACGGTTCAATTAGGAGTATATAGAAACATTAATTGTCACGCTGAATAATGTATTAGTAATTTTATTATTATTATTATTATTATTATTATTATTATTACTGACAAATAAGTATGTGTTTCTATACCTCTTGTGTACGTGCATGAATATTGATATTTTTAGATTTTCTCCCTAGAAGGATAAAATTATTAGGTTTTATCTCAATTTTAATCTTCTTAATCTTTAGATGAGGGTAACTATTTATTAGTTATTCATTTAATAATAATATTGTAGAAAAACTGATTCAATATTATGTGCCAACGAACTGTTAAACGCCAGGAATTGACATGCCTTCAATCATAGCCAGGAAGAAAGATGAGATAAATAAATGTAAGGAAGTCAGCTATCTAATGGGATTTGAATTATCTCGTGCTCTAAACCCTTTTAATAGAACAGAATTTCTCAAAAGAGTAATGATTAAAATAGCTTAAATAACTTGTTAATAAGAAGTTTTTAAGTTTGAAAAACTACGAATTTCTCGACCAAGTATCGAGAGAAGAATTTATAAAATTCTTGATTGCATTCAAGAGGAAGGTTAAAAAAGAAGCAAGAAAAATCGTATATTATTCACTGGCTCTTGATGACAGCAGTGACTTTACTGATACAGCAAAGCTTGAGATTTTATCCGCGGAATTGATCAAGATGTTAGTACAGGAACCACCACTGGTTGTAGTTTTCATGCCAAGTACCTTTCCTTCGTCTCCTTACTTCATAGGATGTCTGTCGCATGTAATCACTGCAGCTCGAGTTTTGGTCACCTCTGATTTACAATGTAGATTCTAAAGTTTATGGAATGGAATATTTGCACATATCAACATCAGTTACAAGTCATAGAGTTTTGTCTTTTAGAGTCACAATGTTTTTGTAAATCATGACGCTTTTTAACTTTTATGTCCAACTTACACACTTCATACCATAATATATTTTGTCCTTGGCTGAAAAATGATCATATCCGGACTCTTTTGCAAGCACAGACAAAGTTACAGATTTTATTGGCGGGATATTAATATATCTTCAGATTTACTTTTTCAACAGAAAACAGGCTTGCCGTGTTGTAACAACCTATTGGAATGCAGTAAACAATACAAAACCCACACCATTAAACTCCGAATGAACAAGAGCTCCCTTCAAGTGAAGTCTTCTATTTTACATGCGAACCTGAAGATACATCAGTAAAGTAAAGAGCTACCGTCATCCTATATCCTGTGTTCCTTATACCTGTAGCCGCCTCTAGGCAATGTTTTGGTGTCTCAACTTCGTTCCCTAGAGATAATATCTTATAACAATTCTCGTTCCTGTCTACATTAAATGTTCTTAAAATCGTTCCCCTCTCTAAACTCTTTCACGTCCATCAGGTGAGCGCAGAGAGCAGGAAACTGATCTGTGAAGAGAACACAGCTCCACTGTTCTTTTCCCCACGCTCGGTTCGATGACTTTGGAGCAACCTGAGTCCACTTGCAGGTCTAGCCGATATCAATCCATGTGCTCTTAACCTTCTTCAGACATGTGGTACCATAACCTTAACGACTTTTAATTCGGAGCTCTCTCAACATCATACTCATGCTTAAAACAACATTGAACTGATGTTACAACTTCAAATTTTGCAAATTGCAACACACTTCGCTCGTTGCCTTGCAGTAAACGGCGTTTTGTTTAATCAGTATTTGCTGACAATCTGACTTCTTTTGTTCGTAATATCAATGATACAAAACTCTCGCGTTTTAACATCATATTGAAACTAAAGCATATTTTTATCGCTCCTGATATACAGGGTGATCCGTTTGGGTATGGATAAAATGAAAACACGGTAAAACATTTACTACTGAACTTTATTTGTTGAAACTTTGTGCATACAACACTGAAAGATGGGAGATTCCTCAGAGCTCAACATGACCTCCATTGCGCACCCTGCACAAATAATAATAATAATGATGATAATAATAATAATAATAATAATAATAAAAGCCGTAAATCCCCAGTGTGGCAAGGCCTCCTACTTGGGCAGGGGTGGCTCGAGTCTTGACCATCAGAAGAGCCAACCTGATGGTCTAGATTTACATTCCTAGTTTTTTGTCCACAATTTCACTAGCACTGGTTGTTGCTACCGCTCGAAGTTGGTTGACTGCGTCCCTCCACCGTGTTCTTTGACGTCCTATTCTGGTCCACAGTCCTCCTACTTGCAACTTGAACTCGTCCCCATCTGGTTCTCGGTCGTCCACGGTTTCTCTAGCCAATTCTTGGATCCCACAGTGTCGCCGTGTGTGCCCATCTGATAGGTTGCATTCGTACCACGTGTCCTCCCCAACGCCATTTCATCCTATTAATTCATAACGGTGATGCAATTCAGTCCATGTCCGTTGTAACATAAGAGGGGTGATTTATTGAAAAGCTTGAGTATTCTCAGATCATCAATGTTACTGGGTTTCTGTGAATAGACAATGTATTTAACAAAACCTCACACTAAGAAGTCAGGAGGGGTTAGATCTGGGGAGTTTGGGGCCAAGCCAAGAGATACCTGCTTCTCGTACCGGGTTTTGCCTGCAACCTCCTGTATGTTTTTTTTTTTTTTTTTAACACAGAACCTGTTTCTACAAATGTTCGATACCACAACATTATGGAATTTTATTTAGGTACATTACGTACACCATACTCACGTCGAAATTCCGTTTGAACTCTTTTAACACTCTCAAAACAATTTAGCATACCATAGAACACATTGTGCCCGCTGTTGATTTGCATAAGGTCTCGCAAGCACGGAATACCGACGGAAGGAATGCGAATCAAACACTGCGATATGGAAGAGCGGGCGACAGGAAACTTGAATGATATTCAAGAGTACAGTCGGAAGAGAAATGACATAGATAGAATCAGTCTTGCATTGTGATAGTTACATTACGACTTTAGTTTGTTCCATTGCATGTGAATACGTGTCTTGTATCGCACGGTATTATTATTTCATTCGTAAACATAATATGTTTAATTAGCTTCGAATTTTTCTCTTACTACGTTCTTTATTTCCACAGCGATGTTCTCATTTGTTCATCTTCTTGGAAGAGACAGTACTTCCATGGGCTCGCACCTCTCCCCCTCGGCGTGCCAACATACACAAGTCAAACAGACAGCAACGCCACCATTGGTTTTCGGTAATCGTTTCTTGCGCGAGCTATAGTAGCCATTTTAATCATCTACGATTTTCATTTGTCCTTTCAGATTATGCATTGTTGATTGTCATATACTATAGGAACTCCTATCTTTTAATCATAATATAACCAGCAAGAAATTTTTCCTACTATCATAATAGCTTTATAATAATAAATTAATATTATCCATACCTAAACGGATCAGAATGTAATTTTCATAGAGATTTTATTTTGTCTTTTCAAACTGTACAACAAAATTGGTCCTTTTGCGAGGTAAGACTATTATGGATATGAGATTAAATAGAACATAATCCTACTCATAAAAATGTTTCTACACATTCCAGTCTCAATATAAACTGACTTCGAACAGTGTGAACTAAGAGACAGTTACCGCTACCTGACAGATTAAACCTTCACATTGATGACTCAGACATATCAACATAACGAGTGTGTTTATGGTAATCGTTGGTGGAAGTCTTATCGTTTAAAGCCCACAGGTTCGATTTCGTGTGTCCTTGTTACAGTTTCTGCGTCGGTGGCACGGGCCTCGTGTATGAGGGTCGAGGTTGGAACGTTGTGGGGGCTCACGCCCCTCGGTACAACAACAGGAGCGTCGGAATCTGCTTCATTGGCGACTTCATGGGTAAGTTTATTACTATCAGCTACAGGGACATCATTTTATTTTTACTTCAATTTTTAATGTACCTGAGTTTTTTAATGTACTTCACTCCCACCCCCTCTACTAGTAAACTTCCAACCGTCCTCCACACAGAACCAAGGCGGCGTATGCAGTACTGAGTTAGTGAGTATAGTACGTTCCAGAAATATGTTCGCGTTTTCCAGTGACGAAAGAGCTTCCAATATTGAATCATATTTTCGCACAGGTGCTGTCGTCCGTTTCCCTACGTCGCATCCCGGTTTCTCCCACCTGCTTCTGTTCCTCCCTCTGTAAAGTCTAGTAGCTGGCTGTCTTAGCTCTTTTCTGGAAACATTAATTTCTGTTAGGAATTGGACGTCTACGTAATATTATACAACTGTTTAAAATAACTTAAATAAAAAGGCCTCGTTAAGTAATTAACTGCCACGTGATCCCCCACCTTTCTACGACCCTGTGACAAAGCCACTTGATCGGACAGTAGATAGCATTTCTGAGTAATTTTATCTTTTCGGATCGGGCAGAAGTGAAGATTAAATTTACAGTACGTAAGGTGCTCTTTTATAGAGTAGGTACAGAATTATTTCAACATGAGTTACTAGTACGAAGGACGAAACTGGTAATTGGAATTAGGTACAATAGTCTATAGTGCGATAATATGCACAAAAGAACTGAAGCCTGTATCGAAATGAACGGCCATTTTTCAAAAATGTGTTCAAATATCCATATTATGATTATTTTTCAATTTAACTTCAATCTCTATATTGTACGCTAATGTGCTGTAACAGTACAATATACACTGCTTAATTAATACGTCCGAATGGAGAGCTCAGTTCCTGAGTAAAAACACTTGTTGTTAATACTGTACTGTATTTTGATTAAACAAAAACCTAATGACAATTATGAAACTCAAAATTGCGATATTTCCTAGTTTATATAAATGGATGAACTACTTTTCTTCCCTCCTATACCTAGTAAAGTGATTTGTATTTTACGCCAGTATCATCGAACTCCAGTCTTGGAAGGGGGAGCAAGCGGTGTTTCCGGTTCTAGACCATTAATCCAAAGATATAGCCAGGTTAGTATTAAAAATGTTAGTAAAAATAAAATGATGTCCTTGTATAACTTACACACAAAATAGCGTGAATACGTGTCCTTCAGTTGCGCCAAACTACAAAGATCCTCTGCCTTCCATAACAACTCAATTTCACCTGCATTTTTATTTAGAGTACGTAACATCGCAACGTATCATTCAGTGGAATACCTGACGAGGAGGAGAAACAGTAGAATGAAGCAGATGATGACAAAATTGAGAAACAAGAGGATGACTATGTTGCTGCTAATGATGATAACAATGATGATAAGTAGGCTTTCGGGCGTCATAGGACTTAACATCTATGTTAATTGAAGCGGTGAGATCAATAACCATTCAAATCCACTTCTGATCATTCATTTTTGCAAATTTGAAATTAATTTTGGATATTTCCACAAGTGTTACGACTATAACTTTGTCTTGTTCTCTAAAACAACCAGAAATATTACGTGCAAAAAATAGTAATTAGGTAAGAAATAAAAAAAAAGTTTTTGCATTTTTCTCGAAACTTGTGTAAATGGACTTGAATGGTTATTGATCTCACCGCTTCAATTACTATGATGTACCGAAGTACATATGATTTTTCCGTCCAGGAATTCTGCGTTATCGCATGAAGGCTGGCTAGAACAGAAAAAAAAATCTCTCCGGCACCGGGACTCGAACCCGGAGTTTTCAGCTCTACATGCTGACGCTTTATCCATTAGCCACACCGGATTCCAGGTCCGATGCCGGATCGAATCCCCTCAGTTTAAGTTCTACCTCTCAATTTTTCCCTTTGGTGGCCTACCCTCATGTACTGTGTCACAGAATATGCGACAGTGGCACAATGTCCAACACACTATGTACAGAGGTGCACTCATTACGAGTGACTAAGTGGCCGGGATCCGACGGAATGAGCGCCGTCTTGAATCACTAAGTGATTACTTACGCATATCATAGTAGGGGAGACTCGGCTATTCCGCAATATTAAGAAGTAAATCTATCATATTTTTATCAAAATGTTTATTGAAAAATATTATCAAGATATGTAGATATGGACGAAACCTTTCATGACCAAATGAGATAAAGAGACCTATTAAATTTCAATAATATTTAGTTGTACATACATTACAGTTGAAAAAGAACAACCCGGGTAATTCCGCAACAGTGCAGATAAATCCGCAATAGGACTTTGCTAATTCCGCAGTAGTAAATAATTATGAAATACATTATGAAAGTAACATAAAAGGAACAATTTATATGTAACAATGCTCACTTTCTTCACAGCTGTGCAGCAAAACACGAAAAGCAGCCAACTTTCGATGTTTCACTGTATTGCCGACAGAGGTGTCGACCAATGTCCTTGATTTTTTTATAGCACTGCAGAGGACATGCCTCCTGTTTTTTTTATTTTAGTAGGTTATTTTACGACGCTTTATCAACAGCTCAGGTTATTTAGCGTCTGAATGAGATGAAGGTGATAATGCTGGTGAAATGAATCCGGGGTCCAACACCGAAAGTTACCCAGCATTTGCTGATATTGGGTTGAGGAAAACCCCGGAAAAAACCTCAACCAGGTAACTTGCCCCGACCGGGAATCGAACCCGGGCCACCTGGTTTCGCGGCTAGACGCTCTAACCGTTACTCCACAGGTGTGGACTTGCCTCCTGTTGACAGCCTCTCAAAACTTACGTTCACGCTATTGTAAAGCCGCAGTAAAATCATATATGCACTACTGCGGAATTAGCCGAGTTTCCCCTACTTAGTCCTAATGAAGTGCTCGCATATTTTTGTTTTGTTTTGGCATGTTCACTGATGTGTGTACGCCGCACTATACTGCTTACATAAACCTACACTGTTGCGGGTTTCTTGGAACCTAGGTAACCAAACGCATAAGTGAATACTAGCTATTGCCACAAACAAAACTGAAATGCACTGAATGGATATCAGTTGTATACTAAATCCTAACCTCTATGTCCTTCCAGCCTGTTAACTGTCCGCATTACGCAACATAAAACCTTTCCACGCTCGATCCAAGGAGAAATTTGCACACTATTTCCTTGGCATTCGTGCTCGATCTAAAGCGGTATAATGCCGACGGCATTTACCTCAGCGAAAATTGTTACCTAGCGAACGTTCTGTATTACAAAATGTTTTCATTATTTAGGAAAACTTCTTTCCGTCTTATTTTGAAGAAACGACAGGAATTACCTGCATAAGTTTCTTTGTAGTAGCATCATCATATTCAGAATCTGTTCTTGTTTTTGCAGAGGTGCTACCGACAGAAGAGATGATGGAAGCTGCCAAAGAACTGATAAAGTGCGGCATTGAACGTGGCTCCATCGCTTCCAACTACACACTTCTGGGACACCGTCAAGTCCGGGACACGCTGTGCCCGGGGGACATGTTCTACGAAAACATCACAACGTGGCCGCATTATAAAAACATTCACGATGTTCAGCCTTACCATCCTCCTCCCAGAAATGCGACGCAACTTTCAACTACCACCTCCCCACCTCTTCCCACAAATGCGACGCAACTTTCAACTACCACCTCCCCACCTCTTCCCACAAATGCGACGCAACCTTCAACTACCACCTACCCACCTCTTCCCACAAATGCGACGCAACTTTCAACTGCCACTTCCTCAACGTCAACGACGCAATGAAGCGAGGGCGCTGTAGTATCGCGTTATCAGAGAGTACAGTACAGTACAGTCTCTATTATGCGGCCCGAATTTCATGATCTTGATTTTCTCGACGCTGAAAAGGAATGTCTAGAGCGATGGGTCAGTTGGGTAACGGAAATATACTCGGAATGGAATGAATTGTCTTTGCACCGCAATTGGGAACTTCAATTCGGCTAACCAATAACAACATCTCACTTTTTGCTGTACCGTGAATTTCGCCATTTTAACTCTATCCCTTGTCATACCTCGCGCATGCGCACTAGAGTCATAATTTTCATTGTTACAAAACTTGGAGAGTTTCTACATAATAGCCGATCAGAGCAGAAGTGGTGTAAGTCAAAAATGGGTAATGAGGGTTAAAGTAAACATTCTGTAAAATACAGCGCAAAGTAGCAATTAATATTCAGTTTATTTAAACTATTAGTAGTCAGTGGATAGCAAGAAGGACATATTAATTGCTACTTTGTGTTGTATTTGACAGAATTTTTACTTTAAACCTCATTACCCAATTATGACTTACACTACTTTTGCTCTGAATGGCTCAAGACAAGAAACTTATTTCTAAATTCACTGAGTGACGAGATATTCATATTTCTTTATGGTAGTGATTCTACGGGACACAGTGTAATTTTTTCTATTTACGAATAAGGGATTCCAAGACTTGCACTGCAACCGAGGCCTACAGTGGTGTTTACCACTTCTTTCGTAGGGATGATTGAGAACCGATTAGTGGTAGGGAATAGGCACTGTTTGCACATGCGCAAGTCAAGTAACTTTTTAACTTGCTGTATCTGTACTAACTGACATAAAATAACTTACAAAGAGATCTCAATCACGAATCCATGACTGATTTTAATCAAGTATACTATCTCATCTAAGCCAATAAGGTGACATGTTTTGATAACAAATAATATTAAGGGATTTATAAACAACATCACAGTTTAAAAGTGAGTATTTAAAAATATTGTCGTTTACACAGTATCCATAGAAAGAGTTATGTACGCAAATTGTGAAACAATGGAACCCCAAAAATAAAAGTTACACCTTGCGACTTCGAGAATGTGGTAGAGAATTGAGGTTCCGATACATATTTTCAGCAAAACAGGACATGTATAAAAAATTTCATAGTGGAAAATATGCTATTTTGAATAAAAGTTTTAAAATCCCATAATATATGACTGTCAACGAAATTTTACAATGCAAATTTAAATTGCACACACATACTGTACTCGGTACATAGAACATTTTCTATCACATTTTCGCTGTATAAAGTTACCAATATACTGTATAAGAAGACAATCACTGATAACCATGACAATGTAAGCAACAACAAAACCAAATGTATAGTCAGTATTTAGTTGCAATATCTTGTTTGCCGTTTAAAAGCGGTTCACTTATTAACAACTAAGGAAATAACCCACCGTTAAGTTAGAAAAGACATTCGTCAATATTGCGAATCTCTTTTTCCTAGTCTTGTATACATAGTATAATATAAAATGTATACCATATATGTAGCAAGAGACGTTTGTATCTCGCTTGAAAACAAATATGAAATAAGTAAACGATTATGTTCCAATATTTTTATATTTATCATTTGTATATGTTCACTATATTTTATTTTGTAACAATTACACACTCAAATTATCTGTTTTCATATATAAAATAATAACTGTTTTGTCGGTACAGTTATCATTGGCTTGAATTCTACACATAAGTTTGATTCATTCTTAGTAGATTTTCATTTCATTTATAATTGTGTCCAGCAATTTGTGTTGAAAATATAAGTAGCCAAAGAACATTATATGCAAGAATGGAACGAAAGATGGGACAATAGTGATAAGGGAATTCTTACATAAGAGCTATATTTTCCAACGGTCTATGATCGTAATAAATGTAAATTAATAACGCCAAATTTCGTACTGACACAATTTTTGACTGGGCATGGAAAATTCGGGAATACTTAAATAGATTCCATATTAAAGACGATGCAACTTGCATTTGTGGGAGGAATCTCAAGATGTCAAACATGTATTATATGATTGTCCAGTCTGTTGCCGTAGAAAGATACGAGCTTGAATTGTTACTGAACACTTTAAATTATACATTTACCAAACCGTTAACCAATATACTTACCAACTCCAAATCATATAAGTATTTCATGTCCTTCTTGAATAGAACATTCGTGAAACTGTAAAATGTTAAATTATTCATACAAATACTGTACTCGGGGAAAAAATCGTATTAGTTCTAATCAACTATAATGAAACTGTAAGTCTTCAATTTCAAATACTATAATATTGTACTATTGGTTTTAATTTTTATTTTAATTAGGCATTTGATTTCTAATTTTGAGCCATTTTTTTGTAATACCTGATTATAACCAATTTTATTGTTGTTACTAAATAATGTATTTAATTCAAATTTTAAGCCATCTCTTAGTATAGCAATTTATTGCTTCTAAAATAACATGTTTAATAACCATTAGATATAAATATAGAGACATTTGCCTAGAGGCTTTATGAAAATCCATTCTTTCATTAAGGTGCATTCTTGTTCCATAATTCATTTTGTAACCTTGACCAAAATTTTTTATTATAATTTTACTATTGTTTATTGTTTATAAAATATGTATTTTGATGCCAACTATAACCCTAATGTACCTCAGGGTGAAATAGGGTTTATTACATTGGATAATAAAAAAATAAAAATATATATATTCTGTAGTAATAGCACTGCTTTATTTAGTCTATCTTCATGTATAAGATGTATATATTCTGTATAATATATATATATATATTACACACACACACACACACACACACAGGCCTATACATAAATCATACAATTCTTGAAATAATTTCCTGTTAAAAAATTTGTTTGATGGCAATTTTAAATTTTATTCCAAATTCCATACGAACTACGACAATTTGAACTCGTGCACCAAGTGGTGTTACAAGCTAAGACAAAGTTTGATAAATATACTGGTTATGTCTTCGTTCAACCAACTTCGTACGCTTGAAATGATAATTACCACAAAACAGGAATTATGTGTATGCCAACCTCCACACTTAGTATTATCAACTTCTAAAAATATTTTATTGAAAAAGCTCAAAACTAAATATAGACACTAGATAATTTTAAACAGCTTTTAATCTCGTACACAGGATGGAACGTAAGGTAGTACATTATTGTAGGATGTGATTCCTTAAAATATAACGAACAAAAAAGTCTAATACCATTTTGCTCGTTTTTGCGAGGTTTTTGAAGAAATAATACTTTTATGCCGACATTTCGATCGCGAATTTTACGAATACTGTTTAAAATACGGTTTAATTTCTTGTATAACAACGAAGAGAACGTTTGTTATGTTCACGTTGCAGCAGTATTTTAATTAGAAAATTCACAGATTTCGAATTAATCGACTGAAGAAACATTGATTTGATTGTCGAGTCACGTACAGAAGGTCTAAAAATCTGGCATCGCTGTTCAGACGGCAGACGGTTTGCGTAGTACTCGCAACTGATCAGCTGTTGTGATGTTTACATTGAATTAGTGTGCAGTTGGACGTACAGCGTATTTTAAACAGCATTCGTAAAATTCGCGGTTGAAATGTCGGCATAAAAGTATTATTTCTCCAAAAAACGAGCAAAGTGTTATTAGACTTTTTTTGTTCGTTATATTTTAAGGAATCACATCCTACAATTAATGTACTACCTTACCTTCCACCCTGTATAAATTTCAATAATTCGATTCGATGTCGTCATTCCCCAAATTATGTCATAACATAGCTTAAAGCAAAGTAATATTTTGTAATAACTTGTATATGGATGTTTGTATTTATATTCTAAATAAGAAATCAAGCAGGCCTAAATTACGTTATATTTAACTGTTCTGTAATAAGGTTTCTACGTTTAGATAAAAGAGACTTCATAAGAGGCATTTACGTTACGACTATTTTGCTCAAAACGAAAGTTCAAAACAGTGAATTAGATTTATACAAGATTTTTATTTTATGCATTCTGTTCTAGGTTAAATTTGTTAAGAACTTACAATGTGAATTCGGGGACTTGTACGTGAAGACGTGAAAAAAAAATTACAAATTTCCTCATCTTAAAACTGAAGGTGCATACAAAGTTGCAAACATAATTTTATGCAATTTTTGCAACCTTATAATGAATCACTAGGAATATTTAAGGGGGCGAGACATAACTTTTAGGTTATGTTTTTTTTTATTATTATTATTATTATTAATTTTATTTGCCTATTATTATTATTATTATTATTATATTATTATTCACTATTACAGAATATTTATGCGACCATGAAAGATAATTTAAATTTGCCTATATGAAGAAAAATTATAAAAGGGGATTGATTTTCTTATTAGAAATCAACATTTTAATAAGAATATATTTTAAATAAACTATTATAATAATATTTCGTGATTAGTTCTGATATTTTTTATTTATAATAATTATTCAAATAATTCAATTTGTCATCTCGTTTTTCAAAAATCAATTTCTTATAAATTTAATGTTCATCACTAGAATATTTTACATTCGCCCCTGAGACATAACTTTTGGTTATCTTTTTTATTATTCACTATTACATAACATAACGAAAGATAATTTTAAATTTGGTCCATAAAAGTCGAAGAAACTTGTCTAAATTATATTAAGAGGATTGATTTTCTTATTAGCCAGTTTAATAAAATATATTTTAAATAAACTATTATAATAATATTTCTGTGATTAGTTAAATATTTTTATTTAAACAATTACTCAAATAAAAATTCTTAATTTGAGTAAAAATACTTTAAATTCTTACATCAATATCACAATAATAGTCTACTTTTAACGTCGGCTACTTGAGTTCTGACATAATATGTTCTTCAGATGGGTTCCTTTTTTTTATGCAATAGTAAGTAAAGAAAACCTATGCACCTATGACTTATGTTTCATACCTTAAAATATTTCTAAATAATAATGCATCTATTGTGACGCTGTAAAAATTACACGAAAATTATGGCTGTATTTTTTTTGTTCTTTTTTCATTTACAGTCTAAATATTACACATTATTTATAATAATTTTTCCCCATGCGTTCGCATACAAGTCCCCTTAAGTAAACATTTGTCTATTTCATAGTATTCATAATACGAACAACTGAATTTCCTCTATTAATTTCACTGCACTTCTCTACAAAATTCCATTACATGAAAAAGTAACACAAATATTCAGCACAAGTTTTCATACCACATTAGTAATTAACTATACAGACACAACAAAGATTAGGCTACAATAAAAATAATATGCAGCGAAAATATGGCTCAAGATAATGAATATTTTGAAATTAGCGCAGACTTTCAATTCCTGTATCGGGATGTCTAGTCACAAAACTTAATGAACGAGAAAGAAAAGCATTTCTAATAAATCCTGTGTTTAAGCTTGGTTTTGAATCGCCTAATTTCTGTTTGGAACATGACCAAAACAAATGTTTTACAGAAGAATATGGAATTTGTTCAACACATGTTTTGTACAAGTTCAAACTATATTTACAACATCTGCACTGAAGAGAGTCTAATATAATGTAAACGCACCTTAATGAAGTCTATGAATCAATTAAATGTAATCTCTTAATCCTACGATGAAAACAATTTTAGACATCATGTCACATCTACTTTTATGAAAATAACTGCAATAAACGCATTACAAGCTCGTGGTCATGTAGAGATATGGAATTAAAATTTTGGAGCGAGTCTTGAGGGAGTACACCTGTATGTAGGCAACAATTTCACACGACTGTCCACAAGCAGCACATATACAGTGGCGCTCTTGTTTACTGCACATGTATATAGTGTGTTGTAAGAGAAACTTACACAATAAGAGAGCTCCAAATTTTATTTCCGTATCTGTACACTCATTACCCGACACGAAGACTTCTGCACTTGAACAAAAACCTTCCACTTTTAGACAATATAGTCCTTACGAAGACAAATTGTTTTCCAAATTATGTAATATATGAATTATTATATGTAGAACATTATGATATAACTATCATCAATATAACCTAATATTTCGACACACAAAAATCGACAAGTTTCAGATAATGACTTACGGTCTTACTAATAAACCGTGTATAGTTTTTATACGAGACTTATGCAGAGTTGAGACATAAAACGTTACTAATAAACCATGTATAAGCGTTGGATGTATAAACAGTCTGCAACTATACAATGGTAATTGCCTTGCAGTAGTTATATACACGAAACCCCTTGCTTATCGACTGTCATTTTATGTTGATAGATGCCTATACTTGTTTTTTTGAAAGATGGGACATGACAGGAGCGTTGCGATCGGAAAAACAACTGAATGTCACATAGCGTGGTAGGCCTGTTGCTATGGTAACAACGGTTGAGTTGCCAAACATACCGTTTCCACATGGCGAGTGCTTATAGCTCTCTTGGCGACATTATTGTGTACACAATTTTAGCATTGGTACGTTTTGTGTTTGATTCTGTGTCGATTTTTGTATTGTTTTCTTACCTTTGCGTCAATTGTCAATGAATGTTTTAACGTCAGCCATCTTAACGTCAATTGCTTTCCATCAGCTGGCAGCATGGTATATTGAATATAGCACTGTAGTTCCAAGCTCGGCCGCTTAACTGTCATGTCCCATCTTTAAAAAAAAAAAACAAGTAAAGAACACACCAAAGAGCACAGAATAAAAATAGAATAATATTACTGTAGCTTGTACTCTTTGACCAAAATATACTGTGGTAATCGATCAGAGTCAGTTGTACTATCGATACTTAACACGGCACACTAGAGCGCTCTACCGGATGCAATAGAGAATCTCAGATATTCTATTACCTTTTGTAAGGAAGTAATGACGAAACTATGACGTAGCTGCGTTAACAGTTATACTGTTATATACGATGTATTTAGTGATTATTAGTAAGGAATTTACATAAGACTTATAAACGAGCTACTCATTGTATAAGTATAAGACAGTTAAACGTCTGTATATAGAGTTTTTATTAGTAAGACCGTTAATGTTTCTAAACATTTGAGTTAATGTAAGTTATTTTACCCATAAAAGCGACATTCTCGAAACATAATAAACACATGTTAGACTAGTGGCTTTTCTTCAGACGAAGCTTTCCACATGGTCATTGTATCCCATTTTTACATATTGTAAATCTGAAGAACATACAGCGTTATTAAATTTCGTGTCTTATACAAATTACATGTAGGGAGTGAAAGCTCTACAATTTATTATATAATTTCATAGACCTGATCCTGTATTTATGGCGTGCATATATACCCTTGAGATGTATCTGAACGGAAAATCTTTAAGGTGATAAAAATTATCTTAGCCATAAAACAAAATATTTGAATGTGTAATTTCAGTGGATAAGAACAAATATAACTAGGCCTATGATGTGTTATGATGAATGTGAATGAATATAACATTAGATTCCAGTTCCCGTTATATAAATAGTAACAATTTGTAAAGAACTTTTATGTATAACGTTTATTATTTGAATAAAACGTATCGTCGTGTATTACCCTGTCATATTGTTGGCTTTCATTACAAAACTAATAATAACCTATAAAATCATGAATTCTCTAGCCATGTAGTTGGCATGCTGCGATTCTACAGCTTGAGACAACACAGAATAAAGAAGAGAGGAAGTACAGACAGTGATAAATTTTGAATGGACCTCACTTTCTCGTCGAAAATTGAATCCCATCCCACTGGTTGATCACTACTGTCGATGACACAGCTCATCTGCCCTGAACCTTGGGGAAGTTAGGGGTGTTGTTTAGAGGGGTGTGAGGCTAACTTTGGAGCAAGCAGCTGGCTAACGGTACTTTTGGTGTGAATACCCTCTGCTTAATCCTTTCTATTTTCTCCAAAAACATTTCTCTCTCTTCATTTGTACTTGGAAGACGAAGGTGAACGTTTGCTTAATAGAATTGCTGGTGCAAACATATATTCAAAGTTAAGACGTACCAATATAACTTTCATGTGTAGTGTACTCCATAGTAACGTGGCGCGGTATTGGTACATCAATGTTTTTATAATGCATGCTACGTTGTATTTCTAACTTTCTCTCCATCCACACTACTAGTGCGAAACTACTAGGGCTACTCCAACTCCGCATTCCTTCCAGGGCAGATGAACTGTGTCACTGACAACGCTATCTTGCGGTTATTCATAATTACCTTTATTGTTATTGTTAAGAGGTTAGGTACAGCTTACAGCAGTAAAATTTTGGAAATATTCAACATTTTTTTTCCTCCATTACTGTATCTCGTACAATAATGGAAATTAGTACGTATAAAACACCGTCCTTCTGCTACATGAAAAAATATTTTTACGATTTAAAAAAAATATTTACCTCTTTTTTTTTTTTTTTTTTTTTTTTTCAAAATTCTGTTCACTGTGCGTTTCCCACATAACTCAAAAACTATCCAACATTCTGTGATGAAATTTGTTGAGTGTATTTATGCATTTCATATCAACAATATGATACAAGATCACTTCTCTACCTTTGATAGATTGTCTGATAAAAATAAATTTATTTAAAAATGGACAAATATCAGTATTTATAAAAAAAAATATTATTTATTAAGGAATGTAGTTGAAAGAGCATGACATTGTAAACCTGAGTTTCAGCAATAAAATAAAAGAGAACATGAAAAAGTTAACAAGTTTGTGAGTTATAAGGGAAACGCTTCATCACTGCACAGTGAACTCATGGAGAAGAGAAGAGAAAACAACTTAGAATCTCATATAGGATTTATAGATTTGGATAAGGCCTTCGATCGAGTTAACAGACAAAAATTATGGGAAATATTACTAATGAAAGGATACCCACTGTGCCTTGTTGAAACAATAAAGAAATTATATGAAGATACAAATATAATTACAGACACCGGATTCAGAAGAACAGATACAATTAAAACAAACACTGGGTTACGACAAGGGTGCAGTTTATCGCCCACTTTATTATACACACACACACACACACACACATATATATATATATATATATATATATATATATATATATATATATATATATATATATATAATATAGAAGACATTTTAAATAAATGGAAAGTTTTAGTGAATCCAGGAATAAGAGTACATAAAAAAGTATATATAAATAATCTTTTGTTTGCAGATGATTTAATCATAATACAGACAAATGAAGATGACTTACAGAAATCTTTACATGAATTAAATAAAATATATAAATTATATGATCTAAATATATCAGTAAAAAAACAAAGACAATGGCATTTAGGGGAAAATATCCAGTGAGATCCAAAATTATTTTAGAAAATCAAAGTATAGAACAGGTGTCTAGTTTCAAATATTTGGGCTGTGATATTAGTTACAATATGGAAAGAGATATTGATTCTAAAATAAATAAATTTCAGACGGTATGTGGAACAATACAGAGAACGTTCAAAAATAAAGTTAGAAAAGAAACTAAAGTAAAAATATATAAAGTTATGGCAATTCCCACAATATTGCATGGATGTGAAACTTGGGCTCCAACGAAAAAACAGAAAGATAGAATGCAAACGGTGGAGATGAGGTTCCTCGGGCAAGTTAAAGGGTGTACAAAACTTGATAGAATTAGAAATGAGGATATAAGAGAAGAATTAAAAGTAAGCCTTTATTGGATAAAGTCACGAATTATAGACAAAAGTGGATTGAACACATGAATGGAATGAGTAAGGAGAGATATCCATTGTTAGCAAGAAATTATCAAGTAAGAGGAAGGCGTGACGTCGGGAGACCTAGAAAACGTTGGGCTGATGAATTATGAAGTCGGAACGGGCAATTGCCTAATCCTTGGTGACGATGATGATGATGATGATGATGATGATGAAAAAAATACATATATAGTTTTTTTAAAACTTAAAAATATTTTTTTTTTTCATACAGCAGGACAGCGTGTTACACATATCAATTTTCATTATTGCACATGATACAATAATGGAGGAAAAAAATTTTAATATTTCCAAAAATTTTACTGCTGTAAGCTGTACTTAACGCCTTGAACAATGACTAAAAGTAATGCGTATCAAATACATACACATATATGCATGGTGGAAGTGAAATAACCTTGCACCTTGAAAGGGACGATAGGGGTACACGTAAATGAATAGAAAACCAATATTACGTTTTGTGATTAAATGCACGGTTAATTAGAAAATTAAGTTTGAAGTTTCAGCAGTCCGGCAACATCGTCGCTAATACACTCTACTTGTGATACAGATGTAAGCAGTCAGCCAACTCGGTGAATCTCCGTACGTAAGCTGCTTTCTGCCGAGACGTTGCCACTCCCTCGCTTCGTGCAATGGCTTGAACTTAGGGGTTTTTAAAATTAAATGTTCACGAAAATCATCCACGTTATTTAAATACGCCAGAGGAATAAATTATCTATATATACAATTTGAACTGGTAATGGAAATTACGGGAAAACGGCTGACCGGATTTTAATAAATGACCCCTCATTTTGAAGCTTGGAACTCAAAGTTTTTTTTTAATAGTAGTTTTCAGTGAAATGTCAATTTTTCAACATAATTTTCCTATTTTCCAAAATGCATCTGTCGTCAGTTTTGAGAACTAGCTAAACTAGCTAATTGCGTTTCAGAATAAAACAAAACGCACACTACAGTAAACAATATTACAGGAAGGCCATGATCTGCAAGAATGCTGACATATTAAGAGCTCAAATTAAATTGGTTATTAAACATTTAGCTTACTAAATATAATTTACAGGTTCGATTCTGTGGTGTGTAATTTTCTGGGTACAGCTGTGTATTGGATATTAAAAACTACAAAACTTGAGGTGGTTTGATGACATTATTACCATTAGAAATGAAATATTATTGTAGTTAATGCCATGATGTGACTATTTTTCATTAATTATGCATATTAATGCTATATTGATGATATGAAAGGGAAACTTTTGGGGTTATGTAAGTAGATGTAGAGAATAACTTAAATTAGATTTTGATTTCTATATTTTACTGAGTGGCGGCTATATAGTATATGTTACTGAAAGCTACTTATAAAACTTACGTAAGATAATAATATTATTAAAAATCAAATATTTTTATAGTTATTAATCAAGCGGGGTTGGGTCTTTTTCATATATTTAATGGCGGTGTGGTGTAGATGTTTATATGCGTGCTTCTCTTCAGTATTGACTCGACAGAGAGTATGTTTCAATATAATGGAAGCAAATAACTTTCAGAATGTCTGGTATTCTTCATTGAAAATAAATCTGAAAAATGTTTATTTGAACATCTAATGAACTTAGTTTGCAGCATTTGCTGCACAAGCCACTAGTTCATATTTTTTTTTTTATTCAGTAACATATAAGAAATATCACATAAAAGAATGAAGGTTTACATGAGCAAGCATTATTTACATGTGAACAATTTCATATGAGGAAATCTTCCTGAATAACAATATATAATATACAGCAATATATAAAAGAGTCGATCACTATTTCGAAGTGATTTGAAGCACTATATCATAAACAATTTTCACCCCAGTGTTCCTAATAATAAAGACAAGACACTGACAACCTGTAGTGTCGCTGTAATGTTACAAACAACTGTAAAAGAACAAACTTCGGGACACGTGAGAATGTGGCACAGCCACTATTTCTTATTAAATTTCCCATCGATATGGACAAAAATCACGATCCTATTCGCAATAGTTACCCAATAAGAGATTTTTAACCATGGTTAACCCAGCGAATAGGGATTATAAAGAATGGACACTTCGCGTCGGTACCTTTGATGTAGCCGGACTGATTTCAATGACCTTCAAGCCAGCTAGAGCGTGAGATTCTGCTTTCTCCCTAGAGTTGGCGCTGACATCACACCAGCTAGCAGTCGACACAGCGGAAATATAACACACATAATTAATATATCTAGGTACATTATGTACTCAAAATAAAATAAATTGGATCCATAGAATAATAAATCCTTCATTAACTGCAATGCCTAGACTCTAGAGTTCCTTTATAATGAGAGTTGAGACGTTGAGCCCAACAACAATTAAAATATGTAATGATTTGATAGTGCTGAAAATGGAAAAACAAAACTCTTACGAGAAGTAAAACCATATACCTATATTATATTATTATACAAATATTAAACGAATTCGATACTTAATTTTATAATGTATTATATTATTTTATAATATAATGTATTATATCTGAAATATAAAATATTATCATTACAACTAGTTTGTCACTGAGAAATAAGGAAAAGCTGTTAACTTGAATTTATTTGAAGCAAAGCGTTACTGGATTATGCAATAAGGTAGGCGATTTTTTGATCCTGTGCCTTAACTCTATTTTCAATTATTATCTTAGTGTATGCTCGATTACATTAACCTCTAGCGCTTGAAAGAGGAACTAACCGCTGGCACACAGAGAAACAAAACACAGGCAAATTCGCTCAGTGTCCATTCTTTATAATCCCTATTCGCTGGTTAACCCTTAAATTGGCAAAACTTCATTTCTCACACTAGTTTATTAAACAGTGTCGGACTGTAAAGAAAACAACTATAGCAATGTACATATTTTATATGTTGTACAATGTTATAGTATTGTGAAATTTTAATTTTCCTACCAATTTTTTTTTCTATTCTATTAAAACTAGTGGCTTGTGCAGCAAATGCTGCTGCAAACTAAGTTCGTTAGACGTTCAAATAAAAATTTTTCAGATTTATTTTCAATGAAGAATACTTGTCTTTTTGATAGTTATTTGCTTCCATAATAATGAAACGTACTCCATCTGAATGGATTTTTTTAGGCCAAATACTTTTTCTTGAACCTATCCAACTTCCGTTTTTGAGTTTCAACGCGAAAACGCAAGTATCAATGTCAGGACGATAGCAGTAGCTATTTCAGGTCATTGTGGATTGTAGGCAAAAGTTAAAAAAATGTCAGGTTTGCTAAGCTTTCGAACAATAGCATTTTCGTATAGCTGCTGCATGTAGAACTTGAAATGTAGAGCGTAAAATCATTTTATGCTACTAAGAGATCTTGCTGAAATGATCTGGAGACTACAAAATTTTCTAGGCCTCTTATTTTATCAGTAAGTAATACCTTTTATCTTTCCTTAGGAACTGTAATTTTGCGCTCTCTCGAGCCAATACTGAAGACAATGACACATATCAATATCTGCACTACACCGCCATGAAGTAATCAAAAGACCCAACCCCACTGGGTTAATAAGTATAAAAATATTTGATTTTTAATAAAAATATTATTATCTTACTTAAGTTTTGTAGTTATATATAGCAGTCACTCAGTAAATTATAGAAATGAAGATCTAAATTAAGATATTCACTACATTTACTTACATAACCTCAAAACGTTTCACTTTCATGTCATCAATATAGCATCAATATTATGTACAATTAATGAAAAAAAATGCATCATGATATTAACTATAATAATATTTAATTTCTAATGGTAATAATGTCATCAAACCACCTCAAGTTTCGTAGATTTGAATATCCAATACACAGCTGTACTCAGAAAATTATACACTGCAGAATCAGTTTTTAATAACAAATTGAATTGAGCTCTAAATATGTCGGCAATCCTGCAGGTCATGGCCTTCGTGTAATAGCCTATTGTTTATTGTAGTGTGTGTTTTGTTCTGAAATTCAATCAAGTCGGCTGTGATTCAATAAAATTAGTTCTCAAAACTGACAACAGATGGATTTTTGGAAAATAGGAAAATTATGTAGGAAAACTGACATTTCACTGAAAACTACTACTTTTCCGAAAAACTTTGGATGCCAGGCATGAAAATGAGGGGCACTCATTAAAATCCGTTCAGCCGTTTTCCCGTAATTTCCATTAACAGTTCAAATTATATATATAGATTATAGCATATAGCCTATTAAACTGTTGCATCCTATAGGATACTTTGTCAATTTAAGGGTTAAACCTTTGAGAAAATTTTTTTTTCTGAAAAAATTATAAACTTTCGCACCAATATGATAATATAATTTTTTGTTACGTAGAAGAATAATAATACTCCCCCAAAATCCATAACATCTAACACATTACGTGAAAAGAAACTATTTTGGAAAAAAGTGACGATAAAATACTCCAATACAAAAGCACTGAAACAAGCGCTTGCACCGCCTCAAGAAAAGTCAGGGCTATCGTATTAAATTAGCAATCTTGAATTACAGTCCGCTATGTACAGATGCGGAATTAAAAAATGGGCCGAGTTCTTGATAGTAGTCTATGTAGGCAACAAGCTTTGCAAGACTGTCCACATGTAGCATACATTTAGGTACTCTTGTTTACTGCACATGTGCAATAGGGTGGAGTGAAAAACTTAATTTCAGAATTTAAATTCGGCAGGGCTTTCAAAAGTTGTCATTTAATGTCAAATGATCATGTACGAAATTTTTTGGATTTATTTTAATATTTAGATGCGCCCCAGAGGCTTCGAAAATTTCCTTATAGTTAAAAATAAAAAAATGAGCTTTTGTTTTATTCTTATTACTTAATTGATTATATTATCTCATTTTCAGTTTGAGAGAGGATATGGATCACAGTCGTAGCGAGATATTGGAAAGGGGTAAGGGTACCCCAAGTACAAGGAGCACAACAGAATGCCCAATATCTGACACTCCAGCAAAAAAATCAGAAAATGTTCTTCCTACCAATGCTGATCAACTGTCAACTTGATATTCATTCAAAATGACCAAACATCAGTGATATTGCAGAAATAGTTTCCGTAGATGTTGAGAAGATGTGGAGGAAAGCATCTATTCCTCACATTTCTCACAAACGTGTAGTTGAAACATAATTTAATTACACAGGATTGAAACCATTCAAAGGTAGAGAAAGTGATACGAATTACAAAACACTAATTGAAAACTACTGCAAAACTACTAATTCACAATTATTCGATATTGCCTTTTGCAAATGTACAGACTTCTCAAAATGCAAGTGTCCAAAAGACAAGAAGATTCCAAGTGATTAGCGAAGTTCATTGTTGACCAGAGAACCATGAGGAAAATGGTAATTGGTGGTATTGACCTTAAAATGAGCCAGATTATTAAGAAAAAAGAGGCACGAAAGGTGAAGGAACAAAGGAGATTGGAGGTGAGTGTCAACAGAATATCGGATAAGTATTGCATCTGAAAGCAGTTCAGGATTAGAAGATGGGGAAGAAAAATAAAAGTAGAATTAAACCAATAACCAGAATAAAGAAAAATCAAATGAGATTGCATCTCCCAAACATGGCAAGGTGTGACCTTTCAGATCGAGCAGGTGCCTCTATTGCAAGTGCTCTTTTGCAAGATGTTGGTGTTGGATATGATGGTGAGACAAGTAACGTCATCGATCGTAGTAAAGTACGCAGAGAAAGGAAGAAGTTTAGACAGGAAGCTATGGAAATATTTGCTGAAAATTCCCGCCCTCTTTATGGGTTGTACTTCGATGGAAGAAAAACCCTTAAAACAGTTCAAATTAAGAAGGGTTTCAAGTTCCATGCATCTACTCAGTTGGAAGATCATTACACACTTGTTCAAGAACCGTATTTAAGATACATAGGTCATTACAGTTCCAAGTGGTGAATCAAAAATTATCCTACAAGAGATGTTATCATTTTTCCATAAACAGAAAACTTCCTTATAAAACCTCAAAGTAATAGGATGTGATGGAACAAATGTAAACACTGGAGTCAAAGGTGGAGTCACATTCACTGGCAAGAAACACAGAGACACGAACCACTAGTAACAAAGAATAACAAAGAATGTAGAAAAAGAAGAAATATTAGATGTAATTTATTCACGACAGGAGATAAACATTGACATACTCAAAATTTTTTGTCACACTCGAGCGACTGAGATTTATGTTCACCTTATAACAGAAACATCCAAAAGTGTTTGTGGGAAAGACAGTCGACATGGTTTTGTTCTTGCAGAATTACAATCAAGGTCGCTAATGAAATCATTCAATACAAAGTGTGAATATACTCCTTGAATTTTGGAAAATAAGTTGCAAAACATTACACAAATTGTATCACTAACTAAATATGGTATAATATATTCACTTACTCATTTGGAATATGCACATTTGTCCAAGGGCTGTCATAAGTAAATAATT
Source organism: Periplaneta americana (assembly GCA_025594305.2). Taxonomy (NCBI): domain Eukaryota; kingdom Metazoa; phylum Arthropoda; class Insecta; order Blattodea; family Blattidae; genus Periplaneta; species Periplaneta americana. Next base: position 144,428,106 of record JAJSOF020000011.1, on the reverse strand, counting down.
ATTCCATTAAAATTGAAGAATTTTTTTAAGTGGGCATTTTAGTAGTAATTACCTAAATTAGTATTTGTAAGTGAAGTGTATGTATCAGACTTTTAAAATGACTTGAAGTATGCTTTAAAATAGTAATTTGTAGATTATTATAAAAAAAATGTTTAACTGTTTGATGTTCCGATATTTGTTCTATGCTTCACAGCGCTTGGGACGCATCAAAGAATTAAGATGGAAACTTGAGATTTTCAATTAATAATAGCTATATCAATACACAACTTTTGCACACCCTGCCGATTTGAAATTCAACAAAAAAAATTTTCCCTATACTTTTCACTCCACCCTAATGTGCAATGCGTTTTATCTGGAAAATTAGGTGACCCAGATTTTGTTTCTGGGTTCGTACAAAAATGAGGAACTACAATAACCAGCATGGATATGCTAGCGTTCACCAATGGAGGTGAACAGAAGCAAAGGCCTGTGAAGATAATCTTAAATTTCTTTTAAAAGAAATAGAATCCGAACCTACTCATCTTGTGGGAACTTCTTCTATCTTGATTCCTTACATTTCCTCTCAGATTTCTCACACTCCTGGGTAAATTACCCAGCACTTCCCGGAAAAGCACTATCTCTTTGACAACGGTAGTGTCGGTGGTGCGGTTGCTGAAGATGACAGTAAAATCAAGAAGAAGAGGAAATCAGACAGAATATAAGATGAAAAGAGAGGGGATATTAAAGCAGGAAAGGAAAAAGTAGAGGAGAAGAAGATGAGCAGAGGGGAAGGCGGAAGATGGGGACAGAAGTCAAGCGAAGATAGATGAGAGGAGAGCGAAGACAGGAGAATCAAACAGAGGACAAGAGAAGAAAGCAAAGGGTCTGAGAATATAATATGGCAGAAAAGTATAGGTTAATGTTAATGTTACGTTTTATTTATTGACGTTTGCAACTGCCGAGGTTATATCAGCGTCGCCGGTGTGCCGGAATTTTGTCCCGCAGGAGTTATTTTACATGCCAGTAAATCTACTGACATGAGTCGCATTTAAGCACACTTAAATGCCATCGACCTGGCCCGGGATCGAACCCGCAACCTCGGGCATACAAGGCCAATGCTATACCAACTACGCCAACCAGGTCGACAAAAGTATAGGAAAGGGTAGAATAGGATGGTACAGGAGAGCGAAGAAAACACGAAAGAACAGATGAGAAATTTTTAAAAGAAGATAAGAGTACACAGTAGAGAACTGAACAGGAAAGCAGGAGACACGAAAAACAATAGATAAGAAGAGATATTTATACGCAAAATATAGACATCTGTCCTGTAGCACTTTCTCTATTGATCTGCTATCTATCAACATAGTAGTTAATGTTCTAAAAATATTGCAATGCGTTTGTAAAAAAGTCGAAAAGATATTCATAAGTAGTAAGAAATCTGCGATTAGGAGAAACGGAATTCGCCTATCTAGTAATGGACTTTCAAAAGACGTTAAGTGACTAGGGCTATACTGTGGATGTGCTTCACATCCTGAAGTAAACGTTTTCATTCAAGGTAAATCAAAGTAAGATTGACCATATACAAAGTGAACCGTAAGTAATGACATTAATTTCAGGGAGTTACTCTTCGAGATATTTCAAACAAAAAAGTTTAATACATTTTGCTCGTTTTTAATTCCTTTTCGTTATAAAAATAGTTTTATATGAAACTTTTCATAGTGTATTTTGGGAAAGCTATTGATTTAATTCCCAATATGCTCAGTCAATTTAAGAGAGCAACGTATTATGATACTAAATTATTAAAAGAATTTAAGATAGTGACAATATTTTTCAACACATTTATCAAAGACGGCATTGCCTAAGGCATCTAAACAAGCTAAGGTGTTGAGTTGTGTATCCCAATACACAAGATCAAAATTATCATGTAGGGAATCAGACGTAGATGTAGAACAAATGGGCCCGAAGAATTTTTTGAATTCATTATTGAGTACAGTATTATTATAGGTTATGATTGATTGATAAAAAAAGGCAAAGGTATATCCGTAACATGTCATGAAGGCATTTGGGGGGCACGGAGGTAGAGCCCCATGCTTTCCATGACCTCGGCACTAGAATGAGGTGGTGTGGTCGGCACCACGCTCTGGCCGCCTTTTAAGCCCTGGAAAGACCCGGTACTCAGTTTTATAGGAGGCTGAGTGAACCTCGGGGCCGTTCTGAAAGTTTGGCAACGAGAAAAAATCCTGTCACCACCGGCATCGAACCCCGGACCTTCCAGTCCGTAGCCAGCTGCTCTACCAACTGAGCTACCCGGCCGCCATGATTGATTGATAATATTTCTATGTACTTCAGGATGGGCACGTAGGCTATAATACGACGGCCAACGCTTTTAAAAAGACGGCCACATATTTCACATTTACGTAAATTTTTAGGCGGTAAATTTTGAGTATTAAGAGTAGTTTCCTCATTAGAAACAGCTTGGGATAAAGAGTCCTTATTGTGACATCGATTGATGTAAATATGAATTCCTCTGGTTGTGAACTGTTTATTAAGTTACAGATCTTAGAATTTACGAAGGATTTTGTATTGCTTATACTATTTGAAGTTGAAGTTTCATCCATAATTACGCAAAGCCATCACATGCAACGAAACAAAACTCATTTTATTACCTCAACTAGTCCACTTGTGAACCAGGTCGCCCGTCTTCTGATCATGCGCATTGCCTCCTTTCTGGGACTTATAAAGTGTCTGTGCGACAAAACTTTCTTCCAAGACTGTACATGCTGTCACAGAAAGAATTGTGTTGTTGGAAAAGAGAACGGCAGACATATTCCCAAGTTTTGTAAACAGCCGACCTCAATATTTGCCCAACACAGCGATGTTTTCGGTTCGATTTTTTTTTCTCACATCTACACTAATAATAAATCTGTAGCCAAAATTGTTCTGGTAATTTTCGATTTTCCAAAAATAATTGGTGTTAACATGTATAATTAACCATCCTGAAACCGAAAATCGCTTTTTTTTAATTTTTGTTTGTATGTCTGTCTGTATCTGTGTTTTGTTACCTTTTCACGCGATAATGGCTGAACGGATTTCGATGAAAATTGGAATATAAATTAAGTTCGTTGTAACTTAGATTTTAGGCTATATGGCATTCAAAATACGTTATTTAAAAGGGGGTTATAAGGGGTCTGAATTAAATAAATCGAAATATCTCGCTTATTATTGATTTTTGTGAAATATGTTACATAACAAAAGTTTCTTTAAAAATGATTTCTGATAAGTTTTATTCTTTGAAAAATTTTGATAGGACTGATATTTAATGAGATAAATGAGTTTTAAAATTAAAATAACTGCCATCTAAGGCGGTGTATTGAAATAAAAAACAAATGACTTCGTCTATAAGGGGCCTTGGACACAACAATCGAAAGCTATGAAACATAGCCTACAGACAATGTTTCTGTGTTTGTATGAAGTAATATCGGAAGCTAAATTAACCGATTTATATAATTAATTATTATTTCATCATTGGAAAGTGTAGTTTCTCTGGATGGACATAATGCTATAATGTTATTACAGTAACTTGTGAGTGAATTGAGGACAGGTAAGATTAAAATAGCTTCTTATGCACAGAAAACTTGATAGGCTATTCTGTATATTCATTTCCTATATTTATTAAAATAATGTTTATGAACATTTTCATTTTAATCTCAGAGAATTAACGAACAACCGGAGTGTATTGATTTAGTATGCATTAATAGTACGTTAGCTTAGCAATCCATTATTGCATATTTCAAATTTTAACTATGCTCAATTGAATCGTGTTAAAATACATAAAATATATATGCAATAAATGCAATGCAAAAAAATTGGGTAATGAGCCAAGCAGATTATGTTGCGTTGTTGTAAAAGCTATTCCTCCTGAGATTCAAGAGCTCCCACAACAAATTAAAAACTTTCTAATTCGAGTACATCCGTTATCAACATTTTTTACATAATATAATATAATATAATATAATATAATATAATATAATATAATATAATATAATATAATATAATATAATATAATATAATATAATATAATATAATATAATATAATCTATATATATAATTTGAACTGGTAATGGAAATTACGGGAAAACGGCTGAACGGATTTTAATAAATGGCCCCTCATTTTGAAGCTTGGAACCCAAAGTTTTTCGGAAAAGTAGTAGTTTTCAGTGAAATGTCAATTTTCCTACATAATTTTCCTATTTTCCAAAATCCATCTGTTGTCAGTTCTGAGAACTAATTTTATTCAATCATGACCGAATTGATTGAATTTCAGAACAAAACACACACTACAATAAACAATAGGCTATTACACGAAGGCCATGACCTGCAGGATTGCCGACATATTTAGAGCTCAATTCAATGTGTTATTAAAAACTGATTATGCAGTGTATAATTTTCTGAGTACAGCTGTGTATTGGATATTCAAATCTACGAAACTTGAGGTGGTTTGATGACATTATTACCATTAGAAATTAAATATTATTATACCGGTAGTTAATAATCTATTTTTCATTAATTGGACATAATATTGATGCTATATTGATGACATGAAAGTGAAACGTTTTGTGGTTATGTAAGTAAATGTATAGAATATCTTAATTTAGATCTTCATTTCTATAGTTTACTGAGTGGCTGCTTTTCGATAACTACAAAACTTCAAGATAATAATATTGTTATTAAAAATCAAATATTTTTATATTTATTAACCCAGTGGGATTGGGTCTTTTTCATATACTTAATGGCATGTTAATATTGATATGTGAAATTGTCTTCAGTATTGGCTCGAGAGAGCGCAAAAATTACAGTTCCTAAGGAAAGATCAAAAGGTATTACTTACTGATAAAATAAGAGGCCTACAAAATTTTCTGGTCTCCAGATCATTTCAGCAAGACCTCTTAGTAATAAAATGATTTTACGCTACATTTCAATTCTACATGCAGCATCTATACAATTGTTCAAATTAAACCTGACATTTTTTTAACTTTTGCCTACAATCCAAATGACCTGAAATAGCTACTGCTATCGTCCTGACATTGATACTTGCGTTTTCGCTTTGAAACTCAAAAACTGAAGTTGGATAGGTTCAAGAAAAGTATTTGGCCTAAAAAAATCCATTCATTATGTTTCATTATTATGGAAGCAAATAACTATCAAAAAAACAAGTATTCTTCATTGAAAATAAATCTGAAAAATTTTTATTTGAACGTCTAACGAACTTAGTTTGCAGCAGTATTTGCTGCACAAGCCACTAGTATAATATAATATAAACATAATAATAAATTTGTAGCCAAAATTTTTCTGTTAATTTTCGCTTTTCCAAAATAATTGGTAATAACAATTAATAACATGTTAAAGGAATTGTCATTGCACCAAATGAGTGGTCTCTGAAAAATGATCGCATTTTAATATTTTAAATACAATTTAAATTAAGTAACATATTAAACGATTTATCCTTCTATCAAACACGAATGTTCCCTGGATCAAACGACCTATTTTAATTATGTAATTACTTTATATTTATTTCTAACGGGTGCAGCGGAGCGCACGGGTACGGCTAGTATTATAATATTATTATAATACCTTAAAGTTTGAAGTGACTTTTCAATGACCTTATACAAAATAAGTCAATTGTCATAAGTAAAACATAGTAAAACTAATGTCCAATAGTAAAAGGGCATAGCAAAGATGAGAATGGAGGATAAAATTGAAAATTAGTCCAGAAGGGAACAAACATGAGACAACGAATGAGAGAATAAAATGATAGAGGATAAGTACGAATAAAGTAAGAGATAAAGTACAGGAGAGAAAAGCAGAGGAAAGGGTATGACAGAACATCAGGAAAGACAACAGACTAGATGAAAGTAGAGTATAATAAAATGGACTAGGGGACAGCATAGCAGAGAAAAAAGATATCATGCCGATAAGAACGAAATAAAGAACATAGAGACAAAAGAAAGGGAAAAACAGTGAAGGCTGTCCCATCAACGGATGCAGAGATAGCTAATATTTTAGGAAGTGGTTTTCCTGAGTATTTGCCTTCACTCTTATATTAATTTGCTACATCCAGTCCAATAAGAGTTCGTATAAGATTTTTGCAGCGCGCAAGCCGACAATGAAGTACTAACTAGCTCCGATTCTTAGGATAGTAAGAAGCTGGAGTGAAATGCGTTTAATATTTTGAGAACCATCCAGCAAACACAGAAGTAACATGCGCTCCTTTGTTCCAACAGTGCTGTGCCTTCTTATCGCCGTACATATAGCAAGTAAGTGACAACGATTTCCATTTACAAAAATGTTTGACTCATCTATCCTAACTATAAGGTTTATTAAATTAATTTTTATGCAGGATTAATCGTAAGTAATGACATTAAATTCTGGGAAGCAAAAACGAGCAAAATTGTATTAAAGTTTTTTGTCTGAAAGATCTCAGAGAATAAGCTCCTGAAATTAATGACATTACTCACGGCTCAACCTGTATATTGCAAACAGTAACTCAATTAGTCTTATGTACCTACGTTGGTACACTTCTTTGTGGGCACCATTCTTAGATCTTGACAAGTGCTTAACTTACTAACGTTATTAGCGCAACATCTTCAACGATATGTTGTTTCAAATCGTCAAAATCTCGAACTTTTCTCTACTATACAACAGCTTTAATAAAGATCCATGCATAAAAGGTCTCAAACAAACAAACCTTGAAAGTAAACAATAATAATAATCATCATGTTAAATGTTATGTTTTATTTAACGATGCTCGCAACTGCTGAGGTTATATCAGCGTTGCCGGATGTGCCGGAATTTTGTCCCGCAGGAGTTCTTTTACATGCCAGTAAATCTACTGACATGAGCCTGTCGCATTTAAGCACACTTAAATGCCATCGAACTGGCCCGGGATCGAACCCGCAACCTTGGACATAGAAGGTCAGCGCTATACCAACTCGCCAACCAGGTCGACTATCATCATCATCCTTCATGCCTTAGGCAATATTTTTATCCTGTAGAAATTTAGATATTTTTTATCTATTTAATGTTTTCTCGGACGCCCTATGCTTTTCTCCCTGTTGGACACAGTTATTTATTTTATAGGGCACTCTGAAATGAATCATGCTTTTGGATGTGGGCTTTCCACTTTATATTCTTTTAATACCTTTAATTCATTGTGTATGTACTTGTTTCTATTTAATTTTTAGGAATCCTAGTACTGTTCTTATTTCGTTTGATTGCGGTCTTCTTTTAACTCTTTGCGTCATCGCCCATATATTACTCCCCGTACAGAACCTTTGGCATAGACATGACAGAGTTTTAATATAGTATCTTTTCTTGTTTTATTTTGTAATACACTCGTTATTGTTCCATTCAAATGCCGGTAGTTAAAAGTTCCCATTTTCTTTATTTCATCAAAATAAAATTCCTATTGGCAATGTATAGCCTATCCTTAGTAGCAATTTAAGATTAACTTGTTCCATGCAATTTTTCATATTCCTGGTATTATTTCAGAACGTATATTTTGTGCACCTCAAAAGACTAGTAACTTTTATTAATAGGTAGACCTATCATAATAACATATTTTCTTGTCATTTTATTAAGCGCATATGTTGTTTCTGGTAGACTGTCTTCAGAATTGGCTACAATCACTTGATAGGTTGCGGGAAATTGTCTTTTTCTATCATTTTCCTCTTTTTTTTTTTTCATTTTGTTAAAAACTGTGTGAACATAATTAAAAAAATAAACTTGTAGCCGGTGCCATCAATATTCATAAACATTACAACAGCATTAACGAGAACAACGTTGACGTCATTCATTCTGACTGATAGCATCAGTCTGAGGAGATTGAAAGGGCACTCTAATGGGACTTCACCGGAACCTTAAACTTACATGACTGAATCGACAGATGGCACCACAATTAACGTCCCAACACCACAAATAAAGTGCTCACTTCCATATAAATTTGCAGATTAGAATTAGCGGCGTCTCTTCCGACGGCCTTCATTTGCCTTAGTCATCGAACAGCAGACGAACGGGTCTTCTCGACTCCACATGCACTGCGAAATGGCAAAACTTCTTTCCATGTGCGAGCGGGCAAATCGCAATATAGCGAACGTAGAAGCTCCGCCCACGACCCTTTCAACTTTTCTCCTACTAGCTCATCAGACACTCTACGTGATAGGCGATGTTGTGTCGAATGCACATTTCATGTGGGTGGGGATAACTTCCCCTACTGGCGTTCGCTATATTGCGATTTATCCGTGCAAGCTTACACCTCCGATCGAACAGCAAACAAGCGAGTCTACTCGACTCCACCTGCACTGCGAAATGACAAGTTCCTTTCAATGTGCAGACTTACACTTTCCGCCATTTCTTCTTCCTTCTGTCCAGTGATCAGTTTGATCACATTCCCCTCCCCTCGCGTATGTGGTACTTAAGAGGTTACGTCCATTTTCGGCTTTCCCCCTTCAACATTTTATAGACCTCCTTCAGTGGAGCAGTGTAACCCGGAGTGAGACAAGTGGCCAACAGGCTTGGAGCTCACACAATCAGTTTCTTTCAGCCCCGAATCCTTTGCGAGGACGCGTTTTGCGTATCTTTCAAATTTCTCCTGTTTCAATGCAATCAATCAATGTGTGTGTGCAGTGTCGGCGTGTCCCAATATGGTGTGGCGCTCACAGTGGGGCGCGTCCCCGCCGAGGAGACGCACGCCTATGCGCCGCCCCGTTCCGTTCGTGGTGATCCACCACACGTACAAGCCCGGCTTCTGTAGCACCGGCACTGCCTGCGAGAGGTCCATGAAAGCGATACAGAAGCACCACAAGAATAAGCAGAACTGGAACGACATCGGCTACCAGTGAGTATCACCATAGTCTACTATATACAGTCGCGAAGCTCAATATGTAGTAAAAATGCAAAAACATGGAAAATATAATGAGGTTGCCCATACACTAGTTTAAAGAAACTCGCTACTATCGCCTCATCATCGTCTCAAGTGATCTCTCTACGAGAGGAGTTCGGCCGGCGTCGTAACAGGTCCGACAAAACTCAGCGCGCACAGCTGAGATCCTGTGACTAGTCATACTAGTCGAGCAAAATATAATGACACTTTCATATTTGATACATATATGATGTTAACAGTTTAAAGAAACTTTTGAAAAAAAGTTAATATGCACCTTCCTTCCATTATTGAAATATTAAATGCATAAAGTTAATTTATTATTTTAATGAAGTATATTAAATTAACCACCATAAATACATATCGAAGATACCTGCAAGAAATAGGTTAATATTATTTTTGTTTGTGCAAAACGAACTGAAATTTACTATAATCGCTTCACTCATTCAATATTATAGCGATAATTAACTATGAAACCAATAAATATTAATTTGCATTTCCCTTTACAACAATAATAACGGAAATATGAATTAATGGATTAACTTATGTACGTGTACCGGTACTTGTAGTGTAGGCTTACGTAGTTGGGGTTAAGCAATAATAATCACACCAGAATTGGAAATAAAACGTCATTAATAAATTTTATTGTAACAGACTTTTTCTACATCTCTAATAAAGTAACAAATAAAAATAACAACAAAATTAACAGCTATAATTAAAAACATATCCTTTGAAAAAAAGTAGGCCTAAGCAATAATAATCCCACCAGAATTAAAAATAAAACGTGAACAATAAATTTCATTAAACCAAACTTAGTTTTTCTACGTCTCTAGTAAAATATTATTATTCCAATTATTGTATTTTAGCCATTAACATTTTCATTATCACCAATAACGAATATTCCACAAGCATCAATGTGAAATACGCAACGAGCTAGCACTCGATGGAAATACGATTCAGTCCAAAGTCGACCGTGGACAGTCTATTGTTTCTAGTTGCTAACCGCTTGGAGCGCTTTATCACGAGATTTGCAAAAAATCACCTCAAGCTTCGCGACTGTATATAGTAGACTGTGGTATCACACTATTCTATTGTCCACTAAAAAACATTAGATTAAATTAGACTGTTGAGCATTATCAATATGAGTACTAATTACACCACTGCTTTCTCCCGTTTCTCTTCTTCACTGTTTCTCTTTCTATACTTCCTTCATCTGCTCTCCTCTCTCTCTCTCTCATTCTCCTCCATCTTTCCGCTTTCTCCTTGCCTAATATTCCATCTTATCTCTTCGTCCCCCTCATCTCGTCGTCCTTCTCCTCCTCCCTACCATCTCCTCCATGCGTTCCCCTTCTTATCCTCTCGTTCTACCTCTCCACCTTTCGTTCCCCTAGTCGTCTCGTTCTGCTTCTCCTCCTCTCGTTCTATTTCTTCCTTCTCCTCTCGTTCTACCAATCCACTTTTCGTTCTTCTCCTCCTTTCGTTCTGCTTCTCCTCCTCTCGTTCAGAATCTCCTCCTCTCGTTACCTTCTCCTCTCGTTCTACCTCTCCACCTTTCGTTCCTCTCCTCGTCTCGTTCAGAATCTCCTCCTCTCGTTTTTACCTTCTCCTCTCGTTCTACCTCTCCACCTTTCGTTCCTCTCCTCGTCTCGTTCAGAATCTCCTCTCGTTTTTACCTTCTCCTCTCGTTCTACCTCTCCACCTTTCGTTCCTCTCCTCGGCTCGTTCTGATTCTCCTCCTCTCGTTTTTACCTTCTCCTCTCGTTCTACCTCTCCACCTTTCGTTCCTCTCCTCGTCTCGTTCAGAATCTCCTCTCGTTCTACCTCTCCACCTTTCGTTCCTCTCCTCGTCTCGTTCAGAATCTCCTCCTCTCGTTTTTACCTTTTCCTCTCGTTCTACCTCTCCACCTTTCGTTCCTCTCCTCGTCTCGTTCAGAATCTCCTCCTTTCGTTTTTACCTTCTCCTCTCGTTCTACCTCTCCACCTTTCGTTGCTCTCCTCTCGTTCAGAATCTCTCTCGTTTTTCCTTCTCCTCTCGTTCTACCTCTCCACCTTTCGTTCCTCTCCTCGTCTCGTTCAGAATCTCCTCCGTTTTTACCTTCTCCTCTCGTTCTACCTCTCCACCTTTCGTTCCTCTCCTCGTCTCGTTCTGATTCTCCTCCTCTCGTTCTACCTCTCCACCTTTCGTTCCTTTCCTCGTTTCGTTCTGCTTCTCCTCCTCTCGTTCTGCTCCTCTTCTCGTTCTACCTCTCCACCTTTCGTTCCTCTCCTCCTCTCGTTCTACCTCTCCACCTTTCGTTCCTCTCCTCGTCTCGTTCTACCTCTCCACCTTTCATTCCTCTCCTCGTCTCGTTCCATCTCTCCACCTTTCGACTCCTCTCCTCCTCTCGTTCTACCTCTCCACCTTTCGTTCCTCTCCTCGTCTCGTTCTACCTCTCCACCTTTCGTTCCTCTCCTCCTCTCGTTATACCTCTCCACCTTTCGTTCCTCTCCTCGTCTCGTTCCATCTCTCCACCTTTCGACTCCTCTCCTCCTCTCGTTCTACCTCTCCACCTTTCGTTCCTCTCCTCGTCTCGTTCTACCTCTCCACCTTTCGTTCCTCTCCTCGTCTCGTTCTACCTCTTCACCTTTCGTTCCTCTCCTCCTCTCGTTCTACCTCTCCACCTTTCGTTCCTCTCTCCTCTCGTTCTACCTCTCCACCTTTCGTTCCTCTCCTCGTCTCGTTCTACCTCTCCACCTTTCGTTCCTCTCCTCGTCTCGTTCTACCTCTCCACCTTTCGTTCCTCTCCTCCTCTCGTTCTACCTCTCCACCTTTCGTTCCTCTCCTCCTCTCGTTCTATCTCTCCAACTTTCGTTCCTCTCCTCGTCTCGTTCTACCTCTCCACCTTTCGTTCCTCTCCTCGTCTCGTTCCATCTCTCCACCTTTCGACTCTCTCCTCCTCTCGTTCTACCTCTCCACCTTTCGTTCCTCTCCTCGTCTCGTTCTACCTCTCCACCTTTCGTTCCTCTCCTCGTCTCGTTCTACCTCTCCACCTTTCGTTCCTCTCCTCGTCTCGTTCTACCTCTCCACCTTTCGTTCCTCTCCTCCTCTCGTTCTACCTCTCCACCTTTCGTTCCTCTCCTCCTCTCGTTCTACCTCTCCACCTTTCGTTCCTCTCCTCCTCTCGCTCTACCTCTCCACCTTTCGTTCCTCTCCTCGTCTCGTTCTACCTCTCCACCTTTCGTTCCTCTCCTCGTCTCGTTCTACCTCTCCACCTTTCGTTCCTCTCCTCCTCTCGTTCTACCTCTCCACCTTTCGTTCCTCTCCTCCTCTCGTTCTATCTCTCCAACTTTCGTTCCTCTCCTCCTCTCGTTCTACCTCTCCACCTTTCGTTCCTCTCCTCCTCTCGTTCTACCTCTCCACCTTTCGTTCCTCTCCTCCTCTCGTTCTACCTCTCCACCTTTCGTTCCTCTCCTCCTCTCGTTCTACCTCTCCATCTTTCGTTCCTCTCCTCGTCTCGTTCCATCTCTCCACCTTTCGACTCCTCTCCTCCTCTCGTTCTACCTCTCCACCTTTCGTTCCTCTCCTCGTCTCGTTCTACCTCTCCACCTTTCGTTCCTCTCCTCCTCTCGTTCTACCTCTCCACCTTTCGTTCTCTCCTCCTCTCGTTCTATCTCTCCAACTTTCGTTCCTCTCCTCGTCTCGTTCTACCTCTCCACCTTTCGTTCCTCTCCTCCTCTCGTTCTATCTCTCCAACTTTCGTTCCTCTCCTCGTCTCGTTCTACCTCTCCATCTTTCGTTCCTCTCCTCGTCTCGTTCCATCTCTCCACCTTTCGACTCCTCTCCTCCTCTCGTTCTACCTCTCCACCTTTCGTTCCTCTCCTCGTCTCGTTCTACCTCTCCACCTTTCGTTCCTCTCCTCCTCTCGTTCTACCTCTCCTCCTTTCGTTCCTCTCCTCCTTTCGTTCCTCTCCTCGTCTCGTTCTGCTTCTCCACCTTTCGTTCCTCTCCTCCTCTCGTTCTACCTCTCCACCTTTCGTTCCTTTCCTCGTCTCGTTCTGCTTCTCCTCCTCTCGTTCAGAATCTCCTCCTTTCGTTTTTACCTTCTCCTCTCGTTCTGCTCCTCGTCTCGTTCTACCTCTCCACCTTTCGTTCCTCTCTTCGTCTCGTTCTGCTTCTCCTTATCTCGTTCACAATCTCCTCCTCTCGTTTTTTCCTACTCCTCCCCTCTTTCCCCCTTTTATCTCGCTTTGCCCTTCCACCTCTCGTTCTGTTTCTCCTCCTCTCGTTCTGATTCTGCTCCTCCCTTCTCACGTTCTGCTCCTTCTCCCCTCGTTCTCCTCCTCCTCCTCATGTTCTCATTACCATCTCCTCATTAATTATCACTTCTCGTTCTGGTCTTACTTCTTTTCTCTTTTCGCTCTCTTTATGCTGATCCTCTTCCGTTTACGTTGATCTCATTTTATCCTTCAATCCCTCAATTTTTTTATATTCATTTCCATTCTTTCTCCCCTTCATTCTTTCTCCTTGTTCTTCGTTCCTCTCTTCGTCATATCTTTCTTTCCTCTTCTTTCCTTCTATTCTAGCTACTCGCTTTTTCTACATTTTCTCTTCTCTCTCCTCTTTGTTCCCACTCTTCTCTTTTCCTTTGCATAGTCCACTCTCATTCTCCCTCCTTCTGATCTCTCTCTTTGTCTCCTCTTGTTTCTTTCCTGGTACTGAATTACTTTAATCTTCTCATCTTTTATTTTTCACTTTCCCTTCTTCACCGCGTCTTTTCCTTATCCTCTTTCCCACTTTCTCCCAATCCACTCCTTTCCCTCCATTCTCTTTTTTCATTCAAGTTTTATAATTACATAACAAGAACACTGCTGTCAAGTATAAAGTTTAATCAACAATATCGACGACGTAAAACTGTATTTCATTTCTATAGCAATAAAAATGACGTTGAAAATGTAAAACACATGCTAAAGACAAAATTTATAAATATTACAGTGTAAGAAAATGTAGTACCTATACATAACAAATTTTCAATTGAAAGACAAAACAGAACTGAAATCCTGAAACGATAATCTACTGTTTAATTTAAATACAAGACAGATTACCAAATCCACAGAGTTTAAAACGTGTCATTTGTACTTCTGCCTACAGTTTCTGCATTGGTGGCACAGGACAAGTGTACGAAGGTAGAGGCTGGGATGTAGTGGGGACACACGCACCCTATTACAACTCCCGCAGCATCGGCATCTGCTTCATCGGAGACTACACCAGTAAGTTACAGCTATTGTCTCAAAGCAATCATATGTTCCATATACTAGATAACAAATTCTGTTTCTATATGAAACAACAGATATTCAGTCCCGTGTATAGTGTGGAAGGATAACGAAGTTTCAATATAAATATTAGGTGTTTAATTTTTAAGAGCAATTCCAATGTAAGTATTTAAATATAATATTTATTTTTATGTTATACTCAGTTATATTTACTACTGAGTTTCTCTCACTGTTTGCTGATTAGCACTATACAAGACAAAGCGACTGCTATAGTGAGTCAAACTCGTCTGGACGAGATCTATCAATGTTAAGTTGTCAACAATACATTTGGATACCACTTTGCCAATGACCTGTTTAACCTGACAGTGATATGCTCACTTTGCACAAATGAAAAATTACTCTACATATCTGTTAAACACGAGCGACATTAATGTCATGTTTTATTTAACGACGCTCGCAATTGCCGACGTTATATCAGCGTCGCCGGTGTGCAGGAATTTTGTCCCGCAGGAGTTCTTTTACATGCCAGTAAATCTACTGACATGAGCCTGTCGCATTAAAGCACACCCAAATGCCATCGACCTCGCCCGGTATCGAACCCGCAACCTCGGGCATAGAGGGCCAGCGATATACCAACTGCGCCAACCAGGCCGTCTGCGAGTGACATTTGCATATTTTGTACTAAACAAATACCACATTTCGAAATTTTTTACTCTATGATCGGATGTACAGGTTTAGGAAAAAATATTTATCTATACTAATAATAAATCTGTAGCCGAAATTTTTCTGGTAATTTTCGATTTTCCAAAAATAATTGGTCCTAACATATATAATTAACCATCCTGAAACCGAAAATCGCTTTTTTTTTATTTTTGTTTATATGTCTGTCTGTCTGTCTGTATGTATGTATGTTACCTTTTCACGCGATAATGGCTGAACGGATTTCGATGAAAATTGGAATATAAATTAAGTTCGTTGTAACTTAGATTTTAGGCTATATGGCATTCAAAATACATAATTTAAAAGGGGGGTTATAAGGGGTCCTGAATTAAATAAATCGAAATATCTCGCTTATTATTGATTTTTGTGAAAAATGTTACATAACAAAAGTTTCTTTAAAAATAATTTGCGATAAGTTTTATTCCTTGAAAAATTTTGATAGGACTGATATTTAATGAGATAAATGAGTTTTAAAATTCAAATAACTGCCATCTAAGGCCGTGTAGTGAATTAAAAAACAAATGAAGAGTACACGGAAAAAGGGGTTAAGTCCAATTTTTATGAAAATGAGTTGAATATACCAAGATGCAGTTCATTAGACACGCTTTCAGATGAATAAATATAATTTTTAAGAAATGGGTCTGGTCACAGAGAAATTGCCATAGCAACATATGCTTTACAACGAGAGAATGCGTTAAGTCCTTTCACAACACGGAAAGAATGGGCCAAGTCCTTCACGTGCCAATTTATAAACCGCGTTTTTTTAATTTTCTTTCTTATTGCAGCTGCATGGTAAATTAATGTGCATTGTTGACATATTTAATTTTCTTATTCATTGTTGTAAGCACGAAAGTAAGTAGTAATAGCTCTGAGCTAGATGGTAGTGGAAGTTTTTTGTGCAAGTGTGTTGAAAGCTAGTATTATTAGTTACTGTGGTGGAGTGAACTGAAAATGGAAAATCTGGAAGCAAGCACAAGTAGTAGCAATTCCAGAAAGCGGAAAAGTTTTGGCAGACTTTCTGAAGCTTCTAAAAACTTAAAACTATGTCCCATGAATTAGGAGAAGACTGTAGCTGCAAGAAAATGTGTAGTCAGGAATTCAGTAGTTCAGAAAAGTTCAAAATCATTTCTAATTTCAATCAGCTAAAAGATTGGAATGAACAAAGTAGTCATTTTGACAGGACTCATTTCTACTGGAAACATTCAACGTCGAAGACTTCGCAAAGATGAAAGTGAAGCAAATTTGCGTGACTATACATTTCATTATAAGGTGAGAGTAATCAGAAACGATTCCATGATAGAAGTTCCTGTTTGTCAGAAGGCCTTTCTATCACTGCATGGTATTACGAAGAAACGGTTAGAAACTATTAGAAATTCTTTGAAACTAAAAGGCATTGCTCCTGTTGACAGACGAGGTAAATATGGAAATATTGCTTATAAACTTCCTCGGGAGGTAGAGAACAGCATCTGTGCTCATATTGCATCATTTCAAGGGAGACCTAGTCATTATATCATAAAGAAAACCAAGAAAATGTATCTACCTGAAGAACTCAGTATTGTGAAAATGTACAAGATGTTTTTAGAGATGTATCCTAATACTATAGCATCATATGAAACATATCGTAAGATCTTCAATACAAGATTCAATATTTCATTTGGCTTTCCTAGATGTGACACGTGCAGTACATGTGATAAAATTTCAATCATATCAAAAGGCCTGGAGACGCAGCTCAAGAATGCAACTAATGAAGAGGATAGATTAAGGTTGAAACAAGAATTAAGAAGAGAAAACACTGAAAATGAAATTCACCGACGCAAAGCCGATACATTTTATGAGCAAAAGAGACAGGCTAGAGACAGGAGCAGAAAGCACAAAAACACAGAGGCAATCTGCATGGACTTTCAACGAAATCTACCATGTCCTAACATCAGTACTAGTGTTGTGTACTATAAACGGCAGCTTTCTCTCTTCTTATTTAATATACATAGGCTTTCTGATAATGCTACAGTATTTTATGCTTATCCAGAGACAATAGGGAAAAAGGGATCGAATGAAGTAGCTTCTTTTCTTCACCACTATGTCACCATGCTACTTGATCCAGAAGTGAAGCATTAGAAATTTTCTGTGACTCATGTGGGGGCAAAATAAGAACTATACGCTCTTCAGATACATGCACTATCTTGTACACCAATTGAAGCGTTTTGATTCCATTCATGTGACATTCCCAGTTAGGGGACATTCTTATCTCGAAAGTGACAAAGACATGGGTCTCATCAAAACAAAATTAAGGGCTGAGCTTCAAGGGACTGGATGAACATCATTAAGGATGCACGAGTGAAACCTTCTCCTTTTGATGTCGTGGAAGTTGATGTTGCTATGATACGTGACTGGACAGATTTCTTGCAGTCAAGATACCGAAGAAAATGTCCATTTCCATCTCGTATTATCAAGGAGATGAAGGTGGATCGGGGACATCCAAGATACATCACTCACCGAGACACATACAACTGGGGCTGGACGACAACTGTTGTAACAAATCCCACTAGACACCAGGCCCAGGAGTCACCACTTGCTGCAGGAGAGTTTATGTATCCATCATCCTGTTACGAGGGTGAGTTGTTTTATGTGTCTCTTCTGTTTAAGAAATTATTACTATTATGTTGTAAATTCATCTTTTGGTCTCATCACGCTTATACAAAGTGCATATATATATTTTTACAGGACTGCTACCTATCTCCAAAGAAAAGTACCGTGATCTGCAGGAACTGAAGGTTTTTCGTAACGCAGAGGCCCAAGAATACTATAGTAATATTACCTTCCGTTAGTAAATGTGTATTGATTGTTTGGAATAACTTTGCAATGGCAAGGCCGTAAAGAGGGTTGAGATTCCTAGAAAAAAATTAGCAATCGCGTTTTACTGTTGTCTTCTTTTGCATTGCCATTACTTTATCTATGTTTTTGCAAAATAATATTTGAAACTTGAAACGGTTCATTGAAAAAAAAACATAAATTTTGGAACATTCCATATGTTTGAAAATAAATTAATAAATAAACTGATGACAAGATAATGTTTTATGTTAACCCTACAATGCTAAATTAATAAACTGACACATCATTTCTAGATTACTACAATATAAAATGTGAGATGACTAGAGAATTGGTGGACAGACAGATGGACTGACAGATATTATAGTAAGACGGAAATTGCATAGTGTTATTATTTTATATGAGGATATGAGGATTGCAGAAAAATAAGCATACAATGTGATGTACTACTTTCAAATTCTCAGATAATCAAATATAGAAATTATAAAGTTTCGAAGTTTAAAAATGCTTCCCTGAAAAATTGATAAAATGGACTTAACCCCTTTTTTTCCGTGTAGTCTTCAAATGACTTCGTCTATAAGGGGCCTTGGACAGCAACAATCGAAAGCTATGAAAGATAGTCTACAGATAATGTTTCTGTGTTTGTATGAAGTAATATCGGAAGCTAAATTAACCGATTTGTATAATTAATTATTATTTCACATTGGAAAGTGTACTTTCTCTAGATGGACATAATGCTATAATGTTATTACAGTAACTTCTGATATAATATAATATAATATAATATAATAAAATATAGTATAGTATAATATAATATAATATAATATAATATAATATAATATAATACAATATAATATAATGTAATATTTTTATAATATAATATAATATAATATAATATAATACAATATAATATAATATAATATAATATAATATGTAATATTATATAATATAATTTAAGTTATTTGAAGGGATCAGAACCATAGTGGGCCAAGCGCCATTTACTGAACACGTAGAAAACAAGGGTTAAAATTAAGTTATTACCATAATTCAATGGAAACCTATAACAAGTGAAATAAAATACAACATATTAAATCCAAATGATGTCAATCTTCATTAAACTATGGTTGCATGTAATAAAAATTAAGAATCATGTTAAAGGAATTGTCATTGCACCAAATGAGTTTCTCTGGACCAAAATGATCGCATTTTAATTATTTGGATGCAATTTAAATTAAGTAACATATTAAACGATTTATCCTTCTATCAAACACGAATGTTCCCTGGATCAAATGTCCTATTTTAATAATGTAATTACTTTATATTTATATCTAAAGGGTGCAGCGGAGCGCAAGGGTACGGCTAGTTGTTTTAATAAATCTAGTAGTAGAGTGTGCCCAGGTATATATACTTCGTATCACAATAATTCAATTTAAGTACGTTTTAATGATAATAAGAAGCAGATCACAATTATAAGATATCCTGCGTGTAAACGATTTTACAAAAGTATGTATACTTCCTTCCTTAACATATAGGAGAAGATTCAAAGAAAACGGCAGTTACGTAGACCTTCGGCTCCCCCCTATTACTAATAATGTATAACACAATGTCAATACGGAGGTTGCTGTTGTCTGCGATACAACGACGAACTTTTCTGACGATTTTCGAGTTCATTTTTTTTTTTTCCTGGTTATTATATTGATATTGATATATTTATTTCTACAACTCTTATTTGGTAATGGGTCGCCACCACATCTCTGTATTCGTGCTCCCCATTACCTTCTAATTACAATAAACTTTCAATGACGTGTGCAGTCATCTTGTTTTCCTTTGTTACCTCTATTACTATAATACATACTCTCAATTTGCTTTCTAACCTTTCCTCTTAAAATTTTCCTTCTTTCTAATGAACACCTCACCACTTTTGTTGCTTACTTACTGTATATTTGAAGTACTTCCTATCGTCTAAAATTTCCCTAATTTTGAACTAACTTTTACTAACACTATTTAATCATACTCATTCACTTTCATCACAATCAGTTCTACCTCTCCTCACTTCTGTCATCACCCCTGTCCCCTATTGCTCCATTAGACACTGAATCACATGTTTATTTTGTTAAACTGTTCCCTTTCACTCCGATCAATTTTCCGTTTGCCACTATTTTTGTAAGTCAACTCAACCTTCATTTGTAAACTTACATTAAAATACTTGCTGTTTTACTATCATTTCAATTTCTCTGATTGTACACTAACTTAGTCGACACTCCAATATTAGTAACATTTCACTACCAATTACTATTAACAAACACTTCTAATTTTCTCTAGTAACTTCCTTTATCAACTCTTGTTTCTCTGGACACTTATTCGCTTATACATTCTCTCTCCGCTTGTTTTGCTAGTTACTCTTACTCTTTGAACACTCACTTTATTGTTTCTATGTCTTTTGCCACACTTATCACTCCATCCGCCTTAAGCACCAACTTCGTAGACTGTAGTTCTGCGGTTCCTTATTTCCTTCCTTTCCCTCACAAGTAGACGGACTACCCAAATCTTCTTTACTTCCCCTCTTTGTCGGCTCCGGACGTCTTCCTAGTTTCTTCTTAACCACCTTCTTGACCTGTTTTCTATGACTGGTTATTATATGCTTATTTAAGTTGTGTTAACTCTCGCTAAGTGGTTTTATATTTTATTTTATCCGTTTTAGTATTTATTTTATTATCGTAAATGTTTTTGTTTTATTACCAATATTATTATTATTATTATTATTATTATTATTATTATTAATTAATTAATTTGTATTACTTTGTATCTCTTCGTATCATCTTGTCAAGGTTATTATTATTATTATTATTATTATTATTATTATTATTATTATTATTATTATTATTATTATTTCTATCACCAACATTAATATTGATCTCTGTAAAATTTATGTAGACTACTGGACTGTACCCGAGCACGAGCTCATTTCGGGTATCTATTCATACTAGTGGCTTGTGCAGCAAATGCTGCTGCAAACTAAGTTCGTTAGACGTTCAAATAAAAATTTTTCAGATTTATTTTCAATTAAGAATACTTGTCTTTTTATAGTTATTTGCTTCCATAATAATATAGTGGAAATATTTTTTAGGCCAAATACTTTTTCTTGAACCTATCCAACTTCAGTTTTTGAGTTTCAACGCGTAAACGCAAGTATCAATGTCAGGACGATAGCAGTAGCTATTTCAGGTCATTGTGGATTGTAGGCAAAAGTTAAAAAAAAATATCAGGTTTGCTAAGCTTTCGAACAATAGCATTTTCGTATAGCTGCTCCATGTAGAACTTGAAATGTAGAGCGTAAAATCATTTTATGCCTACTAAGAGATCTTGCTGAAATGATCTGGAGACTACAAAATTTTCTAGGCCTCTTATTTTATCAGTAAGTAATACCTTTGTATCTTTCCTTAGGAATTGTAATTTTTAGCTCTCTCGAGCCAATACTGAAGACAATGACACATATCAATATCTACACTACACCGCCATTAAGTATATCAAAAAGACCCAACCCCACTGGTTTAATAAGTATAAAAATATTTGATTTTTAATAACAATATTATTATCTTACCTAAGTTTTGTAGTTATATATAGCAGTCACTCAGTAAATTATAGAAATGAAGATCTAAATTAAGATATTCTCTACATTTACTTACATAACCTCAAAACGTTTCACTTTCATGTCATCAATATAGCATCAATATTATGTACAATTAATGAAAAATAGATGCATCATGATATTAACTATAATAATATTTAATTTCTAATGGTAATAATGTCATCAAATCACCTCAAGTTTCGTAGATTTGAATGTCCAATACACAGCTGTACTCAGAAAATTATACACTGCAGAATCAGTTTTTAATAACAAATTGAATTGAGCTTTAAATATGTCGGCAATCCTGCAGGTCATGGCCTTCGTGTAATAGCCTATTGTTTAATGTAGTGTGTGTTTTGTTCTGAAATTCAATCAAGTCGGCCGTGATTCAATAATATTAGTTCTCAAAACTGACAACAGATAGATTTTGGATAATAAGAAAATTATGTAGGAAAATTGATATTTCACTGAAAACTACTACTTTTCCGAAAATCTTTGGGTTCCAAGCTTCAAAATGAGGGGCCATTTATTAAAATCCGTTCAGCCGTTTTCCCGTAATTTCCATTACCAGTTCAAATTATATATATAGATGTTTTTATTTAAAATGTAAATTGTGAATAAATTTGAAATTTGAAAATATGACAGGAGAAGTAAACACTGCCGGCAATGAAGGAGAGAAGTATAATAGCTATTCAACCAATGACAGAGATCATATTCCCCGCTTCATTTGAAGTTGAGCGGTGTGAAGCGTTCTATCCCGCCCAACTTCAAGAAAAGCATGGACTGACACCTCTGCCACTGGTTGAATGGCAATTATACTTCTCTCCTCCTCTGCCGACAATGTTTACTTCTCCTGTCAGACATTATGGAACGAAATATAGTTTGTACTTTTTTTTTTCAGATGAACTACCTACACCGAAAATGCTGGAAGTTGCCAAATCTCTCATCGAATGCGGGGTAAAACGAGGATCCATAGCAAAAAACTATACGCTGTTGGGGCACAGACAGGTCCTAAGTACAGGGTGTCCAGGAAATGCCCTATTCAACATGATCAAGACCTGGCCGCACTGGCGAAATCTCAACACAAAGCGTACATAATTCGTACTATCGGCATGATTCAGAGTGGGCCTTAGAACGTTTGAGGCTCCATATTATAATTAATTCACATTATTCAAATCTTTACATCAAGTTTTCAAGTTGTGTATTTTAAGTGTTATTTTGTTTCTTTCAATATATTATTATTAGTATTATTATTATTATTATTATTATTATTATTATTATTATTATTATTATTATTACTTACTTATTTACTTACTTATGGTTTTTAAGAACCCGCAGGTTCATTTCCGCCCTCACATAAGCCCGCCATCGGTCCCTATCCTGAGCAAGATTAATCCAGTCCCTGCCATCATATCCCACCTCCCTCAAATCCATTTTAATATTATCCTCCAATATACGCCTCGGCCTCCTCAAAGGTGTTATTCCCTCCGGCCTTCCAAGTAACACTCTGTACGCATTTCTGGATTCGCCCATATGTGCTACATGCCCTGCCCATCTCAAACGTCTGAATTTAATGTTCCTAATTATGTCAGGTGAAGAATATAATGCATGCAGTTCTGCGTTGTGTAACTTTCTCCATTATCCTGTAACTTCATCCCTCTTAGCCCCAAATATTTTCCTAAGAACCTTATTCTCAAACACCCTTAACCTATGTTCCTCTCTCAAAGTGAGACTCCAAGTTTCACAACCATAAAGAACAACCGGTAATATAACTGTTTTATAAATTCTAACTTTCAGATTTTTTGACAGCAGACTAGATGGCAAAAGCTTCTCAACCGAATAATAGCAGGAATTTCCCATATTTATCCTGAATTTAATTTCCTGCCGAGTGTCATTTATATTTGTTACTGTTGCTCCCAGATATATGCATTTTTCCACCTCTTCAAAGGATAAATCTCCAATTTTTATAGTTTCATTTCGTACAATATTCTGGTCACGACACATAATCATATACTTAGTCTTTTCGGAATTTACTTCCAAACCTATCTCTTTACTTGCTTCAAGTAGAATTTCCGTGTTTTCCCTAATCGTTTGTGGATTTTCTCCTAACATATTCACGTCATCCGCATAGATAAGAAGCTGACGTAACCCGTTCAATTCCAAACCCTCTCTGTTATCCTGAACTTTCCTAATGGAATATTCTGGAGCGAAGTTAAAAAGCAAAGGTGATATTATCATTAAGATTATTATTATTATTATTATTATTATTATTATTATTATTATTATTATTATTATTATTATTATTATACTACCTTTTTATGTTCCTTCAAATTCTTATGTTTATCGCTATACGCTTGGGTTAGGCCTAGGCCTATTATGAATTTTAGTGCTTTTCCCCTTTGAAAGTCATTTTGTTTTCCCACAGACTAACAATTGTTTTGTACAACGTAAATCTCACATGCTGAAATGCTGAACTAAGGATCAAATTTTTGTCGAGAATAAAAAAAAAGACACAGAGAGGACACACTTTAAACAGCTGGAGTTCCAATTTTACCTAATCAACTTCGTTATACCACAGTTTACTATATACAGTCACGAAGTTCAATACTGACTAAATATGCAAACATAGATAGTTGCTAACCACCAGGATCGCTACTATCGCCTCATCACAGACCTTTCCTTAGCAGACGATAGAATGTTTTGTACTTTCGATATAGTGTTATTTTGGAAAAATTAACACCTTCCTTCCACTATTGAAATATGAAATACGTACATAAGGTTTATATATTATTTTCATAAAGTATATATATTATATTTTATAAACTCACGTTCCTGGATGTTTCGGAAGAAGGATAACTCTAACCTATCTTTCTTACAATTTATGGTACTACAAATGTCTCCTTAGCCCATATTATGATTCAAATTATTGTATTTTAGACATTTACAGTTGTTACAACCGATAACGAACATTTCACAGTTTACATAGCTTTTCACAAAAATGTGAAATACGGCACAGTCAATGCCTACACCAGGCCGTAATGTTTGTTTGTGTTTTCTATTTCAGTGTATGGAGCTCAGTGAAATATTACAACTTTATTGAGTACCTATCATTGCTAAGCTTTATTTAGTGTAATGTGTCCATAAGTTCTGTTTACTTCTTGTTGCATAAAATGTTGCAGAAATAATCACGAAACTGTGTCATTTTAATGTGAAAAGAATTTTACATGTTAACATAATCTGTTCGCGCCAACATTTTAAGTTTAGAATGGAAGCTATTTTGAGGTTTAATAAAAAGTATTGTGATTTCAATTTAGCACATCTACCTTCCTTAATTTTAGACAAAAAATTTACCATTCCACTCCTATGAAATTAGTGTACCTACAAATTGTGTTACTTCGTCTCTTAAGTAGTAGATAAATACAATAATTCAGTACTCAATTGTAATATTAAAATACAGACAATTTGAATGAGCGGGGTATCTATCATACATGACATTATGTTTAATTATTATAATGTATAATTGCGAATTTAGGAATATAAGTTAAATATAGTAAACATAACCAATAATATCCATATGAATGGCAAGGCATTGAAGATCACTAAATTTAGACAAAAAGGGGCAACTGGTACAGTAAACATAACCTATAATTTTAGCATATCTAAATATCCGTGCGGTGCAACTAAAAACTATTGAATTGTGCATAAATGAATGTACAAGAATTTCGCATTATTTAATCGAAATAAAGGCAGGTATTATACATACGAACAACGTAATGTTCACACCATAAATAATATTACACCTTAACTCGCAAGTGAATTACGTCTGAAGTGTCTCATAATCATTGTTTTAAATTTTATTAATGGAATTACACTACATTTTAGAGAAACATATGTTACTGTTTATGCATTCCAACTAATTTATATGGTTGAAACGCGGCCCTTCGTGATCGGGTTAAGCGAGTTACATCACAGTATAGTATATACAGTCGCGAAGCTCAATACGTAGTAAATATGCAAACATTAGATAGTTGCTCACCACTACGATCGCTAACATCGCCTCATTACAGGTAATGCAAAATAGTACCGTCACAGTCTATTGTTTCTAGCACACTCAAAACTCAAGCTTCGTGACTGCATATAGTAGACTGTGGTTACATGGTCTGCCTTACGGCCTGTATTAGATCACGATGGCTGTGGCACAGTCTATTGTTTCTAGTACTCACGGCGCTCCAAGCGGCTAGCAACTATCGTGAGAATTGCAAAAAATCATCCCAAGCTTCGTGACTGTATATAATAGACTGTGGTTATACTCCGAGGTCTAGTTTGGTAATCACGGAAGTGATCTTCCTGAGCATCTTCATTCACTATTGTCCACGTTAGTTGGATGCACACACACCAATAACGATTCTGACGGGGAACTACCAGTGAGAGCTTCCTGCGGCACGCGAGCTGAGAATGACGAAACAAGTTCAGAGTATTGCGTTATGCTAATAAGAAGAGACGCAGGGCAGGAGTGAGATCCATTTGACATTAATTTGTGGAACAGCCAGGAAACATAGGACCTGAGTAAAATGTGTCGCTCTATTCTCACTGTGCTGTGTCTTCTTATTTCTGTGCATCTAGCAAGTAAGTGACAACGATACAAGCATCTAAGCTATTTATGTCGTAAATCACTAGGGGGCGGATGTTGATGAAAAGTAATCTTCTTATTTTTCACATTAGAACGATGCCTATTACTATAGAAATCCTTTATATGTTAATATCAACGTAAAAAAGTAATTTCATATATTGCATTTTTTGACGTTTTTGAACTGATAGGTCATTTTTTCGGCATTTTTTTGGTCATTTTTCGGCATTTTTGGTGATTTTTTAATACTTTGAAGAACTTTTAGAACAGGCCTGCACAAGGTTTGCGCTCTCCGAGCCGCCTCACAGCTCATGAGCGGAATGCAGATATTAGCTGCGCTCTGTATAAGGATGGACTAGAAGAAGGGGTGATCTCGTACAAAATATACACAAAAGGAAGTACTATTACGAGTGTTTATGAAATGAATTCCCGTTCAGTGTTTGCAAAACTATCTTGGACTATTATTAATTAATAAAGAAATATTTATTTTACAGAAGTAATAGAAATTCTATAGCTACTTAAATGTACAAGATCATTTTGTTATATTTTTATTTATTAGTACATCAAAACGAGGTTTTATGCTGTTGGCAGCTGAAAGGAACAATAGCCTACTGATCGTAATGAAACATCAGTTACAGATGTTCGATGTCTGCCTTTATTAAAGTTGATTATAGAAAACAGTTGCTCACAAATATAAATGTTGAGCCAAACATAGCAATAATTTTCACAGCCAGCCTGTGTAGTCGTGGATATTATTGATAATGTTTAGTCTTGTAAAACCAACCAGACTAGTAGTATTATTCAGCTAAACGTTTATCTTTAAAACTCAACCACACTAATAGTATTATTCAAACGATCTTTAGCCCTTAGATAACAAGATCAATAAGTTCAAGCTGTAAATCATTAAATGTTAAATGTTACGTTCTCTTTTAGATTCCTCCATACTGTACTGTAGCAGTAGGTAAGCAACGTAAAAGTTACTGAGAATAGGCCTACACACTGCACTCCACTAGATAGCTGAGTGGTCGTTTCCTTCTCCTCCACCTACAGCAAGTCTATGTCATTCTGACGTATCTTTCTCTCCGTTTCGGCGAGCGGTAAACACCGCTCTCCCGCTCCGAAGGAGCGCGCGCGCTCGTTGAGCGCTGTTTGTGCAGGCCTGTTTTAGAACATTTGAAATGCATTTTACTTTCTTCTTTACCGATAGGTCTGTTAAATCATTTTCTAACCATAGAGGTCAGTAGTAATTACCTACTGAATAAGTGAATAACAGTGAAGTTTGAGTTTTATAGTTTGTAACAGACTCTAAAGTCCATCCCTCATTCCACTGAAGACTTCACTTCACACAACGAAAGTAATATAAAATGCTTGACAGCAACTTAGTTTAAGTGAGGACTTTGACCACTAGTGTTCTTTTGTCGGTACGAGGGTGTCTTTAGAATTTAAGTTTGGAAGGGATGAAACTTTCACCATGTCCTGGACAGGAAGTTGTGTCCTCAACGTGGTTCGGAAGGGATGTCTACTGTAGTAGACAGTATTTGTAACACAAAGATTGCAAGAATGCACGCTGCGCCCACAATTTGTTATGTCATTCACACTCTCTCATATGGAAGATTTGGCAACAAAAGTGAAACGCGGAAGGAGGAGGAGATGGAGAATGAAGGCACTGACATGGACCACCCCTGATTGAAACACATTATAAAACCTCATTAAAATCTATAGTTTTCCCTTAAAACCTTCATTTTGTTGCATGTTCTTTTCCTTAATCATAGCCTAATTCCAGGAAGTTGCCTCCTCTCTCCGAGACTTCCAGGCCAGTCATTGAAACAAGGTGACTAATTTTGAGAAGTTGTGGTGGGAGTAGGGTGAATAATATTTAAATGTCATTTTCTTTTCATTTTATGTCATTTTTCCATTAGTTTAAGGCCATTTTAATTATCATTTTAAGTAGATTTTTAAGTCATCAACATCCGACCCCTATAAATCATATAAATTAGTCCGAACCGGTCAAGGATGTTTCTCTCGATATGGTGTAAATGAATTCATACTACTTTTTGCGCTCAAAAATAAAATTTGTGTATTGGTTAATCGTAAATGTGACACATGTATTGTGCCCCATGCATCAACGAGAGAACCTTACGCAATTGCATTAATTTAAAATTAAATACTGAAAGCAATAAGTCACCAAATGCAATTTTCAATAAAATTCTTAACATTATTCAAGTTGTAAAATATTTTCACAAAATTCTTAATATTTTGCTAGGGAAAATAATTAAGTTTAATTAATTTTGTTTGCAGGGAATATAGAATAAATTGTGTATGTAAGCTTATAGGTGGTGGAAGTGGAGGTGATTTCGTGCTTCATGCTATATTATATCGGAACCACAAGGCGCATTCACAGTATAATTCATTAACCACTGTTGTTGGCGCAGTCTTCTATAATTGCTAGTCACTGTAATTATGTCTCCAGATGGCTTGAAATTCTTCATACAGAAGTGACGAAGCGAAACTCTGTCTTAAATAGTTCATAAAATCATAACACAGACCACGATATTCCGGAGGAAAATCAGAAGTTTAACATTATTTTCTTTTTCATTTGCTTTCTCTTGTGTGTTCCTTTCAGTCAACTCCTTTAATATACTCCCGACTTCATTTTTGCAAGATACTGATTCATTACTCAAGTCTGCATTGAAACAATTCAAATGATAATCCAGATTGGCTGATTTACAGCAGCCGTCATCAGCACAGTGCACTCTCGGGGTAGCGTCTCTAACCCGCTGATAAAAGACTGCATCCGTGGCTGCTGGCGGGTTTGTTCTTTCCTCTTCATGCTGCACGACGGGGTAAATTACGTTGCACTGTTTATCCTTTACCCACTTCAGCGAGCATTGACGACCACTGATTTACAGTGTTTTTTTTTACTTTACTTGGTTATTTAACGACGTTGTATCAACTACGAGGGGATTGGTGATAGCGAGATCATATTTGGTGAGATGAGGCCGAGGATTCGCCATAGATTACCTGACATTTGCCTTGGGGAAAACCTCGGAAAAAACCTAACCAGGTAATCAGCTCAAGCGGGAATCGAACCCGCGCCGGAACGTAACTCCGGATCGGCAAGCTACGTCGGTGGCGATTTACAGTGTTAATTTTGTTGAAGGAAAAGGGCTTTATAAAGCAATATGGAAACATGTATACGGCGTTTTAGTAACACTATCACACTTTTAAAGCTGATGACGCTCATATTAGTAATTTTCGGAATTTGTCGCAGAAGCATTAAAATATAGGTTATAAAAAAGTTAGGAATAACACCAATTGATTAGAAACAAAAATATATTATACAAACTTCAGATAAAACAGTACGAGCTATTTTAAGACTAAAATAATGTAAAATATGGAGAATATAAAGCACAGAGCAAAAAGAGTTGACTTATATCAATAATTTATTCCTGCTAATATAGTAAATGGATTACAACATGAGAAGCATCATCTACTTCGGAGTGGAAAGAAAAGTTGAAGACGATGGGCCATTGACTACTTTATGCATACGTGCAACATCTGAGAGATTTCAAGATGATACCCAGTGCAGTCATTACATTTAGGACGCGTATCCTCGTGCGGCAGCCCCGCTTGTTGTTTGCCTCACGGTTTTATTCTTTTGGTAGAGGCAAGAACGCAAAACAGCGTAAGCCATCAGTTATTGGGCGGCAAATGAGGCAGTAACATCGGGTTGCGTGATGCCATCTTTACCAACGAACAGTCCAGACGGAGCGAGTTAATCACTGTGAGGCATTTTTGATCACATCCAAAAACCGACTGGAATTGCCTCACGAGTTAGGATTGCGAGGTAAGATACAAAAGAATTGAATATGGTAACATAATACGCCAGACATAGGGAGATGTAATAAAGTATTATTTCTGGCATAGAATTAAAAGGTGAAGGAAGTAAAGAACCTGCCGTGCGTGTAATGCAGAAAAAATTTTAAATAAAGTAGAGAGTACATGGAAACACGCTTCGATCCCTGTCGTTTCCATGAGAACAATAACAGATATATTAAATTATCATAATAAAATTAAGAATTTATTAGAAACAGGGAAAAGGCAGAAAATCTAATGAATCTAACAGCCTAAGACTATTTGATATTGCAACATGCAAATTTAATGCCTTGAGAGAACTGCAAATGTGAAAAGTCGCGAAAGACACCATAAAAAGAAAGAAATTTTCTGGTTGATCAACGGACATAAATAAAAATGGCGATTGGAAGTCTGGACAATGTAGTAACAAAAAAAACTGCAAAAAACAAGAGGAAAGAAGATTCAACAAACGTAAACGAAAAGAAGAGCTGCCATCTATTTCTCTAGAGTGTGCCATACAACAGAGCAGCTCATCGGAAGAAAATAATTATTCGGATTCGGATTCCAATTGGAAATATCTTCTGGAACTCGTGTTCTAGAAGCACAAAGAGTTTTGGCAAGGAGAAGTAATTGAAAGATGTTCGCAAGATTCTAGTGCCAGAATTAAATTTCATAGTATATGGACTTGATTGACTGGAACAAGTTCAGTGTCACGAAGCCACCAGTGATAGCTCATATAAAAGCTGAGAATCTTCTGGAAATACTGAAAGACGTAAATTTACAACAAATTGATGTTCCTTGTTTCCCTTACCACACACAGGCCGTTGAAAGACTAGTAAAAGTGATCAGTGATGCTTGTTCTTCTGTATGTGGCTATGGTGCAAGAGATGCATACATTCGTTCCAAGCTTCGTCCAAGGAAAGAATTACCTGTGTATGAAAAGAAAAGTAAGTATTTTTCATCTAGGCTGAAGTAACACTAATAACAGAAAGCAAGATAATGAATGGGCGGGTGAGCGGGAGGAACTCGATAGCAGCCACCTCCCCGGGATGAGTTCTGGGTTGTTATTATACAGCCTGAAAATAGTTCTGTTCATTTATCAGGCTACTTACATAATATTAAAATGTTTAAAGTACAGAAAATATAAGAGATATAATGAATATTTCAGTCTGTAGCAAGCAAAGAACTGCGAAATTATTTAAATATATATTTAGATAAAATTCTTAAACTTTAAAGCTAATGCGCTCCGACTAGAAATCTTCGTATGAGATCCAAATTTGGTACAGACAATAATTAATCCATAAGCCAACTTTATAGATTCCCACCTTTTTAATTTCTTAAAACCACCGATTTCGATACACCTTAATATACATCTTACCTCTAAACGCCCTATTTCTACTGAATCGATACTTAATTTGTGAACAACAATATATATAATTTGAACTGGTAATGAAAATTGCGAGAAAACTGCGGAACGGATTTTAATAAATGACTCCTCATTTTGAAGCTTGGAACCCAAAGTTTTTCAGAAAAATAGTAGTTTTCAGTGAAATGTCAATTTTCCTAAATCATTTCCCTATTTTCCAAAATCCATCTGTGAATCAGTTTTGAAAATAATGGCTTTTAGTCAAAACAAAACACACACTACAATAAACAATATTACCTAAGGCAAAACACAGGTTGCTGAAATTTAGAGTTCAGATGGTGTATAAAAATAATTTACAGGTCTGATTCTCTGTTTGTAGTTTTCCGAATACAGCTGTGTATTGGATATTAAGAACTACAAAACTTAAGAATGTTTGATGAGATGATTACCATTAAAAATGAAATATTATTATAGTTAATGCAATTATGTGAGTATACCTATTAGTCACTAATTACACACATTAATGCTATATTGATTATATGAAAGTGAAACCTTTTGAGTTTCATATAGGTCTAAATAGACGCAGAGAAAAAATATTTTAAATTAGATTTTCATTTCTATAATTTACTGAGTAACAGCTAACTTATATATAATGTTACTGAAAACTATAAACCTTACGTAAGGTAACAATTTTGTTATTAAAAATGAAATATTTGTATAGTTATTATTCAAGTGATGTGGGTCTTTTTCATATATTTAATGGCAGTGTGATGTACATATTTATATATGTGATTCTCTAATTTTTCTAGGTAGTAATGATTTGTTTCCTATTTTAGCTGCGTCTTAAAATTCAATCAAAATTAATTTCATATTTATTTGGTTTAATCGAACCTGAAATTTTCTTAACTCTCACCTATAATCCGCAATGACCTGAAATAGCTACTGCTTTACTCCGACATGAAAAATTTCCTGAACATCCTAACATTTTTTGCGTTTTCACATTGAAACTCAAGAACTGAAGATGGATAGGTTCAAGGAAAAGTATTTGGCATAAAAGCATTGAGGGAGTATTTTCACTATTATGGAAGCAAATAATGTCAAAAATGATCTTGTGTAATCTTAAACTTGGAAATAAATTTGAAAAATTTTAAAACTTGACAAATGAACTTATTTGCAGCATTTGCTGCAAAACCAATTATTATAGTAATAGGGACATCACTTTATTTTTACCAACATTTTTAACATTAACCTGGCTAACTCTCACTGATTGCCCCCTTCCATTAAGGAGTTTGATGTTACTAACGTGCAATATGTAAACAAATCATTTTACTAGGTATAGGAGGAGAGAAAAGTAGTGTATCCATTTATGTTGTAGGGAAATACGATATTACGATTTTCAGTTTGATCACCACTTTTAATGACGCATTAAAGAATTTATCAAAATTTCAGCAGAGTAGTAACAATTTTTTTCAAAACTCAACTTTTCAGCTGGCTATGTTCGTTATGTAATGTCTACTTTATTTAGCATATTAATTATTGATGTTAACATACAATATAGAGACTTAAATTGAGGGGTTATAAGTAAAGGCTGGTGCACTTAAGTTACTTTTGAGAAAATGGGGTTTAAATATTTAAGCTTTCCCGGTCTGTGAAACTTTTATTTAAATTTTAATATGTGATGCGAAAAATATCCCTTTCACACTAAAATTTTAGATACTTTAATTACACTGGATGCACTTAACTCATGTTATTACAAATGTCATAGCATTCCATTGCTTCTAGCCACCTCAATTCAAAATAAGCTAATCTGAATTTTTAAACAAGTTGCTGAAAATTTTGCCGTTCATTACAATGAGGCTTCAAACTTTACCCCGCATATTATTAAAAACAGTTTGAAGCATATTATCTGAAATTGAATTTATCGTTTCTTGAATATAATTTTTAGTACGATATTATTAATATAGGTTCTTTCTTCTATAGAAAATGGCCTATATTTTAAAGCTATTGCTATGAGATCCAAATTTTACAAACAATAATTCAACCCTTAAGACAACAGCAGCCCAAGTTTGTGTTTCTGAAAAAAGCAAGGACATTTGTGAAGGGGTGATAAGTACATTCAGAAATGCAGGCACAATAAAAATGCAAGTAAAAATAAAATGATGTCCCTGTATAATAAAGCCCTTAACTCACTGAAATTCTTAACATCTCATTGTCCATGAATCGCATCAATTCAATTTATTTAGTAGCCACGATGACAACGCAAGAACAAGTCGATGCGGTACTATTCCACTAAAATCACATGGTCGCAATTCAAGTGCTCATTGTTGTAATGTCTGTTTGCAGTGTCGGCGTGTCCCAAAATCGTGTCGCGCTCAAAGTGGGGAGCGTCCTCGCAGGGGTATCGTACGCCCATGCACCTCCCGGTTCCGTTCGTGCTGATCCACCACACGTACCAGCCCGGCTTCTGTAATACCAGTTCCTCCTGCATGAAGTCCATGAGAGGGATGCAGAACTACCACAAGAATGATAGGAAGTGGGACGACATTGGCTATCAGTGAGTACTACAATACTGTCGCATAAATTATTTTTTTATGCTCTTCCATCCGAAATGTAAATACCGATAATTATACACCTGGTAGGAAACCTTTTAAAATGCAAATTGTCCCATCAAGTAGGCCTACCATTTTCCGGGGAAAGGTCATGAATCTTTCATGAAAACTTTTTTTTCAGTGACGACTCAGGTTTCAACTGTTCAAAATGCCAATGACAAATATGGTCAGCTTTCTTACCGTTATAAAACCGCAAGTATCGATTATTCTCGGATGTGCAATCATTTAAAAGAATTAGCGAAACTAGTCACGGAGGCTGCAAATCCAATACTGTCTGGATGAAGGTTATGTTCTGTTACTATAAATCTTTCCCCAGCGTTAATTGTAAAAATATTCAAATAAAAATCAATTTGTCATATCGTTTTTCAATTTTCTCATTTAATTTCACATGGTTATCTCTGTAGGTTCTTATGGCCAAGAAAATCAATGTGGACATCTGTTTCTCGGAAAAAATCAATACTTTCGAATTTGTGGACTTCTGCCATCTCACAATTCACGACCTCAAAAGGTCAACGATCTTGTCAGATACAAATAAAATGTATACATCTGAATACTTTCAACTGTTAGAAATATGAATCGAGCATAAAATCTGTTTAAACTCGAACTATAATGGTAATTAACAGGCAAGGTCATAAACTCATAAATGCCTTAGCTTTCGTGAAACTCGCTTGCAGATGTTTTCTCGTTTCATAAATATCCATTCTCAAAAACCTATTAATTACCTTCATTATCAAACCATAAGGGACAGATTGTTTTAAGTCGGAGCAAAATTCTTGTTGTTTAAAATTCTGCGGTTGAACCATCAATATGAACACTGTCTGTGCTTTTTTAGTACAAGCAATCTCCTGGTTCCTAACTTCAAAAACCGATGAAAAGCTGCCCTACGTTTCTTTTATATTCATCAATTTCCTTTTCTTTCTCCTCTTCCCATTTGATCTGTTCTCCCTTTTTCTTTCTCTGTCGCTGATTCTCCTCCATCTTCCTCTCTTTTTGCTCTTCTTTTCGATTCCCGTTCCTTCCTCTCATTCTGCATCTCTTCCTGTTTTGTTACCCCTTTACCACGTTCTCATTCTGCTCTCTCTCCTACTGTCTTCTGAAGGTTTCTCTAACTTTTCTGCTAATTTCCCCAATTTTATTTTCTCTCCTTCCATTTCTCTACTCCTTTTCTTTGTTCCCCTTCATTTTCATATTCGTCATTTTTATCCTCTTCTATTATCCCTGCGGTGGTTGAGTGGTCAGACCTCCGACCTGTCACGCTGGCGGCCCGAGTTCGAGTCCCGGTCAATAGTGACACTTGTGGCGGACACGGTCGCAGTTGGGGGTTTTTCTCGGAGTTCTCCCGTTTCCCCATATTAGTCATCTACATCATTCCGTCACCATTTCTCCATTTCGTCATCATTCCATAGCATTCCCCGATTGCCGGTTGGCGACGCATGTAGGGGGCTGGCCTAGAAACGAGGGGATCGCATGCTCGAAACCTGGGTACGCAGTGAACCTTAGTGTAGTCGGCCGGTGTGGATTTGGGAATGCGCCTAGCTTGAGGGTTAGCGCAATAGATCGTAACAGGTCGCAGTGCTGAGCCATAGTCCCCCTTCCCGTAAATTCCATTCCATTCTCTTCTATTTCTACTCCTCCGACATATCTTTCTATACTTTCTCACTTTTTCTCCTCTGCTTTTCCTTTTCCATTCACTCCCATTCTGTTTCACATCTTCCACTTATCTTCCTGTTTCTCTTCCCCTCTTGTTCTCCTTCTCTTACCACTTTAAACTTTGTACGTTCTTTTTTTCTTTTGGCTTTCCTTTGACGTGAAAAGTCTATGTTCGAGGTACAAAAGAGAAAAATTGGTAACGTTTTGGCACTAAAAGTGTACTCAAACAGATATGGATGGAGCCAAAATGAATTATGTTAGGCTGAGTAATTATCATATGCCACCATGTTAATAAAATTACACAATCAGGTACTCGGCTGCTGAAGCCCTTAGCTCTGTTAACTAGCAGTTTATTTCACCTGTTAAAAATTTACGTTATACTATGACGTCACTCGTGGTACATCGTGGCTAACAAAGACAGGCTTCGGCACGAATTGGAGTCACGTGGTTATCACAGTCTAGTCATAGCCATCTTAAACTTGTTCAATGTCGGCCATGTTATGACTAAGAATGTGACGTCGCACGCCTGTCTTCCTCGTTAGCCACGTGGTACATGGAAAAGTGTAAGTGGCTTACCACGTGGTCCGTCTCGCTTTATTCCGTATTTAAGATGCCTAGATATTTTCCACACATTAATTAAACTGAAAGTAAATCATGACTAACGGCTTCAGAGCTGGGTACCTAAATGAGAGCACTGATCTTAGAAATTAGCATGGGGAATTGAGATTAAATACTCTACATATCATTAAATTCACTCATTATGACTCCAACCTCACTGTATTTGATTCGATTCGAGATTTTCCATATACTGCCTTTATAAGGACGTGCAGTCGTGTGTCTTTTAGATTAAAAATTATAGTTTATTTAACGACGCTCAGTAAATCTACTGACATGAGCCTGTCGCATTTAAACACACTTAAATGCCATCGACCTAGGCCGGAATCGAACCCGCAATCTCGAGCATAGAAGGCCAACGTTATACCAACTACGCTACAGAGACAGACTCTTTTAATTTATTCTATCTTTTATCCTTCATTAATTTATTCCATACAATAGTAATAGATATATGAATTATCTAAAATGAATATAAAATAAATACGCTACAGTGTTAAATATGAATTCTGACTGATGTAATATGTAGCTAGTCAGCGATGTATACAATGGAAGGGGAAAGGAACTGGACACCCTACCCCATTATCTCCTGGCCTAGTTGCCTCACAAGTGGTGCCTTCTTGGTATCACTTGTGAGGTTCAGATCTGTCTTTGAACATTTGACTCAACAACAACAGTGTTAAAGAAAGTATGAGTACATATTGAATTTTATTGCTTTAATTCGAGTAGATACATTTCACGCAATCACTGTAATTTCCTTAAATCCCTTTGTCAATTTTTATTCGCATAAAATCAATGTACTTAAGAACATTGCTGTTAAAGTGTTCCTGGTGCACACAGAATCAGACGCGGCACGACGCGGCATTTGTCTCATGGTACTTGTCTCCCATTGATTTCTTATTATGTGGTGCACACCAAAGAGTTTGTAATATATAACTACAGACACCAACGGCGCTAGTTTCGCGTACAAAATTGAACCGCTGTTCGGCCGCCTTTAAAGGGAGTTGATGCTTCGCCGGGAGTGCAAACAGTTCATGCTTATTGAGGAGTACGAATAAATATAAGTACACTTGAAGGGAAATAATAAGAAAATGGTGAAATACTGCGCCGCAAATAATTGTTCGAACATAGCTACTATTGTAGGATGCTCAGGAGAGCATGTATATCTTAATATTTGGAAGAATGTTCCAAATGCAGTTCCTCCTTTGAATGTGTTTACAGAATGTCGGAATATTTCTTGGATAAAAGTTTTTCCAGAAACACATTAATCAGGTTTATAAGACTGATTTCAACAATGTATGTAAGGGTTAGGTGCCATCACATTACAGTGGATTATAATAGCAGAGTGCATAAGAAAATCCGCAGACTATATCTGTCTAAAACTATTTTGTTTCACAATAAATGAATTAATCATGTAATTTCCGTTTTGTACAGCATGTACTTCTAATTCTTGGTTATATTAAATGCAAAGAAATTAGTGAAAATATAGCTGATGACCTAGCTAGGCCTATTCTTACCACTGCTACTAGGTCTACTATGACCACTACTAGGCCTACTATTACCACTACTACTAGGTCTATTATTACCACTAGCACTGACTAGGTCTCACTACTACTAGGCCTACTAATACCACCAAAACTAGGCCTACTATTACCGCTGCTAATTGTATTAAAAGTCTGTACTGACCTCTAACTTGGTGGTCATCAATTACACAATGAATAGATTGTTTTATGATAAAATTTATTCTCATATTTTAAATCAGTTTCCAGAATTTTTATGATCTCATGTTTCACCACTAAATATTTTCTAAGCACCATATACCTTCCTCTTCCTTTGCATGAAAGGACTGAAATATAGATCATATAGATATTTATTACAGTAAATATCCATTATTATGTCTTTAAAACAATACTAGTAATACTGAAAATTAATGTTGGCATTGCCATTATTCAATATTTCACATACTTATCCCGAGTGTATATGGTGATTTAATTTATTTTTTGGAATATCGCCATTATAATACTTTGATAAATATAGCGCTCCTCTGCCATTCACGTTTATTTCATCACGACTCATCCTTTGTAAAAGATGTTTAAAACAGTGTCTATACCAGGCTACATCAATGTATTGTGGTACTGTTTTAGAATTTCGCGCCGCAAACACTCCCTTTAATGGCGGATGCTAGCCGGTTCAATTTGTGACATTTTTCTTGCCTGCCACTCACGGGTATGTGTCTCTAGTAAGTATTACAAACTCTTTGGTGCACACAGAATCAGACACGGCGCGACGGTCGAGAAAAGATACGAGGAGACAAGGAGAGGCATGACCGAATGACTGCTTGAAGTTCGTCGCGAGGAGACTGTCTGATCGCTGCAGTGTACTGCGCATGCGTTAGTAGTGGCTATGATTGCACGCTTCCTGTGCTTTCACTTTATACAAATACTATACTGTATTGTTTTGTAGTGCACATTATTCATAATGGAGCTCGATGCGGATAAATTAGTTGTTTTAGTACAGGAAATATACGTTCTGTAAAATCTTTGAAACAATATCACGAGAATAATGTGGTTTCTAAAAATATCTGAGAAATTGCAAATGAGATCAAAGCACCACGTGAATAATAATTAATCATCATCATCATCATCATCATCCTTCACGAATTAGGCCTCTCTAGACCTGTTTCGGCCCCATCTAGCAGTCTTCTTAAAGGTATTCCTGGTCGACGATGTCCTCTAGGTTTATATTGCATCATAATTTTTGGGATTCTTGAATTTTCCATTCTTCTTACATGATCTAGCCAATTGAATTTGTATCTGCTGATTTTTTCTTCTACTGACTCTACTTCTAATTGTTCTAAAATTTCTTCATTCCTATTTCGGTCCTGCTGTCCTGAAAAATTTCATTTCCGTTGCTTTGATTCTGTTCATGTCTTTTTTCTTTAATGTCCAAATCTCGCTTCCGTATAAAAGCGAGGGTAATGCTAGTGTATTATATATTTTTATTCTTGTAGATTTTTGTACTAATTTAGCTTTTAATGTATTGTTTATTATTCCTAGAATTTGTGTAAATTTGGTAATTTTCTTGTTCAAATCTTTTTCATTTTGATAAGATATTTCACAACCCAGATAATTGAAATTTTGCACTTGTTCGAAGCATTGGTTATTGTGTATTATCTTACTTCTGACTGGGTCTTGTCATAAAAACGCCATTACTTTTGATTTTTGTGCTGAAATTTCCATCCCAAAATCTTTTAATATTTTATTTAATGAATACAATCCTCTTTGTAAATTAATTAATAATTAATAATTAATAATAATAATAATAATTTGTAGTAGGTCTACTTCTCCGCTCTATACCATCACTCATTATTGATTTAATATATTATTTTTCTTTACTGTGAGTCGTGAAGAAGTCATAAAATGACGTTTGCTCATTACTTTAGTAGTACTTAATTTAATACGCTTTCAATCGGATAGATTTTTAGGTGTAGGCGTCCTTGGGAAGTAATAACCAACTACAATAGAATTTCTCATATAGACAGTCTTCTTTCATGACGCTATTTTCCAGTCTAGGTCAGTTTTTCAAACCCACAGAGCCAGCAAATCAGTTGTCGCGAGCAGACCGTGTAAGTATAATCGACAATGTGGATGACGTAAAAATCTAATTAATCTCTATAGCAACAAAATTGACGCTGAAAATTTAGAGAACGCACGATGATAAACACACGAACGAAATACCGTTGTCACATTACACAGTTTCTCACGACAAGAACAGATAATACAGATAGCAAACTGACAATTCGAAGGTGAAACAGAAGTTAATTTTCTAGTAAAATACAGAAATTTATTATGAATCTTGAACGGACAATCCGCTGTTTGAAGTGAATTATAGAACACACGAATTCCACAGAGTGATTTGTACTTCTGCTTACAGTTTCTGCATTGGTGGCACAGGACAAGTATACCAGGGCAGAGGCTGGGATATCGAAGGGGTACACTCACCCAATTACAACCACCGTAGCGTCGGCATCTCCTTCATCGGAGACTTTACAAGTAAGTGACAAATATAATGGGGTTATATATTCATATGCGGATGATACCGTATTTCGTTTTGGTGAAAAATCTTGGAAAGGCACTTATATTAATGCGAATAATGGATTACAGGTAATTAAAGAGTGGTTTGATTCAAACGCTCTTTCCTTAAACACATCCAAAACAACTGTTGTTCCATTTTTACTAAGGTCCAGTGGTCTTCAATCTCCTCAATCTCCTTTTAGGCTCAAAATTCATCATTCAGATTGCTCTTCTCAAAATTGTGAATGTCCCATATTCACCGAATCCTCAGAAGTTAAGTATTTAGGTATTACAATCGACCAACACTTACGATGGAATAAACGTATTACATATTTATGCAATAGATTACGTAAAACAATTTATAACTTTATTATACTTCGGTCATATTTACCAATCAATATTTTACGTCTCATTTATTTAGCTTTATTTCAATCCATTCTCCAGTATGGGATTTTAGGGTGGGGACATGCATGTATTTCCAATCTCACTCCTCTAATACTTATTCAGAAAAGAATAACTAAAATATGCCTTAATAAACCAATTGATTACTCATCCGAGCTTTTGTTCACTGATTTTAATGTTTTGAAAATTAAACAGATGTATTATATTGCCTTGTTAATCTTCATACATAAAAATCGTAATAAATTCAAATTGTATCATCATAAATATGGAACTAAAAGATCCGATTTTATAAGACTAGAGGAACCGAAGTGTTTCACAAGCACAGCTCTGAGCCCATGGTACCTACTTTGATCCAAGGTTATACAATAAAATAATTGATAAATACCCAAATTTGGAAAATTTTAGTATCAGAAATTTAAAAAAATAGCATTAGGAATTTAATTTTTAAAGAATATATTATATTGATTTAATATGTATTTGTATGATTTAAATTGTTAAAATTGAAATTGTATTTTTAAAGTTAATTTATTCCTGTAATTTTTTTTCTTGACCCAATTTGTGTCAAAATTATCTTTGTGTTTATCTTTGTGTTTAGATATCTCCCTGAGCACGAGTTTTTATCCTTCAGGGAAGAACTAAGATTGTATTTTTGTACATGTCATTTTACTAAAAATAAACAGCAATGAAATAAACAACAATAACAATTAATAACAATACTTGATTAACATTACTGCATTCTCCCCTCTTTTGGGAAGCCTATCGTTAAACTTTAGAATAAGACACGCAAACTGTTCCAGCATTAGTGACTGTGCAGTGTCGACAAACCAAAGGAGGGAACAAAGAAGTGAAGATCAATAAAGATGGCTACGGAATGTATTTCGAATACTATTATCTCTGGACCAAAAATTCTGGTTTACTTAGTACAGGAGATGTTGTAAAAATATCAAGTTAAAATAAGTAATGCGTTTAATCAGCATGAAGACGAGTTCTCCTGAACGAAAAGGTTGTACTTTCGCTTGCACAAGAACGAAATTCAGTGAATAAAGGGGAATATTTTCCCTGAAATGATTACTTTACAAACGCCTCTGTACACTTGGTCGAAATGAAAGTGGCCGGCGTCTGAGAGACTAAGTTCGAATCGGGTATTTCCGTGAGCACTCGGAACAACCAGGCTTTGTTCAAAAGATTGCGTATATTCTTCTAGTAGTTATAATGGGGAACACAACTATTAATCACTAAAATCTTCCGAGAAAATATTTCATATGCGAGATTTAAAACAGACAGATTTTTCAGAGTGTTTAGACAGTGAATATTGTAACACAAACACTATTCACTGTATAACAGGTTATCAAGTGGAGTACGACCATTGCTCGTTATAATGGCATTCTGACTGCAGTAAAACTCTTAGCGTAGTTGGTAGAGCGTTAGCTAAGAGTTCGTGAGATTATAAGTTCAAATTTTCGTGGAGTTACTAAACTTTTTTTTTTAAATGCATCAGTGAAAGTATAACACGTTTTCGTCATTTTTTTACACTTAGAATACTTTTCGCTTTATTTTTTTTTTTCGTGTTAATAGAAACTTCTGACGCTAGATGGAAGTAACACTAAAGACAACAATTATGGGCTTTCATATTAAAATGTAATGTTAATTATTTTATTAATCCCTGCTGCTTTGCACTCTATTGCGTAAGGAACATTCAGTAGTAAATATGTTGACGGTTAAATAATTGGCAATAATTAATTTGCAAGTTGTGCTATAGGGAATATGATTATTATACTAATCTAAATCCGTAATCATCAGGGCCTAAACGTAGTAATTGTAAACAAGAAGAAAAACCATAATTCTGATGACAAAATATATCCTGATTTCCTGGAATTATAACCACAAATTTTCACCAATTTTGTAATTATCTGTAAGTAACATAAATTAACATAAGCAAATTATTTGATTATATTACACTAAAAGGAGTTATAAAAAAATAAAAGAAAGGACAAAACAAAAAATTCTCTACGGAGATTCGAAGCATGCTCTGGAGGTAGCCCAAATCAGCGGCTTGTATTATGGAATTAACTGAAGCGGAGGTTTACGGTTGTGAACTGCGCGCTCACCCGAAGGGACTTAGAAAATTTCCACTGCTCAAGAGACCGGCCACTTTCATTTTGACCAAGTGTACAGTTGATTTCTCGCAACGTTGCACCACGGTTTTAGCTACTTGCCTGTATTCTGAAGTCGTTCCGAAGCCTATATATTTATTTTTAATTGGTTATTTCACGACACTTCATCAACTGCTTTGGTTATCTAAAGTCTGAGCGAGATGAAGGTGATAATTCTAGCGAGATGAATTCAGGGTCCAGCGCCTAAAGTTATCTAGCATTTGCTCCTAATGGGTTGAGGAAAAACCCCGGAAAAAATTCAACCAGGTAATTTTTCCTAGCAAGGATTTGATCCCGGACCCGCTCGTGGTAATTAGAGATGAGCAGAATCGAATAATCTGTTCTCGAATAATATTAAGAATCGAATAATTTACTCGAATAAAAGATCTCGAATACTTTTATCATTCGAATAACAAGCCCATTCTTTAGCAGTAATTGAGTCTTGGACTCTTTCAAATTCTGTCGATCTGATGTGACTTTGATTGCGAAATAAAAGTAGCCTTGAACTGATGCATCACGTACAACAGTCATTTTCCACCGGTGTGCCGCGAATGATCCGCGAGAAAATGAAAACAGTAAAGTTTAACGCAGCGAAAACTGGAAAAATAAATGTGAAAAGAGTACTAAAGGGTGAGTCCACAAGACTCAACATTCAGCCAACGCGGTACAAATCAACATTCCGTAAACATATTCCTTCTAAAAAATCTTCAAAATTCCTCTTGGTTGGGAACCACTGATGTAGATTATATGAGCGGGATTTTAATTT
Source organism: Periplaneta americana (assembly GCA_025594305.2). Taxonomy (NCBI): domain Eukaryota; kingdom Metazoa; phylum Arthropoda; class Insecta; order Blattodea; family Blattidae; genus Periplaneta; species Periplaneta americana. The sequence continues at coordinate 144,384,655 of JAJSOF020000011.1, read as the reverse complement.
ACACGTTTAGTGTCACACGTAGAAAAAGTTGAAAAACGCTGACGTAGATAATACAGTGCGTTCGTAGCTCGGCCGGACCGTTCCGCGGCCTTGGACCGGGTGAAGATTGGCGCGCCTGCCGCCAGAGTAGCGCTGTAGCTACCGCTGATGCGCCAGTCAAATCCGGCCGAGCTACGAACGCACTGTAGTAACAAAAGTGCGTTGGTCAGTCGTCTTTTTGTTTTCATAAGCAGTATGTTTACTTAATCGATACCTGATTTCCTTCATAAAAACTATAATTCTGGCGTGTGGTCAAGTGATATATATCAACATTCAATTCAAGTATATTTTAGTGATTATGAGAAGCAGAGCATGTAGTTAGACAGAAATAATTTGTTAATTTGTATGTATATTTTTCATTGTTTGATTAAAATTAAATCAAATTTAAACAGTTTTTTATTGACATAGTGAGATTTATCATTATTCTACAAGAAAGTTACCATATTGTGACTCCTGGGTGAGACTAGCGAAGTCTAAGCAATAGTTCACATCAATTGCAATGTCTATTTTTAATAAACTTACATATAGTACACATATTTTTATTTTATTATATTTAAATGTGTTACTCGTGACTGGCTAATCAAAAACTCTTTTTTTTTATATATATATAAATGAATTTATGGAAACTAGTGTTGATATACTACAGGGTGGACCGCTCGAATGTACCTAATTTCAATTGTATGTGACAGGTGAACGGTTGAAGATAGAACCTTACGGTAACGTTTATATGAAAGGAAAACTCAAGATGTTTCGAGTCCTGTCGGTAGATGATGAGCACACACGGTTTCTTTTCGTAGAGTGTATCGACTGTCAAAATGGCGACACCGCAGATGAAAGCGCAAACTGTGTTGTGGTATGCGGAGTTTAAATCAATTGTTGGAGTTCAAAGGGAGTATCGGCGAGTGTTTAACCATGATGCTCCAACTGTTAAAAGCATTAAGAAGTGGCACGATACATTTTTAGGTACAGGATCGGTGTTGAAGAAGCATGGTGGTGGTCGTAGAACATCCGACGAAATGGTTGCAAATGTTCAAGCCGCGTATGAGCGAAGCCCGCGGAAGTCATTAAGAAGAGCTTCGAGGGAACTTCAAGTACCAAAATCAACATTGCAACGAATTGTCACAAACGTCTCAAGCTGTACGCATACAAAGTGCAGTTAATGCAACGTCTGGAGCCGGATGACAAATCCAAACGAGTCGAATTCGCCAATACGATGCTAGACCGTCTCGGCGCTGATCCTGATTTTATGTCGAAGATTTTCTTCTCGGACGAAGCCACGTTCCATATGTCAGGTAAAGTAAACCGGCATAATGTGCGGATCTGGGGATCCCAGAATCCTCATGCTATACAAGAGCACGTTCATGATAGTCGCAAGTTAAATGTGTAGTGCGGTTTGTCACGGCAGCATGTCATTAGACCTTTTTTATTCGCCGAGAAAACTGTGTGTGGTACCACATAACTTGACATTCTGGAGCAGTTCTTCTTTCCACAAATCAAACACCTGCAACCTAACATCCTTTTCCAGAAAGATGGCGCTCCTTCACACTGGTTCAATGACGTTCGTACAACTTTAGACAACGTGTTCCCTGGCCGTTGAATTGGTAGGGGAGAACCGATCGCTTGGCCCTCGAGATATCCGGATTTAACACCGCTCGATTTCTTTCTCTGGGGCTACGTCATGTACGCCACCCCAGTCAGAGACCTTCGTGAACTTGGGGAGCGCATCATAGAGGCTATTGAGAGCTTTCCAGAAGACATGCTCCAACGTGCTTGGCAAGAAATCGTTCATCGCCTCGATATCGTCACAGTGACAGCTGGAGCTCACGTAGAGACATGGTGATGTGTATATAGAAACTTGTTGAGTTTTCCTTTCATATAAACGTTACTGTAGGTTTCTATCTTCAACCGTTTACCAGTCACGAAATTAGGTACATTCGAGCGGTCCATCCTCTATTTTAATTTCTTATTTTTGACTGTCTATGTATCTACGATACCACGATTGTTTTAATCAATAAATCAAAATAGTTTGGAAACCATTTTTCTTCTTCTTCTTGTTCTTCAGATAAACTACCGACAGCGAAAATGCTGCAACTTGCCAAATCTCTCATCAACTGCGGCGTCAAACGAAATTCCATAGCAGCAAACTACACGCTTCTGGGGCACAGACAGGTCCGGATAACAGATTGTCCAGGCAACGCCCTATTCAAAGAGATCAAGACCTGGCCGCACTGGAAAAACATCAAAACCACACGCATATAATTATAAGACATCGGCATGAACTTACAATATCACTTGCAAGACTGTTTCCACACCGATCAGCATGAACGTTTATTTTAAAACGTAACAGCAGCAATAACCTCATAGCACGGTTCCGGTAGAACAATGACACAATTGCAAAATTAGGGCGAATATTTAAAACACCCCTATCTGACTAGTACTATTAAAAAGTAATAAAAAATTATACCTAATACTGTGTTTTATTTCGATTGGCATAATCAGGCTTCGAGACTTCGGACCCGATAGAGCAGTTCAGTGGGAAATCCGCATAACGGTGTACTGAGTATAGTGGTAAACTGTACAGTGGGTGGGGGTACTGTAGAATGAATGCCAACAATTACGCAAAGGAAGACGCTCTGGATTTGAAGGTTCTGGTGAATAATTTGGTTTTCATACAAACTGTGTCTCAAACTATTACACGGTTAGAAAAGTCAGAGCAAGAGATGCCGGAAGCCATCAAATTAATTTAGAAAATAATGCAGAGAATTAATGAGACATCAAGTACACCGGTTACTGAATGTGTAAAACAGAAGTGGAAATCAATTTTATGTAAAAATAACGGATATGGAACAGTGTGTAATATAAACAGCAAATTAGTCGGCAAAGTCATTCGAGAATAAAGGACTGTCTCTGAACCTGCAATGATGTTAGGTTTTTTCGTTTTGCTCCTATCACGTCATGCGACGTAGAGCGCAGCTTTCTACAGTACAAACTTTGGCAGATAACCGAAAAAGATTTACGTTTGAGACACTGAGAATGTATCTTGTAGTAGGTACATTGCAATTCGGTACTGTAACTGCACTTCCTAAAGACGACCAATAGGATAAATGAAAAAATTTAAATTGCTCCATGCTTATTTCCACCATTAACACTGGGCTTAGACAAGAGAATATATGCTTTTCACATTCTTTTGACATTATCATTGTGTAATATATTTACGAATGTACATATGTGAGTTTCTTTCATCTAACACATCATCTACCTGCAGCGAGTCGATGATCTCGAAGCCTGGTCATAATATACACTCAGGGACAAAAAAACCCGACACTTTAATATTTGCTGGTATTTTGCAAAATATTATCTTCTCATACACTATTATGATTGACATGGTTACGTTTCTTTATTTTTACATTTTCTGTGATGTCGCATAGAGAAACGTAACCATGTCATTCAGGTACTACCATTTTCTGGTAGTTTAAGTGGGTTGTAACATGGTGGTACATGAAAGAAACGCACTGTCCGATACTAATTTGTTAACATGCATGGACGATGTTGAAAGCAAGTGGACGATACTACCCAGACTTCTCCATCGAGTTGAACGACTGTTTTGTATAATTAAACACAAATGCTTATAAAAGACAAGAGAATATATGCTTTTCAAATTCTTTTGACATTATCATTGTGTAATGTATATTTACTTTCAGAATGTACATATGTGTGTTTCCCCGCATACTACTGTAGTCTTCTTCCACTCTAAACAGCAACGTTGTTACCTCAACACATCTCTATCTACCTGCAGCGAGTCAACAACCTATAGTGCATGCACGGCCAAATAGTTATTGTATCAGGTCCAAAGTCTCGAAGCCTGGTCATTATAATTGGCAACAAAATATAGGCAAATATAGAACTGTCCGGTTTTTTTGTCCCTGATATATAAAAACATATATATATATATGTATTTATATAGATATAAGATTGTTTTTCGCTTCTCGTGAAAAACATTTTATGTTGCACTTACGTCGTTGTTCCTCCGGAACAGCGATGTTACTGAAGACAGCATCTCCGACTAACAGAGATGTTCGTAAGCACAGGATATTATGCCTAATAGATCATTGTTTAATTCATATAAATGCTCCAGTACCACACGAAAACCAAAGGCACATAACACGATGGAAATTTATGTAAGTATATAACTTTAATTAACGTATGTTTAAAAAAAACTGCGAATCACATAGCGTTAAGAAGTTTCTGCACAGTAGGTAGCAAGCTGAGAAGCAGCTAAATACGAGAGTTGAGTGGCAGCACTGCTTGCTACAATGTATGAGATAAAAATATGATGAAATCCCAAACCTATTAGTTCGTTCATAACTTATCCTTAAACACTCTGATTAAATTGAAGGTCAAAGACTTTGTGAAATTATTCCCACACCAAACGTTTCTTCCAATAATTACATTGAACGATTAGAAGAGCCTATGGGCTGTAGCAATATCTTCTTGAAAGAAGGCAGTTGAAACTTCAACACCATTCAGTGGCAAATAAAGTAAACGATACCTCACTGCAATAAACTCCAGAAACAACAGACGTGTTAAAAACCAAATCAAATCATTAACCATTTTGATATCGCAATCTACACTCAATTTTTTTTGTCGGAATGTAATTGTGTAGCCCTTAATGCATGTAGATTTTCCGATTATTAAATGTGTGCATATTGAAAATTTACACAGAATCGAAAAAAAGAAAACAGTTACACGTTTCAAGCCTAAAAATTCTATAAATTCCAGGATCAATCCCTAGAACAATGGAAATAACAGTAACCAGAAAACTATAATTCAAATTCTGAACAGTCATTTAAGACTATGCTTTCAATGAAGAAAGTAGTTACAATATTACGAAAAATTCTTAAAGAAATGTAAAAGTGACTATGCTTTCAATGCAGACAATAGCAAATTCTTGTAAATACTAAAATATGTCCCTCTTAGAGATGAACAACGATCGAGAATGCGAGACTAACAGTGCCCCCAAAGCCGAAAACCCGCACGACAATGCTGTATTACGTCGCGTCGTTGACGTAAAGACTGGTTGTGAGTGTTCCGAGACTCGAGATTGATCACTCCCGAAATCCCGAAGTCATGCAGCCTTGAATCCCCACAGTTGTTTATATCTGATTGAATTTTTATCTACTTTGGCAACTGTTATATATGTATAAACAATGAAGTAGCCTATTTGAAACATCATCTCTACCTTTCAGTGTATAATGATCCGTTCCCCAGTCTTTATTTAATTACTAGGCCCTTATTAAAAGGCTAGGAATTCTATTTTCATATGTTTAAGATCAAATGTGCAATCTCAAGTAAAATGATATTAATGTTATGCTTTATGTTTCTTGGAAATGCAAATTTATTTGAGAATTGTTTTTTTATTTATGCTAAACCATGCCGAAATGTAGTAATTATACACCTGGTAGCAGTCCTTTGATGCATGTCATTAAAGTACATCTACTCATTAAAGTACAGGTGTTCAGCTAATGACAACTCAGCTTACAGGTGTTCAGCCAATGACAAGTCAGCTTTGTACCGTTATAAAACCGCAAGTATCGATTATTCTCGGATATGCAATCGAAAGACAACTAGCGAAAAGTCTCGGAGGCTGGAAATCCAATACTGTCGCAGAAGATTATGTTCTGTTACTATAATAATTAGCGTTAATTGTAAATAATATTCAAATAAATTCAATTTGTCATCTCGTTTTTCAATGTCGAATTCAATAATCAAGGTTATATCAAGTTTAACGGGATTACATCAAGGTCAATGACATTATTGTTCCTCGCAAAAAATCAATACTTTCGCGTCTGCGCACATCTCACAATTCACGACCTAGAACAAGGTCACTTCCGATCTTGTCAGATACAAATAAAATGTATACATCTGAATAATTTCAAATTAGAAATATGGTCGAGCATAAAAAGTCGTATGAAACTTGTCTATAATAGTAATTAAGACGCTCGTATGAATATTATGAAACTCACTTGCGCTCGTTTCATAAATATCTATACTTGCGTCTTAATTACTATCATTATAGACTCGTTGCATAATGTACTATTATATACGTAACCTAGGTAATATCACGTAATAGAATAAGAACATTGTGATAACTAAGGTACTGTTCTGTTTTGTTTTTTTTATCTCATTTAAACATTTATAATGTTATTTATTTCAATTATGTATGTTATTCAAAGTTACGAAACCTTTCCACGCCGACCAAATGCTATTTCGAGAATTATGAGCGAGACTCGAAGCGAACGAGAATGACGCGAGACTCGAAAGACAAATGCAATGAACACAGCGAGCGAGAGCAGCAGTTAGTTTTGTTCATCTCTAGTCCCTATGTTTCATGCTCTTTTTAAAATATGTAACCTCAAATATGTAACGTTACTTGTAAATAGTGATATAATTGGTAACCTGTACATTTATGGTGTAGTGCAGAGGTCGGCAAGCTACGGCCCGCGGCCCGCATACGGCCCACAATATACTTCTATCCTGCCTACTGGCGAAAGACAAAAAGTATACTGCGTGTTCAGTTCAAAGTGTAATGGCTCGCTGTATGTCGTGATGTTAGCCGATGAGCCTAAGAATTCAATCTTCCTTTCCGCAGAGGCGTATTACCTAAATGCGAGAATAAAAACAGCGTTCATTCTGAAAACGCAGTCCGTGGATACCCACGGACTCTGGAGTACGTACCGATACGTGATAGCGCCGGTAGTGGCAGGAATGTGAACTGTTTGGAAACACGTATTGAGGTGAGTTTTTTTTACTGTCGGGATATGGCGAGTGGGTTAAGACGATTACTTACGTATTTGTTGACATTAACTTGGACGGTCAACATGGACACGGAGCATTTGATTTGTGTTGTGAAATGTTGCGGTATGCAACGGATGATAACAAATACCCTGCGTACGACTTGCCCGCGCAAAACATAGTTCGAAAGAGGTTATGGTAGCAACAGACCGAACAGACCGCCATCTGTTGCTACGACGTTCACCGTACACGTTCTCAAGTTCAGATTGAACGCCTTGATTAATAGGCAACTTCTCTGATATAAAAGCTGAAACTCGCTTCAAATCGCTGACTCACAACAGTGACGTCATGACACACTTTGAAATGAACACCCAGTATAAATAAATTAATAGATTTAAAAAAAAAAGTACAATTTCTTTCAACCTCGAAATAAAAAATTATTATTGTGGAAACTTAACAGCTTCTAGTGCGATTGATTAGTAAGAGAGGCACATTCCCTCTCTCTTATATAGGCCTACTGTATTACTATCAATTCAACAAATAGCTCCTTCACTATGTCCTTCCTGCATTATGTAATGAACTCACCCGTCCAAGCAAGGCATTATTACAGTACCGCACAAAAGATTTTATGAAATGTTAGAGTTATTACAGAAGAAATTTCACGCACGATTTCAGGATTCTGATATATATTCCAAGGATATTCGCTTATTTCAGAACCTTTTCGCCATTGAAACAGAGACAGTATCTGAAATGTACCAACTTGAACTCAATGACATGCAAACTAATGACGAACTGAAAGAAATATTCCATTCAAATACCAGGCTACAATTTTACAAACGTCTCTCAGTTACACAGTTTCATAACATAAAAAACTTGCAGCTAAAATGTTGACAGTTTTCGGAAGCATTTACATACAGGACTTTCATTTCAAAACTTCCCAGTCTAAATAACTAATTATTTACACTGAATTGAATTTAAACAAAAAAAAAACACGTCAATTTAGATATTAAGGGGTAAGTATGAAGGCAGGCTTAATTGCATTTTAGATTTCACCCCCAACCACCCCCACTTTGAAATTTCAAATGGCACCCCTATATTTTTATACTTAAATATGAAATAGCATTCAATTGTTTATACACCTCATTCATTTATTTCACATCTTTTGTTTTATATCGTTGCCTGGCAACCTCTATTGTTGTTACTGTTGATTAGAGCTGAAGATACAAATACTATTGAACATTGTGTTCGTGTATTAAATTATTTTAAAATGGTGTACACCATTCAAGAGAGAACAGAAAGCTCTTAATGAGCACCATTTAAAAATAAAAAATATATATATTGGGTGTTCCATTTAAAATAAGAGAGTTGCAGTTACTTCCGGTTAAGCCGGAAGTAGAAAAACTCGGTAATACCACAGTCTAGTATATACAATCACGAAGCTTGAGTTGTTGAGGGTACTAGGAACAACAGACTGTGCCGGTACTACTTCGCATTGTCTGTGATGAGGCGATCCTAGTAGTTAGCAACTATCTATGGATGCATATTCCCTACGTATTGAGCTTCGTGACTGTATATACTAGACTGTGGTAATACCATTATTGAGTTCTTAGTATATGGTTATCCCCATACACCAAGTTCCATGTCACTGAACCACATGCTTCAATAGTAATATGCGTTACAAGAGCGGTATGTTGAAGTTTTCATGCTGGAGGGAAAGTTTGAAAAAGCGAAACGTAGTTGAGCTTTTTTAATTTCCGAGAATTGAAAGAAAACATACCGCTCGTGTATCGTACATTATTTTGTGCGAAGATCGTTTATTACATACCTGAAAGTGGAATTTCTAATTAGTTGCAATGAAATCTCCATCTTGCCTTCTGTTCAATGACGGCAAATTTGCAAAACAAAAATATCTATCTTCAACATTGTTGCTTTAAAATGTTTTCTGTGTTTACTATACTCCAGCAGGCCGTGATATACGTCTGTCTTTTTTTCCCCCAGTCTATGATGAATCTGGAATCTTGTTGATTTTTCATGGCTTCCTTAATGTTACTTGCATCACGAATGCAGTAACTTTAGTGGAGTTGTAGAGTTTACTTAATTTTTGCAAATATTTAAAAACAATAATTAACAGTGCAATTTAGGTGAAATTGCAGTGGTGAGTTTCCAATTTATAATTATTACTATATTGAACGTCTCTAAAAATAATACGTTAAAAGCCTAAAGCAGTAAAATCAATATGTCACTTAAGAGGTAAGAAGAGGGAAATTGTTATGTGTGTTAGGTTGGGAATACTGAATGTGGAATTTTAGACTTTCCGCGGATTGGTTTTGTGCGGAAACCAAGCAAATACGCACGATCCCGCACAAAAGTTATTTAGGTGGTGCGGGACTTTTCAACTATAAATTTGTGTGTGACACAAATTAACGATAAAATTAAACACTACCTAAGAAAACGAAGATTTTTAAATAAGAGAAAGCTAAGTAAAGAATGCTACAGAAAATATAAGAAATGGAAAAATTTTATTGACTACTGTTTCAAGAATAATATTAATTTGTAGGAAATTTATTTTCCCAAGGCAAGATGCCAATATGGAACTTCAACATGTTTACTCTACACTAACTCTAACGACAGCATATAACTAAATAAATAATAAATTCTTAAACCAGTCAGCCATTAGGCCTACTTACATAATGGCTGTCATATCGTTAGACAAACACAACACCGAAATCTGACAAAGTTCAAGGATTACAAAACTTTATTTTTATACCTTATCATCTCAATGTGACATGGATTATCAGCACATTTCGATAGTTATGTAATTTCTCATTTGTGTTACTGATAAAAACTTGTCTCATATTCGGCAAACGAGGTAATGATTCAGTAGCAGTAATAAAGTCTGTTGTACAGCAAGATTACTTCAAGTTATCACTAGTAGAGAGAAATATACTGACTTCCTGCTAAAAAGCATTCAAACATGCGTTTTGAAGAAAACCCTTTGCATATCATCACTCCGCTGCTGCGAAGTGAAGCACTTACACAGTTACTGCCGGGGTCCAAGGATGTTTACTTAAAAATGGAGAACTGCCAAATTGCTGGGTCCTTCAAGATCCGTGGATTTGGTCGACTTGCACAAAAAGTAAGAAGCTTAAGAACTTGTAGGCTACTATATAGTGTATGTATATGTGTGTATATATAAATATACAGGTTATATAGCCTATTATATACTTTGTGTAACATTCCCAGCTTAGTAAATAGTTACCTGACACAAGTATTAAAAATTCCATTTTATCCATGACCATAACGAAAAACATGCCTTTACTAAATACTTTTGTGCGAGATCGTGCATATTTGCTTGTTTTCCGCACAGAACCAATACGCGGTAAGTGTGAAATACCACATTCAGTATTCCCAACGCAACACACATAACAATTTCCCTCTTCTTACCGCTTAAGCGCGACATTCATTTTACTGCTTTAGGCTTTTAACATATTATTTTTAGAGACTTTAACATAGTAATAATTATAAATTGAAACTTACCACAGCAATTTCACCTAAATTGCAATGTTAATTATTGTTTTTTAAATATTTGCAAAAATTAAGTAAAGTCTACTACTCCACGAAACTTATTGCATTCCTGATACAAGTAACATTAAGGAAGCCGTGAAAAAATCAACAAGATTCCAGATGCCGATGTTATTACTGCAATATGTTATATAAATAATATCGTTAAAATATTAAAATGAAAAATAAATAATTACATAACCTTACCGTTTGTTTTAAGTTCGCATTTATAGACTGGGGGAAAAAAAAGATGGACGTATATCACGGCCTGCTGGAGTATAGTAAACACAGAAAACATTTTATAGCAACAATGTTGAAGAAAGATATTTTGGTGTTCCGAAGTTGCCGTCATTAAACAGAAACCAACATGGGGATTTCATTGCAACTAATTAGAAATTCGTTTTTCAGGTATGTAGACTAATAAACGATCTTCGCACAAAATAATGTACGATACACGAGCGGTATGTTTGTTTTCATGTTCTCAATCTTTTCCTCGGCCATGAAAACGTCAACATACCGCTCTTGTAACGTATATTACTATTTCCATTCAACTATTACTCAAGAAGTTAAATATATTAGTTACTAGATGTCACTACCTCTACTTCTTTATTACCATTTCTTAAATATACACACACTCAATCTCCTTCTCTTTTCTCTATCTACTACGTCGTAATTTGTGCATTGCATCCATATCTAATAGGTTTTTTTTTTTAATTTGTAATAATTTACCTTTCGGGAGGCGAGGAGACTTGAACCTGCGAAGTTGGGTTTATTGGGTTTATAGGAATAGGAATAGGATTTTATAACAATATGCGTTAGTCAACTGAGCTAAACAGACACGGTGATTAATTACGTTTTAATATTCCTCTTAAGTTTACAGAAGTAAAATGTGAAATTATTTTAATCACATTAGACCCGTGAACACTTCTAAATAATCCCTGAAACTTCAAAAAGATGAAAATACACGTTTAAAATGAAAAAAATATATATTAAAATTATGTAATTAATTATAATTTGTTACTTATCCAACGCCTTAGATACTATTCTTCACTAATCATGGCCTCCTACATCATGACCTACCTAGTACACGTATCGATTCTAAAATCCATGCCATGATATGTGATTATATGAGGACTTATTTTCAACATATTTTCTTTTATAAAACAGAATTTTTCGTTATGGTCATGAATAAAATTACGTATGGTACTTGTGAGCGTGATCTTTATTGCGCTCGTGTAATTTAAGCACTCGGCTGATGCCTCGTGCTTAAATCTTTCCACTCGCGCAATAAAGATGCACTTACCTCACAAGTACCATAAATATTATTTTGTAAACAGGGATGTTTTTGAAACGAGACCACATGCCGAGTGTAGCAAAACGTGCGAGCAAAATAAAATAATCTTTAACATGTCTGTCATACACTATTTTTTAGACAGCCATACGTCCGTGCTGGTATAGAGACAAATCCCCTGGAATTTTCATTGCTGTATTCCCTCTCATTGTAATAGTGAATAATAGTGAGACTTTATTAAGTATAATATTAAAAGCAGGCCGTGGCGAAGTTCAGTGCAGAACATTCGACTGCAAATCGAGAGTCCCTGGTTCAAAAATCTGTTGCCTCTAATTTTTATACTGTAATTAAATTTAATTCTTAATTGTTCCATACAGCAACTTATAAAATGTTTTTGAAGCAACTAATTTAATTTGTGCACGACTCTTGATCAAAAACAATCGTTTTTAAAAGTACGTTTGAATTTGTTTTCACTGCTTTATTGCTCGGTTGCCATTGCTGCCGTGTGACATTTGGTGGGAAACAATTGACAATCGGCGCAAACAACTGAAAGTCAGTGTTAAAATACTTTTCGCATGCTATCTTATAATAATCAATTTAACATGTTTGCTTAGCATTAAAAGATCTACGAGTACTTATAGGAATGGCTGTCCAAAAACTATAGACTATAAGTTCTAGAGGAATAATCTAGTAATAGTAATATACGTTACAAGAGCGGTATGTTGACGTTTTCATGGTCGAGGAAAAGATTGAAAAAGCGAAATGTAGTTGAGCTTTTTTAATTTCCGAGGACATGAAAACAAATATACCGCTCGTGTAGCGTACATTATTTTGTGCGAAGATCGTTTATTACATACCTGAAAGACGAATTTCTAATTAGTTGCAATGATATCTCCATGTTGGTTTCTGTTTAATGGCGGCAACTTCGGAAAACCAAAATATCTTTCTTCAACATTGCTGCTATAAAATGTTACTATACTCCAGCAGGCCGTGATATACGTCCATCTTTTTTTCCCCCAGTCTATAAATGCGAACTTAAAACAAACGGTAAGGTTATGTAATGATTTATTTTTCATTTTAATATTTTAACAATATTATTTATATAACATATTGCAGTAATAACATCGGCATCTGGAATGCTGTTGATTTTTTCACGGCTTCCTTAATGTTACTTGTATCAGGAATGCAATAAGTTTCGTGGAGTAGTAGACTTTACTTAATTTTTGCAAATATTTAAAAACAATAATTAAAATTGCAATTTAGGTGAAATTGCAGTGGTAAGTTTCAATTTATAATTATTACTATGTTAAACGTCTCTAAAAATAATATGTTAAAAGCCTAAAGCAGTAAAATGAATGTCGCGCTTAAGAGGTAAGAAGAGGGAAATTGTTATGTGTGTTACGTTGGGAATACTGAATGTGGTATTTCACACTTACCGCGTAATGGTTCTGTGCGGAAAACAAGCAAATACGCACGATCTCGCACAAAGTATATTGCCATAACAGGCATTCATTTAATATCCCAAGTCAGAGTTTTATATCCATCCAATACATATTTACGAAGTGAAGATCCACGATTATTATGTGAGTTAACAAAAGAGCTTTCGTAATTGTCAGAATAATAACAAATAAATCTAGACTAATAACTACATATTATCGTTGTGTGACTATGCGTCCTTGCGGGTGTATAGGGACTATTTTACCAAGAAGAAATTCAACACGATCATAATTTCATTACGAATATTTCTAACTGATGTGAATTTCTAAATTTCAAACTCACATATTACAAAAATCTTAATGTCATATTATTTTGGTGCAAGAAACGTGGGTAAATTACTCGATCGCTTCAGTATTTAAAAGAAAAAACATATTATAGAAAGCTGTTCAGAATTTGGAAGACGTAAGTGACGGTAACGGTAAATCCTCGTGAACCCTGTATATCAAGGTTCGTTGGAAAGAGCATGAGTATTTCCCAAGCATGACAAATATTTGTATTTCCCCTAAAAAAAACTGCCCCAATACCACTCTTGTTCACGAAACAAACAAAGAAACTGGATAAGTACAGCCAGTGCAGTGGATAGTTGGAGAATGTAAACAGTCGCGCAAGGCCACCCACATGCTCTTTACCTCCCCGTGAGGTTGGCCCGTAGGGGAGGAAAGAGGCTACGGCATGTTTACATTCTCCAACCATCCACTGCGCTGGCTGTACAATGAATCCAAGATGATAAATTGATTAAACAAATCTTACATTATATACCTAAAGGAAGATGACGTCAGAGTCGACCTTGGAGGAGGCGGAACGAATGTACTGGAACCGGCTTCACACAGCCTAATTCATATCCGCCCCTGAGCACGAGTTCTACTCTTTCAGGGGCGAGCTAAAGTGTTTCTGTATATATATTTTATGTTCCAATTATTAGCAAAATAATAAATAAATAAATAAATAAATAAATATAGTGAAAAAAAAATTCCTTTCTAGAACTCCTCTATGATCGTCGCAAAAATCTATACAATTCTTTATTTAGATGCCATTGTTCTGCTGCAAATGTAACACTGTACTTTTAACTGTTACATGATAGACGTGAATCTTTGTTTTAGAATCTTGGTCCCTCTAAACACTATTCAATTCTGATACAATCGTTCGTCCTTTATAAATTCTTTTATTAATGTATTACTCATTGCTGCCGTCTTCAGTTATTTTCGTAATTAATTGTCTCCTCTGAACAAATCAGTTGAAGGAGGAAGGTTGTGAACATCTAGTGGCTGCAACGTCCGGTAACACAGGTGCCGCTGTAGCATATGCCTCTAAACTGCTTGGAATTCCGTGCACAGTCTATTTGCCAGAAACATCCCCTGATCTGTGTGCGCAGAAGCTGCGTCTATGTGGAGCTGAGGTCAAGGTAAGAAGACAAAAATAATATCATACAATCACTAACTGGTTGAATATGCCGTATGTGTATGTATCCTACAGAATGTTCGTAAAATGCTGCTCAAGAAACACAAAATCCGATGACAGGATTAAGACACGTAAAATCACGATTGTAACTTGCCCGCTAAATCGCAATTTTACCCAGAAGTCAAATGAATCGATGTATTTCTGCGAGTTAACGTGGCTTTAATCAAGCTTCGTACTAAGTATCACTCTAAATACTTTTAACGGAGTAACTCTTCACTTTCTGAAATCGATTCCGTGATGTCAGAAATTATTATAGCACTCGATTGCTACACTGCAGGAACACATAGGCGTAATAGTTCCCAGGTCGAAGAATTACAGACTACTCGCCAGTTTTTTTTTTTTTTTTTTTTTTTTTTTTTTGCTAGCATTTTCTGCAGGTTAACGTGAAGAAAACATAAAATACTTTGAGCGGAGTTACTTTATTTCTGAAATCTTTTCCGAGATGTCAGAAATTATTATAGTTTTCGACTGCTAAATTGCAGGAACAAATAGGCGACAATTTGTATAATCTCTTCAGGCCTGATGTACATTATAGTGTACATTGTTTTCTCCCTTTTTTGGAATATCTTCGATACTTTTAAATATTTTGAAAAATTCAATGTGATAGAAATGGAGAATATTAGTTTTGAAACATTTCTATACCTGAATTAAAAATAAAATTTGAAATTTTGGGTCGATTATATTCATGGGTTTAAATATTGTCCCCAATTTATATTAAATGATTTTTGCTCTTGTGTTTATTTATCGGTTTGCATTAAGTTAATTTCTGTATTTAGTAAACAGTTTTTTAAATTGTTTTTATTGACTAAGATATAAATTCAGATCTGAAGGGGATTTATAATTTTAATTTTTACTCTCTAGCAGATACATAATACGATCGTACTGCGCATGCTTGTCTCAAAGCTGCCGTTCACCAGAGAACACATAATTAAACCAATTAAATTTGCCGATTATAAGAGTGTGAAATATGTTATAAAACTGAATGGAGGGTTGATTTTAGGTACAACTGAAAAGAGAAACAAAATCTGCGAAACGAATATGAACAGAAAAATCACGCATTATACCGAACTGATATCAGTTTCAGGAGAGTATGGCACGGGTATACAGAACGAGTGAATAGAACTATGGTCCCTCCCAGGAATCTGTAGAGTAGAAAGACAAAATAAGACCTCTGCGCAAGTAGTATGTGGGAGGGTGAAGGCCAATAACCGCTCTGGGGGAGGCAATGGTTGAACGAAGCTAAAAATCGCTTGCAGGGAGGGGATCATTTCTATCTGAACTCTCTACCACGGGCATCTTATCCCTTAGCGGCCTCGAGCTGACGCTGCCCGCAATATACTCCGGCACAGGTAGACTCCGCCCCCATATGCTTCAAGTCACCCTACAGATTCCTGGGACAGACCATAGTTCAAAGTTTGACTCTCCGACAATCTTAATTTTTTTAATTACGAATTTCCCCATCATGTCTCCAAAAGCTAGATTTATATGTCAATGTCCCTTACATTACATGCCCGAACTCTAGTAAATAACATCCCACTCTCGCAAGCAATGCTTCTGTCTGTAAATAAAACAATCTGTCATGTCGTTACTCTTGAATATGACAAGAAAAGCAACAACCCCGTCAACAAATCATTGCCCTGCTATTGTGCATTGACAGCTACCAGAGTAATTGGGGTTCTATTCCATAATCTTGTGGACTTCATGCAGCGCCGTGCAGAAGGACGAGATAACATCACAGTCTAGTATATACAGTCACGAAGCTCAATATGTAGGAAATATGCATCTATAGATAGTTGCTAACCACTAGGATCGCTACTATCGCCCCATTACAGACAATGCGAAATAGTACCGGCACAGTCTATTGTTTCTAGTACCCTCAACAACTCAAGCTTCGTGACAGTATAATATTAGACTGTGGTAACATTATGAGGTGTGTGGTCTTTTTCCCATGCCGTAGGTTGTGAGTTCGCCTATCGGTGCTGTAAAATTACTTTTTATTTTACTTTTTCAATGATTTATTTTTAATGTTTAATGACACAGCTGTTACACGTCACGGAAATAAATAAATGAACAAATAAATAAACAAATTAATGAATGAATAAGTAAGTAAAAAAGTAAGCAAATAAATAAAAAATAAATAAGTAAAATTACAACTAGGCGAACAGCTCATGTTTGTTCTGGACGGCTAAAAAGTCGAGACCTTCATGAACTAAGTCACATGAAAAGCGGCTTAGGCGAGACGAATAATTTTGTATTTTAAGTGTAATGTTGTACTATACGTCACTAGCCTTAAACAAAATATACAAAATTTGTTACAGGTTGTGGGAACCTATTTTAATCAAACCCAAGAACATGCAATAGAACACGGTAAAAAGCCTGGAGCTGCTTATGTAAATCCATCACATCCAGAAATTTGGTAAGAAATTCTTGTTCTATATTATACTATCAGATTCTTTCTTGTAACGTGAAAAAGAAATATAAATAACAGTAGCCTATTACATCATAACAATACTCACGTGTTCATCAGAAGCGACCATTTGACCTGGTAGAGACACGGAAGTCAACGTCCTTTATCTGCAAAGAAAATGTCTTATTGAAAGAAGTGTTTTAATTTACACGAGTTCAAATTTGACTTCCAGATCTGGAGGTCCTGGGTTCGATTCCCGGGCTCGGCTCTCTGTGAATTTTTCTTGAAGAAGAAAAATTGCCTGGAAATTTGTATAAATGTCAGTATGCCGGGTTAATATTAATTAGCCAATATTCAAAAAATATAAAATACAATATATCAGGACTGTCGCTCGGCAGTAACCTGAACACAAGTTTCAATGTCACATTGTTGACAAGTAACTCTATCAGTTAGCACAACCATAAAGCACTAATGAATGCTATACTAGTAGTTAACAACAACGAAAACGAGTTCAAGTGAGAAGTAATTTGAAATTTTCGTATGAATTCTGTTGTGCATTATTTGAAAAAAAAAAAAAACAAAACAAAACAAACAAAGGCCCTATTTGTTAATTATAAGAAGATTTAATTAATATGGCTATCAAGGGTGTAATGGTATCTTAGTCTACTCAATAATGGTGTTACTTCTTGTTGCATAATTACTGAAAACTTTCAGGGCAGGACACTCCACTGTAGTAGATGAAATGGTGTCGCAGCTACCAAGCAAGCCCAGTGTTATTGTGGTAGCAGTAGGGGATGGCGGACTACTAATTGGTGTCCTTCAGGGGCTAAAGAGAGCAGGTTAGATCCATATCCTTTATGCAGCTCTTCTTGTTTTTAATAGGTTCGTTCCAACAATAGTCATTAGCATCCGAAACCATCGTCTGCATGCGCAGTCAGAAAAAGCGTTCTAAAGGTAAGCGTTCACTACATCGTATCGCACTCATCGGACGAATCGCAGGATCGGAAAATGACAATCTTTACTGTAACTGTTATGTAACCGCGTTCACTACATCGTATCGCACGCATCGGCTCTCGGTAAATCCGTCTACGTTTTTCGGATGAGCAACTTTTCCGATGCGTGCGATAATGGCCTTCTTTAATAAATAAATTTTTATTGGTCAACTGTTAAGGCCCATTCACAATGAAAATTAAACATAAACATAACGTAAGCATAAAACCTTGTGTCCATGTTATTTAATGAAAGCATTCACAATGAATTACATAAGCATAAACTTAATCTTAATCATAAGACGTTAACATGAAAGTTTGGAAACTCCAAACTTTCATGCTTATGTTTATGCGATTTGGAAACAGTACACAAGAGGAAAGCGTGTTTTCACTTTTTGTTTAACATCTCATGGGCTTTGCCTACAGGCAATATTTTGATCTATTGGCCGTGATGATAGCTAGGCGCGCAACATGGAATCATATGATGAAAAGTTGAGTATTTTATAGCAAGAAAACCCTTGTCTATACGACAAGGAACATAAAACATACAAAGATATTACATTAAAAGAGAATGTATGGAAAAAAAAATAGAACAGGAAATGAATTCTGAAGGTAGGTATTAGTTAAATCATTTTATAGCTAACATTATTTTATAGTTCAAAGTATTGGTGTTTCAAAATATGTTAGTATGTGAATGTGGTTATAAAAGTCCCCTGTTGTATTCTTCTCTGATTCAATAGATGAATCCACCATAGTTTTTACATCTCCGTTTCTTTGATTTCAAGTATTGAAAGCCATATACTGATGCCATTGTAGTTATTAGAAACATAAATTGAATAGCTACATCGTCAGTCATTGTGCAATTCTGCATTTTTATGTAATAGATTCTGTAGTTTTGTTGATTCGGTATGTTTGTTTCCACACACGTGTTATGTTTACGTTATGTTTAATTTTCATTGTGAATGGGCCTTGGCTACTTAAGTTTGTGGCATATGTTTATGTGCTTATGTTAATGTTTACGTTATGTTTAATTTTCATTGTGAATGGGCCTTTAAGCTACGGTTTGTTTACGGTTATCATCGCCTGACGCACATCACCGGCGATGATCGTCAGGAAGTGGTTTCTTTATCAGCGTACATCGCTGTCAATTCTGATTTGTTTTGCTGCCATAACTCGATTCAATATTAATTTCTACATGGCCTTCTCTAAATGTCGATTATTTATTGAACATGTGGTGATGTGTGTACTGAATTTCCTTCAGAAGCAATCTCCAGCGATCTGCGTCGCGTCCAACGATCTGCGTTGTCGATCATCGCCGTAAAGAAACCGTGCGCATTCATTTTAACTGCTAGAAAACTCCAGGCGACAATCGCGGTAAACAAACCGCAGCTTTACTATTATGTTGTGCCAAAATGGCAGATCGAAAACTTATTTCGCTTGTAGAAAACTGCGAAGAATTATATAATTTGAGGCATTCCCATTACAGTAATCAAGTCGTTTCTTACATATATAGGATTATGTAACCAATATCTCTTTCGTTTCTTCCTCTTCAATTAAGATGCATGAAACAATTACAAATTCTTATTCGCTAACACTTATGATTAATTGACCTAACCTCAACACTCCTCTGTTTTCAGCAATGTCAATATCGTACGTCATATGTTTTAAACAGCTGATACAGAATCCGATGAGGTAGAGCTGTTACAGTGAACGCACTGTACTTAAAATATCCGTTGCGTGCGATTCGTACGAAGAGTGCGATACGATGTAGTGAACGCTTACCTTAACACACTGCAAACCAGTTCTGAATCGGAAACATGTCCTACTTCAGTCAGGCGTTCCAACAAACTTTTGACACGGGTCCGGGACGATAGGAAGTAGTCGGCTGATTGATTTTATTTCATTTATTTTATTGGGTTATTTTACGACGCTGTATCAACATCTAGGTCATTTAGCGTCTGAATGATATGAAGGTGATAATGCCGGTGAAATGAGTCCGGGGTCCAGCACCGAAAGTTACCCAGCATTTGCTCGTATTGGGTTGAGGGAAAACCCCGGAAAAAACCTCAACCAGGTAACTTGCCCCGACCGGGATTCGAACCCGGGCCACCTGGTTTCGCGGCCAGACGCGCTGACCGTTACCCACAGGTGTGGACTCGGCTGATTGAGGCATCTCGGACATGCGCATACGCTCACCAACGTCTCCTCGATACTGGAGAAAGACATGATCGACTGTTCACATCAGTGAGGTTAAGATGGAAAGTGACAATGCAGATGAATAATAAAACTAAGATATTTAATTTAAATTTTCGCCAAAAAGAAAGAGAATTAAAATTATTTGGGTATTGAAATAGTTACTTACAGTTTCAACATGCAACTTCGATTAAAAGCATAATTAATAAAGTACATAAATGAATAATTAAAAGAAAAACTATTTTATTTCTTTTTAGATTGAAGAGTCCCGCAGTACACGACATCGAATTAGCTTAATTCTTACCTTCTACATTTTTTATCTTTTTATAGAAAATTATCGAAATTATATTTTCTGCAATTCGAATTAGCTGCGAAATGTTAATAGCCTAATTAAGCAGTTCATTCTCAGGCGAAGATGATCACAGTTATAGCATTTATGGATTTAATACACGATAATCCGAAAAAGCGTTCCATCATCATCCAGTTCTGTTTCAAACCCGTAGCAGATACCCAACCAGCGCAAGCGCATAAAATGATCCATGGTTCGTACATGAACTGATACATGAACCTCTTGTTGGAACAAACCTATCTATTATATACAGTATACTCTCGATTATCCGGGACAGAGAAGAGGTACCCAGATAATGCAAAAAAAAAAAAATAATATTTAAGTGTATTTTGTATATACAGTAAGCCTACCATGTAGTATATAGGCCTATTTTCTGAACAAATACTTTTAACATAATATTTTGACAGACCGTAGCGAGAACAACACAACAGTGAAGAAAAAAATTTCCTCGAAACTATTTATAATTCAAACAAAAGTTATTTGATATGATGGAAGAAAAACATAATTATTGTTCACAAATTTATGCAGATTTCAGTATACTACCACAGTCTAGTATATACAGTCGCGAAGCTCAATACGTAGTAAATATGCAAAGATTAGGTAGTTGCTCGCCACTAGGATCGCTAATATCGCCTCATTACAGGCAATGCAAAATAGTACCGTCACAGTCTATTGTTTCTAGCACCCTCAAAACTCAAGCTTCGTGACTGTATATAGTAGACTGTGATACTACCGTATAACAAGTAATACAATATTGTTCATCTATCTCTGTTATTTAAGGTTGGCAAGATGTTCCTGTGCTTGCAATGGAGACATATGGAACCGACTGTTTCAATCTCTCGGTGAAAGCTAATAAAATAGTTGC
This sequence comes from Periplaneta americana, assembly GCA_025594305.2. Taxonomy (NCBI): domain Eukaryota; kingdom Metazoa; phylum Arthropoda; class Insecta; order Blattodea; family Blattidae; genus Periplaneta; species Periplaneta americana. The sequence continues at coordinate 144,363,214 of JAJSOF020000011.1, read as the reverse complement.
TCTGGAGGAGATCACAAGGTGAAAAGTTTATTTAAATGCTGTAATTACAATTGTTATCGTATTGGATATGTTTTACTTATAAGAGTTTATGATTACTTTTTCAGCATCGCCAAATGTCTGGGGAGCAGAACAGTAGACCCACATTTGCTAGAAATAATGCCACAATATAATATTTTATCAGAAGTCGTTTCAGATGCGCAAGCTGTTGAAAGTTGCATCAGATTTGCAGGTTTGTAACGTCTGTCTTTCCGATAATAAATAAGGAACTGAAATAGTTATGAAATGTTAATGTTAATAAGATGGATGTACAGAGTGCTCAAAAAGTAAGCTTAACGCAACATTATGGAAATACACAGGATGTAAGGGGTAAGTGCCATTATTTTAACTGATGATTATTCATGTCATAAGGAAGAAAAAATGACCTTACAATTTTTTTCTAATTGCAATATTTAACTAATTATTAAGGTTTACAATATTAGACGTTTTGCAATGTTGCTGGATATGGAGGAATGGGTTTGTAAGTACACAGTACAGATCAAGCGGGTACAGACATACCGAAGAGGCGATAGTAGCGATCCTAGTGGTTAGCAACTATCTGTGGATGCATATTCCCTACGTATAGAGCTTCGTGACTGTACATACTAGACTGTGATAATACTGTTGTTTACATAAAACCGAGCAGCAAATACAAACTTTCAATCTCATTAATAGAACATTATGGTAAATTTACATTTTATGTAGCAATATTGTTCCATTTTTATTGTATGTCTAAAAAATAAACAATAATAGTTTTCTGCATAAAATCACACGAACTTTTTTATAATGCAAAATTTTAATCTCTCCCGCTTCCGTAAAGCAATATCATTTTTCCCGACGACTGTGAAAAGGGCGGCACTTATACCCCTTACACCCTACATACAGTACATGTTCTATGACGGGTGCTGAAAATTTCCACCATTAAAAACGTCGATCTCAATTTTCGCCATTAAAAACGTCGATCTCGTGTCTCCAGGCTATATTTTCTTTCAAGATTATCATTAACCATGAGAATGATAATATGATATTATGATGGTAGAAACATTGTGGCCAGTGTCTGAGGAAAACACCAATAGGACACGCCTTCGACAGAACGATGCAACAGCCTATACTGTCAGGGCAACAAATGATAACATTTGAAGGAATGTCTCCAGCACGACTAATGGCGAAGTGTATCAACATCGGTTAAAAACGCAGTAATCGTAGATTATGAAACGACGGTTAAACAGTAACAGTAGTTAAAATGTAATTTGTGTGCACCGTTCATAATCACCGATTACTTAAACATGGCTAGCTGACACCTCATTTAACCAGAGTAAAGTCTATGATGGTACACTGTTTCTACAAAATGACTAAAGGAAAGCATCCATACCGCTGCAAAGATAATAGTCAACGTCTAAAAATGACTGCGCTCACTCCGTTCTACATCGAAATGAACGTGTCCTACATTTTCGCTTTGCATTTGTTTGCCTTTTGGCGCTGTTATACTTGCGAGTTGCATTTCCTTGCTGTTAGGTTAAAATCGTACAAAATAGAAAATTGAATGCAAAAATGATTATATTCCAATGTGTGGTTGAAGTATCGCTAGACTTAATTACTAGAATTTAAATATATTATATAAACAGATGGAATATCTATAAAGGAAAAGGACGCAGAAGATTAATAGCAATGTGTATACGTTCCAGGACCCCATTTACACGAGGGAACTTTTTCATTATCCTATGATCCATCCATAACCTCTCTTTGTTCAGCCAGTGACATAGAGAAAGAGATATTAGAGTATTGCCTCTTAAAATACAGAAAATAACAGTTACATAGAATCGTAATATAAGCAGTCGAACCATAGCAGAAATATGACTTTTTGTGTTATTTCAAGCGATCCATTTGTAGATTTTGATAAACGAAATCCCTCCTGAAATTTTCTGTCACATAATTCCTCCTAAAAATTCTCTCTTTCCACTACCTTCACGCTCACGCTCTATCAAGTAATTCAAGTACTGTATTATAATAATAATCGTCTTCGAAATAAACATCTGTGGCTCTGGCCGCCATTTTGCTTTACTTGCTCTACTAATCACTGGTTATCTCCTTTAACCATTCGAATATGGCCGGTTACGGATTACTGTGGTTAACCTCCTATTTAAGTCGTAACCGAGGTCGATCCACTGTAAAAATGCTTAACCAGAGGTTAGGTGACAATTTTAACCGGTGTTTACACTAACCGACGTTGATACACGTGGGCATAATACTTAAGAACAGTTGCGGTCGGCAAGATCCCCAGATTTCTTCCTTTGGGGATTTCTCAAGGACACCGTGTTTTCAAATCGTTCTCACAATTCAAGAACTTGAAAGCCAACATTCAACACTATGCGGATATTATATCGACTGAAATATTGCAAAGGATATCGCAAACATGATTCGTCGTGCACATACAGTATATGTGAAACGCACAATAGTGACATTTTCAGCACTTGTTACAAAATATTTAAATTTACCCATAAGGTTGTCTTACTTCTTTAATCGTGGCCATGATTACTTAAGTATAGTATATTCCATTACACATATTTTTATGAACTCTTACACTTCCCAAAGCATCATTGTTATGATCATTTCTCTTGCTATTCTTGCTGTCATCATTATTGTAATTATCATCGTTTTTGTCATAATTTCCGACATCATCAACGTTATTGCTATCAACGTACTCGTCATCATAATCATCATCAATCACTACCAGAATTAATCACCACCAACATCATTGCCATCCACAGCGGTTCTTCAGAATCACTGTCGTTGCCGTTACCATAGATATGGATGCACACCATACACATTTCATCTCTACTGGCATAAAGAATTTGCACCAATTATTAGTGTGATAGAAGTCACATAGATAAGTACTTAACATGATATAACCACAATCATCACATGCAAACACCAAATAAGAAGCTAAATTTGCACTTCTGTCACAATAAATATATTTCCGCACATGAAATGTCTTGTTAGCAGAACGGAGCTGCAGAATTACACAAAAATAACACTGAAAGCTTGATTAGTGTGTGAGAAACAAGTGTAACGTATTTGTACAGGGACATCATTTTATTTTTACTAATATTTTTAATATTAACCTGGCTATACCTTTGGATTAACGGTTGAAAACAGAAAACACCGTTTGCTACCCCTTCCACGAACGGAGTTCGATGATCCTGACGTAAAATACAAACAAATCACTTTACTAGGTATAGGAGGGAAGAAAAGTAGTTCATCCATTTACGTAAACTAGGAAATGTCGCAAGTTTGAGTTTGATAATTTTCATTAGGTTTTGTTTAATCAAAATACAGTACAGTATTAACAAGTGTTTTTACTCACGAACTGCGTTATCCATGCGGACGTATTCATTATGCAGTGTATATTATACTGTCTACAGCACATTAGCGTACAATGTAGATAGAGAATGAAGTTAAATTGAAAAATAATCATAATATGGATATTTAAACAAATTTTTGAAAATGGTGGCCGTTCAGTTTTTTTGTGCATATTATCGCACTATAGACTATTGCATCTAATTCCAATTACCAGTTTCGTCCTTCGTGCTAGTAACTCATGCTGAACTAATTCTGTGCCTAGTCTATAAAAAGAGTACCTTACGTACTGTAAATTCAATCTTCACTTCTGCCCGATCCGAAAAAATAAAATTACTCAATCTACTGTCCGTTCAAGTAGTTATGTCGCAGGATCGTAGAAAGAGGGGAAATCACATTACAGTTAATTACTTAACGAGGCCCTTTTATTTAAGTTATTTTAAACAGTTGTATATTATTACAACAGAAATTAATGTTTTCGGAAAAGAGCCAAGACAGCCCAGCCACTAGCTTTACAGAGGGGCGAGTAAAAGTAGGTGGGGGAAATCGGGATGCGACGTAGGCAAACGGACGACAGTACCTGTGCGAAAATATGATTCAATATTGAAAGCTGGAAAATGCGAACACATTTCTGAAACGTACTATACTCACTAACTCAGTACTATATGGGACCTTGGTTCTGTGTGGAGGACAGTTGGAACTTCATTAGTAGAAGGGATGGGAGTGAAGTACATACAAAAACTCGGGTACAATAAAAATTGAAGTAAAAATAAAATGATGTCCCTGTATAATGTTATACTTCTGAAATTTGTACTTTCTGTCTGCAGATGACGAGCACGCTGTGGTGGAGCCAGGCTGCGGGGCTGCACTAGCAGCTCTATATAGTGGAATATTAGAAAGGCTGCACAAAGAAGGAAAGATCCCACAAATGAATTCAGGTCCTGTTGTTATAATCGTGTGTGGTGGACGCAGTGTCTCGCTCCAGCTATTACAAGAATGGGCGAAGCAGTTTAATGTTCCGTTTCCAAAACCTGAACAAGGGTAAACTTACAGATATCAACGCAAGGTTCAGTTTTTGTTTTTGTAACTTAAATTGTTTAATTTAGTTTGAAAAAAATAAAGCTTCAATGTAAATTCACGTTTATTAATAATTGCAATAAAACCTGTCTATAATTGAGGTGGTCAGAAGCAAAGGGGTGTGAGTGCACTTCAGTTATTTTCAAAAAAATGTGATTAAAACTAACTAAAGCCCGGTTCAGACGATGCGTGTTTCTGTGATGGATTCCAAGGTGGCTGCGCTGATGGGTAGCTTGCGTGCTCACTTGCCGGAAGTAATGCGCTCTGGTGGCTCCACGGATGGCTAGCTTGCTGGATTTCGAGGGTAGGTTCCTTGCTATTTTTCGTGATGGTTTGCAGGCTGGATCCAAAGATGAACATATAATATCACCACTGAAACCATGTCGCCATGTTCGTCGTTTTCCAACTAAACCTGTTTTTTTTTCTATATTCTTTAGTTTCTAAGAAACAACAATTAAATATCGGAATTTAGCTGTTTTGCACATATAGCATAATTACTTTATTGCGACATTTACTACTGTTAATGTAGGACTTTAGTTGTTTTCCACTCACGGTTTAGTTTCTTTTTTACCATGAGTGTTGGCAACAGATGAAACAGCAGATGATTATCCAATTTGAACTGTGAAAAGAGCCAGCTCCGTGTGAACAACTACCATCACCGTAGGCAACACGGGAGCCAGCAAGTGAGCACGCAGGGCAGCCATCAGCGCAGCCACCTTGTAATCCATCACAGAAACTAGCACCGTCTGAACCAGGCTTAAGCTTTCGTAAATTCCGTGAAGTTTTAATTTGAAATGTTAATGTGTGATGTGGTTAAAAGATATATCCTTTTACCACTGAAATTTTAAATGCTTTAATTTACCCTGGATGCACTTAAATATTTTTTTTAGAAATGTCACTTACACCCCTTTACTTCTAACCGCCTCAATTGAATACCAGCCTGAAAGAACGTTGTATGTAAAATTTTTCCTAATTTTCAGGTAACAGATAAAAAAAAGTATCACAATGTACGGATAAATCGCAATATAGCGAACGCCAGTAGGGGGAAGTTATCATCACCCACATGAAATGTGCATTCAACACAACACTCGGCTATCACGTAGAGTGTCTGATGAGCTAGTAGGGGAAAAGTGGAAGGGGTCGTGGGCGGAACTTCTACGTTCGCTATATTGCGATTTGCCCCAATGCACATGTTTGTTATTTTTATTGTCAGTCATAGCTAGGGGGGCGGACTTTGATAATTAAGTGCAAGGTATTACAGACGCCGACTTTCATTTTTTCCACGTAGGACAAAGGACGAAGAGGAACTAAACGTCTTAAGGAACGCTAGGACTGAGTTTTTACAAAAAAATTACCAAAATATATTTGTTTTTATTTTTGTACGAAAATATTCCGTGGGATGTTACGAAGTTGATAGTAAGCGGTTTTTTGTCTCCAAGTCGTCTTTGAGCTCCAGGATTGATTTTTATATAGGCCTGCTTCGTAAGTCAGTATTGTATCTCGTTTCACAAATTTGTCTTTTTCCCGAAACTACATTTTTGAAATTAAAATGCTCCATGCGTGTGCAGGTTTCACCAAACTCAATGAAAATATTCGTATGCGTTCATGCATATTGTTTCATTATTTCAGTAAACACTGAAATAATGAAACAATTGTCTTTAGAGACAATGAATATTAGGTAGGCTACCCTCCACAAAACTGGCTTCATTTATACACCGACGGATCCTTGATCTCCAGAGAACAAGGTGCCGGTGCAGGTGTTACGTGCTGTCTCTTCTCACTTTATAGATCTCTTGGATATGGAACAACAAGTTTTGATGGAGAAATCATTGCAATAAGTGAAAGTCTCAGGAATCTTCTATGCCACATCAATAAATTTAAGAATGCAGTTATATTGTCAGACTCCAAAGCAGCTATTTTATCAATAGTCTCTAAACACACACTTTCATCTCAAACAACAGAAATAACTAAAATGCTCTCTCAATTAATATCACTCAATAAAAGAATTGTATTCCAATGGATACCATCCCATTGTGGAATCCTGGGAAACGAGAATGCGGATGCTTTAGCAAAGAAGGTCAGCACTGCTACTTACAGACCTGTTACTAAATCTACGTATTACTCTGTGAAGAGATTTATTAAATCTACATACTTAGACTTCAACAAACAAAATTTGATAACACAATCTCAAGGGAAAAAATGGAACTCTCTGCATCATAATCCACAGTTAATTCCCGATTTACCACGAAAATCGTCTGTAGATGCATTTAGATTGGCAACAGGCCATGATTATTTGGCCAAACACCTGCACAGAATTGGAATATATCAGTCCCCTAACTGCCCATTGTACAACTCAAACCAAGAAATGGATTCGGAACGCCTCAAAATCTGTGCTTCGGTGGCTGGCCATGATAATATCTTTGAAAAATATTGCAGTGCAAGAGGTCAAATGACTTCATTGTCAAACGCCTGGCATTAGAAAACAACAACAACATATATTATGTAAGATCTAACATTGAGACATTCTGAATATCTTAAACGTTGGGAGCTAAAACCTTATTATGTAAATTTAAAATACGAAAAAATAAATGTCTGATTTTCAAAAACGTATTGTGACTAAAGTAAATTAGATATCTTCAATGTTGACACGGCTAGCCTCTTTTAATAATCTTCCGATTTGTATTAATAATAAGTAATACTAAATAATCAAATGATTTAGTTTTACCCTGCCGTCAAACGTACGATAGGGTCGATAGTCTCATGTGTGAGGTGGTACAAATGAAACACTCAGCATAAATGATAAACTAATTGTTTACATTTATTACTTAACACTTCCGGTAATAAGAAAATAAACAACATGGATGCAGGGGAAATAAAGTCAACGATAACTCTACTAATCCTTCGAGACTGGCTTGCCAATTACTCGTCACTCCACTGACATTCCTCATTACACACAATAGTGACACAATCTGTAATAACAGATTATAAGTTCATCGGTCGACAATACTATACTTCTTGAATGCTGCAGGAAGTACCTATATGAAGGTAAACACAACTACTATAAAATATACAATTGATGAAATGCCAGCGAATACTTTAAACCAATGTGAATTACACAATCCCCGGTATGAGAGCAAATATACTTATATTACTCAAAGAAACATACAATTACTGATGTTGAAAAACCTGTATGATCGTAGGCAGACCAGCCTCGAAACCAACCAACAATGGTCTCTCTCCAACTCTCACGCCATCATCATCACACAACTCAAACACTCCCAGCCCGGCTACACTTCCACACGTAGTTAGGGACCATCCCAGATCGAGTCCCGACTACACCAGATCCTTCATCCCAGATCACCGCCAAACAAAAACCCCAGCTCTCTATGGCTGTCCAACAACCATTCTCCCCGAGCGTCGAACCACGACACTCCGCTTCCACCGTCCACCATTCTTCACCGGCGAACTGACGCTAATTAAATATTAATAAGAACAGAGCCAATGAAATTCGAAATCCCATATCACATGATAACTTAAATTCGCTCCTTATACGTGAGAAGTATCAGACCTTGAATGGCGGAAAGAAGAAAGCCATCTATGAAAAGGAAGAATGAGACCTAAAATGGCGGATAGGATGCCATCTATGAGAAGCAAAGGTAACTAACAACAAAAAAATGACATGAATAAGGAAGAAAAAAGAAAAAGAAAGAAAGAAACATAGAGTGCCGAAACAAAACGGCACAATTTCTCAATGTTAAAATATTGCCCGTGACTCTGAAGCCATATTAAAAATATATCGCACCCCCGGTGGAAGACTGCCACAAGTCAAAAAACATGAATTTTGAGTTATTTGGTGCATATAAATCCCTGTGAACAAGTCCATGTCTTGTAAAACAACCACAACTGAAAACGTATAAATAACGATTCTACTGCACGTAATTTAGTTTTCTTCTCATAGAAATTTTACAACTCAAATAGTAGAAGACTGCCACATCTCAGTTGTGGCAGTTTTATTCTCATACGTTAAACCGCCACATCTCGAGATACGGCAGTATTCTTTGCTGGCAGTGGCAGCCATTTTGTGTTGCTGCTCAAATCAGCTGACTGTTTACACTTGCTGTGATCGTTGCATACAAGTGTAGATAGGTAATTTGATTAAAAATGTACTCAAGAGGTGCTGTGATGGTTTCATTGGCACTTGAAAAAATGAACGTTGCAAGAAGGAGCGATGAAAGCGTGGAAAGTAGTGGCAAGCTGAAAGAACCTGGAGTTGAAGTAAGTGAAGGTAGAATATTGGTTATGTTTGGTGTAAATTCGGAATATATTTTATATTTTTTGCTGTAAAATAGTGTTAATAAATACTTTTTACTCTATATTTTGGCAATACTAACTACAAACAAATGTTACGTTATATCATATTAAAAACTTAATTAATTTCAGGTTATCGATCATGAATGCCACAGTCCAACTAGGCCAATACTTACAGATGTATTACAGGAAATAGAAGAAGGCAATTTTGACGACTCTGACGTAGATAAAACCTGGCATCCTGAACCTGAACCTAATTCTGATACTGATGAGGCTAATTCACAGAATGGAGGTTAGATATTTTGCAGAAGATCATCTTGATTTTCTAATGATTTATTTATTTATTTTTATTATTCATAAAGACTCAATATGTTGTAAGCATTTTCAAACCGTGTTAAAAGTGCATGGATTTCAAGAATAACTATATAATTTATAAACAAATATTTATTTATTATTTGCAGGAAAGAAAACAAGGAAACGTAAACGTAAAATCAACAATTGGAAAAAGAATGTTCTGAAGAAAAAACGAAATTCAGGGAGAAATTCGTCAATGGTTCAGATAAAGTCATATCAGCTAGGACACTTAAACCACCTTGTGGTGGTAAATGTCGGCTTGGATGTAAATCTAAAGTAAGTGAGGAAGACAGAAAGAATATTATAAAGAAATTTTGGCAGTTAGGTGACATCACCTGTCAAAGACAGTTTATAGCAAGCAGCACTGAGACAATTAGACCTGCATACAGGTATAACTTACACAATAGTACTAGGGGACTTAATATGGCCTACTACCTTCAAATTAACAATGAACGAGTAAGAGTTTGCAAGAAGATGCTCATGTCAACTCTTGACATTGGAGATCATCTGGTCAGATCAGCTATTAGCAAGACTGTTAGTGGCGTAACTGAGGGTGACAAGAGAGGTAGGCATGGGAAGCATAAAAAATTGGATGATGAAATTCGAAATGGAATAAGACGACACATTGAATCATTCCCTCGTATAGAATCACACTATTTACGGGCACAAACAAGCAGGGAGTATATTGATGGAGGACTAAGTATAGCTGCTATGCACAGAGTCTATCTTCAAGACTGCAGGGAAAAAAATTTGCAGAGCGGCAATATTCATGTGTACAGTCAGATTTTTAATGAAGAGTATAACATAGGTTTTTATGTCCCAAAGAAGGATCAGTGCAGTGAATGTGAAACGTTCAAACTTGCAACTGATGATATCAAAGAACTGCTTAAAAGCAGTTATGATAAGCACATAGACAGCAAATTAAAGAGTAGGGAGGAGAAAGAAAAAGACAAATTAGCTGCGATTGAACAGAAATGCGTAACAGCCTGTTTTGATTTGCAGGCAGTTTTAAATGCTCCTGAAGGGAACGTTTCTTCCTTTTATTACAAAAGAAGGCTGTCTGTTTACAACTTCACTGTATACGACCTAGGAACTTCTGATGGCTTCTGTTTTGTTTGGGATGAAACCATAGGAAGAAGAGGTTCCAATGAAATATGGTCCTGTGTTCGTGAATTTCTGAAAGTACATTGTACAGGAAAGCCTGTGATATTTTATTCTGATAACTGCTGTGGTCAGAATAAAAACAAATATATAGCATCACTATACTTGCAGATGGTGTTAGATGAAACACTGGACATTCCTTCTATAACCCATAAGTTCTTTACAGTTGGTCATGGACAGAATGAAGGTGATTCAGTTCACAGCGTGATCGAAAAGCAGAAGAAAAGGGCTCTGAGATCTGCACCCATTTATATTCCTGCACAATGGGCAACAATCATACAAACTGCTAAGAAGACTGGAAATCCATACAAACTCAAGCAGATGGAAACAGATGATATTTTTGACTTGAAAATTTTAGCTAGTCAAATAGGCAGCAACTTCAACAAAAATGAACAAGGAGACAAAATTGTATGGACTGACATCAAGATGATACAAGCAAGAAAGGATGCACCATTCATTCTAGAATATAAGACATCCTATGGTGAAGAGTTCCAGCGAATCAACACAAGGCAAAGAGGTCGTCCTCAGATAGGGCCCTTGAACCTGCAGAAGGCTTATAAGCAGCCACCTGGCATATCTGTAGCCAAAAAGAAGGACTTGGTATCTTTATGTGTTGCTAATCATATTCCGTCTATGTATCATCAGCAAATTAAATATGGACTTAAAATTATAAAAAAATGACTATGTACGTTAAATATTGGTACATTTTAATCAAACTAAACAAAAAATATAATGGACGTACCTTATCTTCCAATGTAGTTTCAACAAAACACAATTTTTATTGTCTGTTACCATAACAATAGGTTACAAACATTTCTTTCAAGTGCTGAAAAGTGAATCTTCTTCTATTGTCTCTGAGGATAGATTTATACTGACTAAAAGAGCGTTCGACGTCACAAGAAGTAACTGGTACATAATTCAATTTCACAATGTCTGCTGGGGATAAGTCCAAGTTAATCTTCACTGTTGATTCACCACTCATCACAGCAACAACCTTTTGTAGTTCTTCATATCCAGGGTTTTTGAAAGTACAGTGTCCACCTTAGCTCTTACTGCATCTGCAACTTTACCTCTACCACGATTCAGTTGTTCCACAGTACTATTTATAATTTCAAAACTTTCAGATAGTGAAAGGTGCCTATTTTGGAGACTTTTGAGCGTTTTTATGATGCATGAAAATGTATGCTGAATGTGAGCTAAGTCATTCTTCACACTTATGTCACAGGTAACTGTTTTCGCAGTATCAATTGAGACTGCATCTTCAGAGTCAATGCAAGGAGAACATTGTTAATAGAGTCTATATGTTCGGCATAATATTCAACTGCTTCTAGCCATGTACCCCATCTAGTTAAAATTGGCTTTGGTGGCAATGGAATTTCAGGGTACATTTCTTTCAACACGTTAACTCTACTGGGAGCTTTGAGAAATACTTTTTCACTGATGAAATCAACAAATCTACTTTAGGAAATTGTCTCTGACCACTTCTGCCACACGATGAAATGCATGCGCCACACAAGTAAAATGAGTCAATTTAGGATATACAACAGATAATGCTTGTCCAGCTTTGACCATATAAGGGGCAGCATCGCTAATAAAGAATAACACATTATCGTACATAATACCCTTTGGCCACAGGATACCCATAGCTTCGTTGAACAGTTTAACTATAGTTTTGTTATTGCACTTTTCTAGAACATCACAATGTAAAAGAATTCGTTCAGAATATTGTTCACTTAACAAACCGATAACTACATTACCAACAAGTCTACCTTCTTTGTCAGGAGTCTCATCAATGGAAACCCAAATTGAACTATCTTTAATTTCATCTCTTATCTTCTGTATTGTCTCATCGTAGATGGATGGAGCATACGTCTTCCTAAGTGTTGACTCATCCGGGATTGTATGTTGAGTATATTTTTCAAGGAATTCCCTGAAGACCTTATTCTTTAGTTTGTATCAGCAGAGATGAGAGAACGGCACAGGTCGATGTTAAACTCAGATCTTACATTCGATGTTGTTGGTTGTGTTAAAAACAATTGTCTCTGCTTGGAATTTAGTTGTTTGTTGGCCTGATGTTTACTAGTTGTAATGTGTTGTTGCACCAGGAACTTTTGTGTAGATGATACTGCACACTGACACAAATTACAAAATAATATTTTATTGTCAGTTGATAAACCATCTTCTTTAAATTCTGAAATGTAACTTGTTAGTTTTGATTTTAAATTGACTGAATGACGTACTTTTGGCATATTTACCGTCTTTATAGTATGATTTACAAAACTGAACCTATGTGTACTCTGACTGGCATTTAACTGTTGAGCTGCACAACTGAAGTCTGTTAAAAATTTTAAATTAAATTAATACAGTTTTGTAACTTACTTTCCCATTGTTGATAGGACTGCTAATTTTCAAATAACTCTGATGTTAAAGGGATTACTGAACATGTGTTTAAATCTCTATTGTTGAAATGTATTTTTAAAAGTTAATGGAATTTTGTTTTGTTTTATTGTTAAACCTAATATAATATGGACTGTTTTATATGAAATATGGAAAATATATGGAAATTAACGAAAATATGTACTACACTCTAAAATATGGAAAAATATGGAAAATAAAAGTAGGATTTTTCAACCCTACACATTGTGAAACATAAAGATAATGCAAAATATAAATTATATTAGCTTTATAAGTAAATATGTATTTACATATAAATCCTTTCCCTGATCATCAGTATTACAGAAGCTTGATTACAGAAAACACCAACAGTGCCAATAAGTAGATCTTATCTATATCAGAATCTGATGGGAGATGAAACGAGGAGATTGTGAACCATTGCACAATAGAGCTAGCTTATAAAAGTGACAGTTTCCACTGTAAAATGATTTGTTATTGATTTTTTTCTTGCAAGTTATGTGACATTATTTATTCAGAAGAATAAACAAACAAAGAATCATAAAAATAATGAAAAATTATTTTAACCATACCTGCCATAACTATCACCAATTTAAAAGATACTGAATACAAAACTGCCGTAACTCAAAATTATTATTTCTTAATTAAAACACACAAAAATTATCCATGAAAGGAAGTCGTATTTTATTGTATAGTACTATATAATGTTAGACGATTGTTATACATTACTTTCGATTTCATCATGTAAATATTTATATTTTTCCTATTACCTCAAAATCTTTAAATGCTTCTCCTGAAAAAAATGTACTTTTGACTTGTGGCAGTCTTCCACCAGGGGTGCGATATATACGAACTTGCTGTATTTGAATGTAGGCCTAATGCACATGAAACATTTTGATTGTATCACTAATTTGCATAATTAAAATAAAATTAACTTGGAAACTAGAAGTTCGACTGAGCTCAAAATTTGCACACACCTTGTTCTTAATGCATATAACAAACTGTTAAAAAATAAATAAATCGGAGTAAAATTGAAATATTTAAAAACTCAATCCTAGTGTCCTTTAAAATGCATTGAAATAAATTCCTACATTTGAGATGAAACGGACATTTATCACTACAATCACCATAATTTGTATCTATCTTTTTCTTTCTTTGAGTTATTTCCATGTGTATGGGTTGTGAATTTGCTGTAGTTTCTCTTTTACCTAAAAAGCCACTTCGTTATACCACACACAATATTGTTTTCTTCAACATGGAACTCACATTCTAATCAAATCCTGGTCGCTTTTTGTTGAAAGTTGCGGTCAGTTTTCTGAGCACTTCTCGGAAATTTAATTGTTCTTGCAAAGGTAGACCTATGCCTCAGGTCATTACGTTCTGTTCTCTTCCTACATTTCCCCCAACACAGCTCTTGAACTACACTAAGGACACGCATGAACTCAGCACATTTTCATACGAAGGGGAATTACTATCTGCCCAGAGCAGGTCTGGATGTAATAAAATTGACAGGCAAACAACCATCAAGACTAAAACCAGATGGCCCACTTCCGAGCAAGAGAACACACTCCATTTCCCTTGACACAACACCAACTGCACAGTAACTGGTTCTTTTGGTCTGTTCCTACATCACTACAGTTAGGGTTGTGTAGTCACGTTAGCTAGATTAAGATCCAGGACTTCAAATTACTTTATGCTCGACCATGCCGAAAGGTAGTAATTATACACCTGATAGTAGCCCTTTAATGCACCTCATTAAAGTACACCTATTCATTATAATTCAGTTGTTCAGCCAATGAGAAATCACCATTGTACCATTATGAAACCGCAAGTATCGACTATTCTCGGATATACAATCGAAAGACAATTAGCGAAAAGTCACGGAGGCTGGAAATCCAATACTGTCGCAGAAAGTTATGTTCTGCTACTATAATAATTAGCGTTAATTGTAAATAATATTCAAATAAATTCAATTTGTCATCTCATTTTTCAATTCTAAATCAATTTCCAGGTTATATCAAGCCTAATGTTCATGTTATTCTCTAGATTATATCAAGGTCAATGACATCCGTGTTTCGGAAAAAATCAATACTTTCGCGTCTGCGCACAACTCACAATTGAGGGCAGTTCCACTCCTCACTTACATAACCATAACATGAATACTTCTGAATAATTTCAAGTCAGAAATATGGTCGAGCATAAAAAGTCGTATGAAAATTATGAAACTCGCTTGAGCTCGTTTCATAAACAAACATACTCGCGTCTTAATTACTACCATTATAGGCTCGTTGCATAATGTACTTTTATCATTTAAAACAGCAGACACTTCCCGTAACTCCGAAACTATACTGTGTTCCATAATGCTTGGTAGGTGAAATGAACAATCAGAGCCCTACAAGCATCCCCTCCATCATCTGGCCCGGTGGAAAATTCCAACACTCATTTCACAAGCTGATTTGATACCAATACCATCTCCTTACAAATGCCAAAAACCTTCCTCTTTTATCTACATATTTTTAATGTCATATAGCAGATAAACAAATACCTGCAGATTATCTATCTTCACATCCACCACAGTCTTGAGGAAAGTAGAATTTTGTCTCTTAGAGCTCTATTACATTAGGCAATCGATTGCATGCAACTGATTCCAACCTTCGTGCCAAGCAGTTTCACGCTAAGTAATCCGCACTGCAATCAGAGTGAATGTAAGTGAAGCCGAGGCCCCCGGTATCCGGTATATACCGGATACCGGGGGCCTCAGTCAAGCTCAGTCGGGAAAATGTCGTCGATTTAATGCAGAACTACTGCTTCTCGCCTTGTTGAAGTCGGGAAAGAAATTTACCAGAACACTTTCCCATACATTTAATTTTGCACTTTTTTGAGTACTCTTCTGATCTGCTGTCCCACAAGGCAGGAGATTTCTCAACTTCACATATAAAATCTTCTGTATAAATTTAGCTCTCAAACCAATTTGTTAATCATTTCGTCAAATCTTCCTTCTTCGTATTGTTCACCGTTGTTTGCAGTTCTTCCTCCATCGCACTGTTAACTGTTGTCCGCACTTCTGCACCCGTGAAAACACAAAATACGCACAAAATACCAAACGTCATAAACGTGCAGTCCGCGTCAATTGTATCTGCTGAGGATTTGTTGACGAGACAGGTGTGGAGTCTCTGCGCGCGCAGCCAAGTTTCATGCAATTAGTTTCCTACTGTAATACACTCCATTTCGGTCAATGCCCCGCAACGATTTCGTGAAACTAAAAGTTGCAAGAGCAGTTTCATGGCCTGCAACCAACTTGCAATCGATTTCCGAATGTTGCAGTAAGTGTAATAGCTTCCATTTAAACCAATGCCCCGCAACTTCTTTGGAAATCAGTTGCATGCAATCGATTGCCTAGTGTAATAGAGCTCTTAATGACGTGATCAGTAATTGCGAGTAATTTTTCTCAGATTTCTTTTGTAAAGTTCATGAAGAATATGCAAACGCAACGAAGGCCTAATAATAACAAAATCAAACCGCAACACAAATACAAAAAAAAAGTGTTTCACGTTCACTACAACCTAAATGAATATCCCATCTATAAACTTCGCTCAAATATTCCAATAAAAAGATTACATTTCGTCAAAATCCGGTCAATAGTTATGAGTAGACTTCGTTGAATTGCCACACGCAGCATGCAATCAGGTTGCCGATGTATAGAGGAGGTGGGTGGCCGCCCGGTCTCGTAGTATAAGCAGTTCATGTTAAGAGTTGTGACCGGTCCAAATAATAGAGCAGCTACAGCTAATGTATACCTAAGTAAGCACTTGTTTTTGCATTACTGTGGTTGGAATAGTCAAAGCTTAACATATTTTGTTCAGTGCAGACAAGAATTCAATCAAACATGCTACAATGAGAGTGTTGCTGTTCCAAATAATTGCCCCTGGAATAACCTTATCTCCGCAGCCAGTCTTGACACGTTGGGGAACGTGGTTGGATGCTGTTAATTATTATGCAGAACATTACGGTAAAATAATGGAGGTAATTGGATAGCACAGACAGTTCCGCTGTTGCTGCTGTAAAATCATTGGCTTCTGAACAGCTATTGGAAGATATTCTGTTCAGTGATTCTAATTTTAAAATCGTGTCCAAAAGCACCATCCTGTTAGAATCGCCTAAACTACAACTCTCAGAAGCCCTTAATATAGTGGATAAAGTATCACAAACCGTTATCCAAAATAACAATTCACTAATTTCAGAAAAAATGAAATTTAAGTTGAGAAATCTTCGTATTATAAATGAAGTACCATCGGGTCACAAGACATCTGAAGTAGTGACTTCCCGTTCTTCAAATATGCACTTATTACATTTTCCCAAAATAAAAACTGTTTAAGTGACCGTCGGAGGAGGTACTTTGCAGTCACTGAAAATGTACGTAATTCTTCACTGCAATGCACATATTCAAGGATGATGTGAGTATCTTACATTAAATTTTAAGAGTTAATATATCTCACTATAAAATAATTGTTTGTATTTACATGTTTAGACATTTCCTACTTCAATGATCATTTATTTAATTTCTTGAATGCAGGATACAGGTTTTATTGTAACCGCAGTATACTGCTCAGTGTTTACATTAGATGCATACTCAATCCGTTCAACGCCCCCTTCTCATATAGTCTATACCGCGTGCACAGTAAACCTTGCGATTCTTGTGGCAATTCCACGAAGTCTAGTTATGAGTAACTTTACCACTGTTTCGTATTATATAGGCCTTCCCTCATTATTGTTCCAGATTAGATCTCTGAGGTGGCCCTGAAATTCTCAAACCTTAATTGTCTATCCCTCGTCCATACGGCACAGACAAGATTTGTGCGATAAGCATTCTGTAAGTAATAAGAATAAGCTAATAGCGCGACAGTGTCGATCTTGAAGGATGGCTGCATTAAGAGAAGAATAAAGAAGTCTACGTAGTATTTGTAGACCCAAAAAAGGCTTCTGACAGAGTAGATTGGAATAAACTGAATTGGTGTGGATTGGATAGAGAGAAGGCTGTTCAGTAATCTTTAAATGAAACGATTCAAAATCAGGATAAGAGAAGAAATGTGAGAAGGAAGTGAAATAGGGAGAGAAGTACGATAAGGATGCCTTTTGTCACCAACTCTTTTCAACATCTACTTGGATTATTTAGTGAAAAATTGATTTCAGAACAAGGGAGGAGTGACAGTAGGAGGAAGAAGAATAAAGTGCATGAGATTTTCTGACGATATGGAGTTGTTAGCAGAAGAGATTATACTAAATTTTAAGGGATATCCTTCTGAAACTAAATCACAGCTGTGACCAGTAGGGGAGACTCGGCTAATTCCGCAATATTAAGAAGTAAATCTAACATATTTTTATCAAAATGTTTATTGAAAAATATTACGGTATGTAGACATAGACGAAACCTTTCATTACCAAATGAGATAAAGAGACCTATTAAAATGCAAATATATTTAGTTGTACATATATTACAGTTGAAAAAGAACTCGGGTAATTCCGCAACAATGCGGATAAATCTGCAATAGGACTTGGCTAATTCCGCAGTAGTAAATAATTATGAAATACATTATGAAAGTAACATAAAAGAAACAATTTATATGTAACAATGCTCACTTTCTTCACAGCTGTGTAGCAAAACACGAAAAACAGCCAACTTTCGATGTTTCACTGTATTGCCGACAGAGGTGTCGACCAATAATCTTGATTTTTTTCTATAGCATTGCAGAGGACATGCCTCCTGTTGACAACCTCTCAAAACTTACGTTCACGCTTACGTTAGCCGAGTTTCCCCTATGGGATGAAGATAAATGCAAATAAGACAAAAAAACCTTGGTTATAGGAAGAAAAATAAAGTTAAACGTGCGAATTCTAAATGAGGCAGTACAGCAAGTGGACAGATTCAAGTACTTGGGGTGTACTATAAGCAGTAACATGAGCTGTTGCCAGGAAATCAAAAGAAAGATAACAATGGCAAAGGAAGCTTTTAACAGAAAAAGGAGCATCTTCTGCGGACCTCTGGAGAAAAACAAGGAAGAGACTAGTGAAGTGCTTTGTGTGGTGTGTGGCATTGTATGGTGGCAGAAACATGAAAATTACGACGAAGTGAAGAGAAACATGAATATGGAAAAGAATGTAATGTGTGAAGTGGAAAGACAGAATAAGAAATGAAGCTGTGTTGGAAAGAGTGGGTGAAGAAAGAATGATGTTGAACCTAATCAGGAAGAAGAAAAGGAATTGGTTGGGTCACTGACAGAGAATAAATTGTATACTGGAGGGAATAGTGAACGGGAGAAGAGTTCGGGGCAGATGATAGACGACATTCAGAGAAATGGATCATATGCGAAGACAAAGAGGAAGGCAGAAAAGACTGGAGTATGCTGGATTTGCAGTGAAAGCCCTGCCCGTGGGCAGAACAGTATGAATGAATGAATCGCCATTTTACTCATTCTCATTCGAAAGATTACTATTTTAAAACGTGGCCGACTCCTTTCACATCCTGCTTTATGCAACATCTCATTGCAACATTGCAATTATCAAGCAATACCAACACTTGCAATTTTATTTTTTATTGGGTTATTTTACGACGCTTTATCAACATCTAGGTTATTTAGCGTCTGAATGATATGAAGGTGATAATGCCGGTGAAATGAGTCCGGGGTCCAGCACCGAAAGTTACCCAGCATTTGCTCGTATTGGGTTGAGGGAAAACCCCGGAAAAAACCTCAACCAGGTAACGTGCCCCGACCAGGAATCGAACCCAGGCCACCTGGTTTCGCAGCCAGACGCGCTGACCGTTACTCCACAGGTGTGGACCACTTGCAATTGAACGCGTTATAATAATAATAATAATAATAATAATAATAATAATAATAATAATAATAATAATATACAGTAGTTACTCAAAACCCACAACATCTAACACTTCTAGAAAAGGGAAAATGTGTAGAACAATGGCATGGATATCGTGTTATATCAGTGGTCGTCAGCACTCGCTGAAATGGGTAAAGGGTAAGTGGAGCCGTCCCGTGTGCTCCGTCGTGCAGCAGGAAGAGGTAGAGAGCATACCCGCTAGCAGCTACGACTGCACCATAGCGCAGTGTGGTCTCCGCGGGTAAGAGACGCTAGCCCCAGGGTGCTCTGTGCTGATGACCGTTGTGTTATATGATCAATCTTGAATTACAAATCAAGATCTACAGCACAACAAAATATAGCAGCTACAGCAAACAACATGAAAAAGATAGCGTTCCCCAACGGAGGCGAAACAGATCCAAAAACCGACTTGTATAGAAGAAGCAAACGATTATGAAATCTTTAACCAAATGTCGAATCCGGAACTGGTGGGCCTGTATAATTTCCTTGTTAAAATTCCTCTCGTATTACTCACACGCATAGGTACTCATTCTGAGCTTCCAGGAAAAAGCTATTTTCCTTGCAGCGGCAGTGTTGCTGTTGCTGCTGCCGCCGATGATGATAATGATGCTGATGTACAGTAACCTTAGTTAAGATCAGGAAGAAGAAGGTGCAGGAAAATAGAGAGACAAAAAGAAAGGGCAGGAGGAGATGAAAGCAGAGAGCAGAGCAAAAGGCAGGGGACTGGTAAGCAGAGCAGAACGCAGATGAGAGCAGACGACAGGCGAAAAGAATAGAAGGATAAAGATAAGAGCAGAGGAATGGCAAGGAGAGCAGAATGCAGATTAAGAGCAGAGGGCAGGCGAACAGAATAGAAGGAAGAAGATAAGAGCAGAGGGCAGACGATCAGAGCAAAAAGGCAACATATGAGAGCAGAAGACACAGAGCAGAGGAAAAGGCAAGAGACGAGAGCAGACAAGAATAGAACAGAATGATTTATTTTCGCTGGCAGAGTTAAGGCCATAAGACCTTCTCTTCCACTCAACCAGCTTTAATCAATACAATACATATTTAAATTACGAATATTTACACTACACTTAAAAGACTCTCCAGCAATATTCTTCAGTTAAGTTTTAACGACTAGTACATGTTTATTTAAATTTAGATAAACCTATAAGATAAAGTAATAACACAATTTATGAGCTAATTTAATTCAATCAATTATAATTAAGTCGAGATAGCCAGTAAAATAATTAATTTAATAAGTTTACTATAACTACGTTATAGGGAGGGAAATATAAATCTAATAGTAGATTATGCAACGAACCTATAATGATAGTAATTAAGACGCAAGTATGGATGTTTATGAAACGAGCGCACGCGAGTTTCATAATATTCATACGAGCGTCTTAATTACCATTATAGGCAAGTTTCATACGACTTTTATGCTCGACCATATTTCTAACTTGAAAGTATTCAAACGTATACATTTATTTGTATCTGACAAGATCGGAAGTGACCTTGTTCTAGGTCGTGAATTGTGAGATGTGCGCAGACGCGAAAGTATTGATTTTTTCCGAGGAACAATAATGTCACATTGACCTTGATGTAATCCCGTTAAACTTGATATAACCTTGATTTAAATTAGACATTGAAAAACGAGATAACAAATTGAATTTATTTGAATATTATTTACAATTAACGCTAATTATTATAGTAACAGAACATAACCTTCTGCGACAGTATTGGATTTCCAGCCTCCGTGACTTTTCGCTAATTCTCTTTCGATTGCATATCCGAGAATAATCGATACTTGCGGTTTTATAACGGTACAAAACTGACTTGTCATTGGCTGAACACCAGTAAGCTGAGTTGTCATTGGCTGAAGACCTGTACTTTAATGAGTAGGTGTACTTTAATGACATGCATTAAAGGACTGCTACCAGGTGTATAATTACTACATTTCGGCATTGTCGAGCATAAAATACTGTATATTTACATAATGAGAATATTAATGTAATGAAATTTTGCCATTAGAGGTTTTATATTCTATTTAGAGAAATTAATGATAATATTAATCAGTAGTTAATCTGTTAAGTAAGAATTCATGTAATTTTGACCTAAATGAAGTTATTGTCCAACAACCCCTTACATCACTCGGAAGCGAGTTCCAATTTCTAGCAACTGAAACTGCATAAGATGAAGAATATATAGATGTCTTGTGGTAGGGTATAATGAGTAAATTGTTATGATGAGACCTGATATTTAGCTGATGATACGCGGACAAATTTTGAAAACGAGAAGCCAAATAGATTGGGGTAGCGGTGCGCAGAATTTGAAATAAGAGATTAAG
Source organism: Periplaneta americana (assembly GCA_025594305.2). Lineage (NCBI taxonomy): Eukaryota > Metazoa > Arthropoda > Insecta > Blattodea > Blattidae > Periplaneta > Periplaneta americana. Next base: position 144,341,283 of record JAJSOF020000011.1, on the reverse strand, counting down.
GAAATGCAGGGCTCGTCGATCATTTAGCCTTAGCCAAGACAGATTAAGGAGAGACGGGGAAACACGATCATACTTACGAATATTGCAAATATAACGGACGCACGCATTATGCACACGTTGTAGCCTGCTGCTCAAATTTGTATCAGAGCAGAAGGCAGAAAATAAGAGCAAAGAACAGGCGAGCAGAGCAAAAATCAGATGAGAGAAGAAGATAGGAGAACAGAGCAGAGAGCAGGCTCAAGCCTCGTTCACACTTTTCAAGTAACTTGAATTCAAGTCACTTGAAAGACGAATTTGAAAAGTGTGAACTATGTTTCAAGTTGACTTGAAATCAATTAACGGCTTGAATTCAAGTTTCAAGTGAAGTTGGATCCCTTTCTACTTTTTACTTGACTTGAAAGGACACTTGAAAAGTGTGAACGTCACTTGAGAACTTTAATTCAAGGAGAAAAGCGCGGGAATTCAAATTAACAACCGTTTTAAGAGCATTAAATTAACAGCTGATTGTTTTTCTGTTCTACTGGGAATGTAAAAACAATAGGAAACACTAGTAAGTGAAATAATGACCAAGTATTTGAGTTTCTGAAGTTGTATAAAATTCAGCAAGGCCTGCGGATTATAGAAACTGCAAAGTTTCGTAATAAAACTGCCAAGGAAGGAAGAGTATACTGTAGAACTGAACAGCAGAGATTTTAACGTGGACACACGAGATAGCCTATGAAAGGCAATAATAATAGTACATCATGCAACGAGCCTATAATGAAGGTAATTAAGAAGTGAGCATGGATATTTATGAAACGAGCGCAAGCGAGTTTCATAATTTTCATACGAGCTTCTTAATTACCATTATAGGCGAGTTTCATACGACTTTTTATGCTCGACCATATTTCTAACTTGATATTATTAATTTTAATTGTATCTGACCTTCAGCAATTTTCCGTATGTTGTGAGAAGTGCGCAGACGCGAAAGTATTGATTTTTTCCGAGGAACAGATATCCAAATTGACCTTGCTAGGCCATAAGAACCTACAGAGATAACATTGAAATTAAATTAGACATTGAAAAACGAGATGACAAATCGAATTTATTTGAATATTATTTACAATTAACGCTAATTATTATAGTAACAGAACATAACCTTCTGCGACAGTATTGGATTTGCAGCCTCCGTGACTTTTCGCTAATTCTCTTTCGATTGCATATCCGAGAATAATCGATACTTGCGGTTTTATAACGGTAGAAAGCTGACCTGTCATTGGCTGAACAGTTGTAACCTGAGTCGTCATTGGCTGAAAGACCTGACCTTTAATGAGTAGGTGTACTTTAATGACATGCATTAAAGGTCTGCTACCAGGTGTATAATTACTACGTTTCGGCATGGTCGAGCATAAAAACCATTAAACTGTAGATAGAGAAGAAGTGAGGAAGATAAGAGAGATTAAGAAAAGAAGAGCGTTGCTTGAAGGGATGACATTTATCGCCGAAACTGGCATGGTTCAGTGTGGTTGATAGTTTTTTTGGGGGAACTCTAACAGCTTCAAGATAATCATTTTCAATTATGGTAAATCAGACTTGCTAATATTTTATTAAATTTGCGATAAGAATTATCAAATCTGATTGAAGATTTCACTTATTGCATTTGTAATGGTCAATGGTCGTGTATTTCTCTTACTAAGCTAATTCCTAACCCATACTGAACAACGCGTCTTCCATTTCTTCAATATATTTATCATTTCCCTGGCACGGAGATTTGCTACTACAGAAATTCCTAATTGCACAACATCCATCGACGCCATTTTATCCTACATGAAAACAAAATAACTTGAATATGTCTGAACTGAGACTTGAATTCAGGTTACTTGAAATCACGTGACTTGAATTCAAGTTACTTGAAAAGTGTGAACGAGGCTTAAAGGACAGAAGATGAGAGCAGAAGATCGGCGAACAAAGCAGAAGACAAAAGATCAGAGCAGAGATCAGGAGAGCAGAGCAGAAAGCAGGAGACGAGAGCAGAAGACAGACGAGCAGAAAAGTAGGAGAAGAAAGGGTATCAGAGAACGTGAGCAGTAGAAATTGCTGGTCTGAATGAAATGAAGACGCGTATAAAAGAAGAGAAAGGGCGATAGAAAGAAGGACATCCCCTCGACAGAGTCAGAGAACGACTACGATTTAAATTTCATCTCATTACTTCCGCAATCTTATCAGATGTGTTTTCGTCAATCACGGAAGTGGCTTTCCTCAGAATCTCCATTCACTACTGTTTACATATCTAAGCTTCACCCAGACGAATACAAGATTCTGATAGGGGAAATACCCTTGAGAGATTTTTGCAACGCGCAAGCGGGAGTGACGTAACCAGTTCCGAGTGTTAGGTTAATAAGAAGCAGATGCTGGAGAGGAATGCGTTTAGTATTTTGTGAAGATTCCAGCAAGCACAAGATCAAAATGTGCCGCTCTGTTCCAACCGTGCTGTGCCTTCTTATCGCTGTGCATCTAGCAAGTAAGTGACCATTTTTTTCTAACTAAAGCATATTGTCTAAGCTATATACGTAGTATAGTAGTACATAAATTACGTAGCTCGATAAGGTGTAGGCTAAATGAATTCATACTTATTGCGTTCATATATAAAGTTTATGAAACAGTGGATCGCTAATTAGGATAGTTAGTTAGTGGGGTTTAAAAAGGGCGCGTCAGCAACTATGGTTATTTGCGCCCTTATCTAAAATTCTTTACAAAACAGAGACATAATGCAATAATCAGAATGCTTAAAAGAACTAAAAAACGTTGTCACGATTAAAACGAGGTACACAAATGCAGTTTCAACAGGGTGATGCATAAAACATTATAAAAATCTCAGACCTTAACTAGTATTTAAAAAGAGACAATAAAATAATAATACAAATGCTACCATAAATAAATTATCTGGCGTATTTCTAAAATACTCGGATGTAAAAGGTCCGAATGTTAAGTTTGTTAAAAAAACTTATATACTAAATAACAAATGTAACCTCCGGATGTAAAGGCTCCGGACGACAGGAAAACAGGTCAATAAAAAACTAAATCACCCTGTCAAGCCTAGTACTCGATAAAAATCTCAGAACTGCATTTGTACAATTAAAATCGTTTCCAAGAGCGTCACGTATAGTCGGCCGAATTCCATACTGCCGACGTACACGGTCATATTTTCTACAACCTAATTAGGATATATACCAATACATTCTTTCCAACTGACCACAAGACAACGTTATTAATTTCAAATTAAATAGGCCTACCTAATACATTGTGTCGCCAAATAAGAATTTGTTTGTGAAAAATCATAACATTATTCAAGTGCTAAAATATTTTCACGGCATACTTACTAATTTACTAGGGAGAAGGTGTACTTATATTTGTTTTTTAATTGACCTTTGCTGAGAAGTTATTAGTATTTCTACGAATTTTAAATTTTTTATCTTGATCGTAAATTCAGTACATCTTAGAATAAAAAGCGAAGAAGTGTAGAATAAAGATAGGACAAAGACCATTTTTATGTTTTCTCAATTTTGGCATGTTTTAATCCGTTATTTAACAATGCTGTGACATAGTTGGAATTTGGAAGCCGGAAGAAGAGGCATCCGTTATATGCCGGATATACTGCATAGCATAGTTACGTACATACTCGATATAAAATAGAAAAATCTTGTTCACTATTCCATATTCAAAATACATTAATATGGATTGAACCACATTGTAACTTACTTGAACTTTTTTGCTTATGTTGACCTTACAAATACCCTGGTAAAATTTGTCGACTTACATCTTGAAGACTCTATATACATACACACATACATACATACATACATGCATGCATACATACATACATACATACATTACATACATACATACATACATACATACATACATACATACATATATACACCACCGGTCAAAAGTTTTCGATCAGCTATGAAAACAACTATATACTTTATTGCAATGTAGAAAAACTATTCTAAAAAATAATTCATAATTAAAACCATTCAAATAAATATATAATATTAAAAATAAAACCAAAACAATAAATTCTAAACTCATAAAGTAACAAGTAGATGTTTACGATTGGAAGAAAAAATTCAAATACCACAAAAAATATAATACAAAAAAAATGATTTTCATTAGTTTTAATAATTTAACAAAAATATTGGTCTTGTGAACCAAAAATAAGGAACACCTTTTAAAACTTCAGAAAAAAAGATATCTTTTTATTAATTCCCAAAACTAATATTTTAAATAAACTACTTTCTGATATTAAAAATATTATAATTATGACATCAACTACAAGAATACTATTTACACAAACACATCAGAAAAAGTAAATAGACCAACAAAATTAGTATTTTCTTTCTCTAGCATTATGATATGATAGAATATTCAAAACGAAATCCCTGTTTTAACAACAAATCCATAGTTATGATAGGTGATCGAAAGCTTTTGACCGGTAGTGTACATACATTACATTACATACATACATTTGAGAACATATATGACTAAAAGCGGTTTGTTTACGTTTTACTATTTCCTACAATGTATTGTTCATTCGGATATACGTATGAGTAAACGAACATTATGTGGTCAACGATTACTACAGATTCATGGTTATAAGCGTGCGAATTATTTTATCATCATCCTTTGTGAATTTTATACAAGAAAATACAGTAATCACTTTGTCTCGTAATAATATACGACACACTTTACCGAAAAACTGGTATAGGTGCCTCAATACCAAAATAAATTATATTTCCAGCATAATACACGCCTATGTTAAACTATTTCCACTACTGATAGAAACAGCGTGGTACCTAATACTATCATTCGATGAATACCAGACCGAAGTATTTCATCCCTCCTTCTATCATTCTTTGATAGTCTAAAGTCTATAAATTAACAATCACATAAGATATTCTCTCTTGTATCGATTTGTAGTGAAGTTAAAAGCTTCAACAAACTGCAGAACAATGTATCACTCGCGTTCACAGTTTATCTTGAGTTGAAGTTATTTTGTACGCACCAAACCGCTGACTTCTCATCCACAAGGTCGGCAAGGTGCTACTCACATTTAAACTAACAAAACAGGTAACTAAGGAGAACGTGCTAGAATCACAGAAGTGATCCAAAGTGTCCTTGACTATTTCAGCCTTGTCTTTATCTATTTCAATGAATCAAAGTATCGGAACATTGTTTTTAACATACATACATACTTACATACATACATACATACATACATACATACATACATACATACATACTTACATACATACATACATACGTACGTCAGAAGAGAGAGAAAATACCTTAAGAAAATGGCAAGAGCAGTGGACTATCTCAATTAAAGGCGCAATAACGAAATCATTCTTCCCATCAATTAAAGACAGATTAAAGATAAATTTACCTGTCGGGGCAGAATTTACTTCTATTGTGACAGGTCATGGCTTCACAAGATCGTACCTTCACAGATTCAAGATTATTCCAACACCAACGTGCCCTTGCAGACTAAAAGAAGAACAGACATTCAACCATATAATACTAAGATGTGCCACACTGACAAAAGAAAGAAGAATTCTACGAGCTAATATAATACGCACAGGTCAAACCCGGCCTCCACCTTTTGATCAGTTCACAACAATATATCTCAAAAGCTTCAGAAAATTTATAAAATCCATATAATTTGGCAAAATTAACAGTAATTGAAATTAGAAATAATACTAACAATGATGGTAACCTAAAATAGAAGAAGTACAATTAAGCAACACTTGTATCTATAAGAATTTCAAGATCTCAATCAAAATTGTAAATATCTTGTTCTCATGTCATAAATTATGTAACTAAATTATTGTAATATTTTATGTAACGCATGTAGTATTACTCCAATGTAATGGAGAATGCTGATATACAAAAAATACATACACACATACATACATACATACATACATACATACATACATACATACATACATACATACATACATACATACATACATACATACATACATACATACATTTTCATACCTTTTCATCCTGAAGACACTGGTTGTTATTATTATTATTATTATTATTATTATTATTATTATTATTATTATTATTATTATTATTATTGTGTCGCGATATCGTGGGAATTCAGTAAAGTGTACCGTCAGTCAAAAAAGGTTGGGAACCGCTAACTTATGGTACAATAAAACAAACTGCATAGATATAAGGCTATCTATACTTTCATTTACATATGCTTATGTGGGCTATCTCATACATCGTAATTTCCCACAACTATGGTCCTGGAACACAACACACTATGGCCCACGATACAGCCGTTTACAAGGAACATAGCAAAAGTATCATAGACCGTTCATGAAGAGCTGCGGTGACTTCACTTCAAATTTCAGTACAGCACAAATCTGGATGAACGAGGTACTACATTATAGAGTGTAAAATCTGAATGGTTGTATCGTGTACAGCAGAGTGCTGCATTGGAGTTAAATCGCTCGCTTGAACTCGGTCGAGTGTCGCATCCTCGAGTGAGATACGATCGGTCGTGTTACGCTCGTAATAAATAGAAGCACAGTACAAGGTCATCTCACCGACATGTCTTATCTTGTATGGAAGGCGACAGATAAGATACACATATGTTTTGCTCATACGTTAAAAATAAGGCTTTATTTTCTGCGTTTATGACAAACTTTAATGGAACAGTCAATGGAACGTACCAAAACAGAAACATGAAGTTATAAATAAAATAGTATGAAAAACTTCGATATACAGTTAGTATTGCTAATTAATAATTATTCAATATTTGATTTACCACATATTTAATATGATAGGTCCATACATAGTGTTCCGTTTATATACTGCGACAATGTAGAAACGTTTTACAAAATATTATTGATATAGCAGTAGATTAATAACAATATTAGTACAGAGATAACGTCACAGAAAATATAATAAAACGAATAATCATGCTGCACAACTGTTACAGACGCAAAGACTGATACACTAATTATTAGATTATTATTATTATTATTATTATTATTATTATTATTATTATTATTATTATTATTATTATTATTATTATTATTACTAGAAAACTTGATACAGTTCTTGCATTATCGTGATTGTGTTCTCCGTTTATAATAATTACATTTACATCCAATAACATCTATCAGACGTGGCAAAAACAAAATCACTCCTGTGTGAAAAAAAAAATACCTATAACATTTATATTACATTTTAAAGCAAGTTTTGTAGTTGTACTATAGAGAGGTTAGTTAAACACTGCAAAGTTTCGAAATAATAAACATCTTTGATGTTACTACACAGTTCATCACTGTAACAAGAACGAATGTCTAACGCTCGGCTTATACCGTTCGAGGATTTATCGCTCGTGACAAATTTACCCATCATGCATATGCGCTATCTATCGGATTATGCTATGAACTACTTGGCGCTCGAGCGAAAAAGTCCGATGCAGACCTCTGGTGTTCAGTAGAGGCAAAAAGAAACCGGACCGACCCTTGTAGCTGATACAAAAGAATCCTGTGCTGTGTATTGTGTCAAACTGTGGTAATTTCAATATGGATAGTGAAGCCAGAGGTATGTACAGCTATTTAATGTAAAAATACGCAGTTATCTTTGTCGAATAGAGGTAGAAATGTAATATTGATGCCATATGAAAATAAAACTCTCAAAGTTTTTTCGCCTGTAAGTTTGAGGCACTGAAGGAAACAAAAGACGATAAGAATCGAACAAAAGCAATAAATTTCATTGTTACAATTAATTATACAAGATGGATGTGTTTTGTGACTAGCAAAATTTGAATCTGTGACTCTGAAATCAGCTACAAGGGTCGGTCCGTTTTTTTTTTTTTTTTTTGCCACTACTGTGGCAATAGTTGTGTTCCAGAACCATAGTTGTCGAAAATTACGATAGTGTTTGAGTGATTTACTGTTCAAAATTGTTACACCTAAACCTGTCGTACGCTTTCTTTCTTGTGTACTCCAGTAGACATACGTTATTCAACGTTAGTAAATCATTCGGATAGATTTCAAGTTGACTGCCATCTTGTGTTTACGATTTCAGATAAAGATCTACTATTATTATAAAAATTTTTTGTATTCCATGTGCATCATTCCAGGATAGACTCGAATGTACTTAATATAAACACGATTCGAGACACATCATGCCCGATATTTAGTCTATGCAAAATCGCTCTAACAATACTTTGCATTGCATTGTATTTATTAATATTCCATGGTATCATGCCTTCACAGCTAGAATATGCACTCTTTTCTTACAGTATCAGTGATTCTCAGAAGATGCATTTCAATGAAAAACTTTGCAGAAAAAAACCCTTGTTTATTGTATATATAACAGCTGTTCGTATCGATATGATGATTTTTGCTGAAGAACAAACCAAAGATCAATATTATTAGAATAATTTGCATTGCATTGTATTTATTAATATTCCATGGTATTCATACATTCCTTCACAGCTAGAATATGGAACAAGACTAAAAAAGCTCTTTGTATAAGTATAAAACAGTTAAACGTCTGTATATATAAAGTCTTAATTTATAGTCACAGTCTAGATGAAATATATACAGAAGAGGTTTACAATATAGTCTACTAGTACAACACAAAGTTTTAGTATCAATTTCATGAAGCGTTGTTGAATGTCATGAATTCACCTACAGAATAATAATAATAATAATAATAATAATAATAATAATAATAATAATAATAATAATAATAATGTTTTATTTTCGCTGGCAGAGTTAAGGCCGTAAGGCCTTCTCTTCCACTCAACCAGCCTTAATCAATACAATACATATTTAAATTACAAATATTTACACTACACTTAAAAGGTTCTACAGCAATATTCTTCAGTTTTAACGACTAGTAGGACTACATATTTATTTAAATTTAGATAAACCTATAAGGTAAAGTAGTAACTTAATTTATGAGCTAATTTAATTCAATCAATTATAATTAATTTAATACTTGAGTTAACTAGTAAAATGATGAAAATTAATTTAATATAAGAAGGCGTGAAAAATTAGATACGTCTTTAATTTGGCCCTAAATAATCTTATGTTTTGAGTTTAATTTTTTATATCGATAGGAAGGATATTAAAAATTTTTACTGCCATACAACGCACTCCTTTTTGATAGCACGATAGACTTGCCGATGGAGTATGAAAGTCATTTTTTGTCTTCTGTTTCTTATAATTATAAGATGAAAAGTCTCGGTACAACCCAATAACCATGATAAAATGGGGAAAATACTGACGCAGTACTATCCACCTATGGTATCACTGTTTCAATGTCGTAATGTCTGTGTGCAGTGTCGGCGTGTCCCGACATCGTGTCGCGCTCACAATGGGGCGCGTCCTCGCCGAGAAAACGCACGCCAATGCCCTCCCTCCCGGTTCCGTTCGTGCTGATCCACCACACGTATCAGCCAGGTTTTTGCAATACCAGTACTTCCTGCGAGAGGTCCATGAGAGGGATGCAGAACTACCACAAGAACGACCAAAAGTGGGATGACATCGGCTACCAGTGAGTACCAAAGCTCTACTATCGTCGAAGAGAATGTTGGTAAATTATGTTCTTACTGATGCCTCAAACACACATATACCATATTGAAATAATCTGCTTTAAAAAAATAGTTTCAGCTTCAAAAACGTAACATTTAAAAACAAGCAAGTAAATAGCTTCCTCCCATTTCTCTTTTATTTATCCTTCATTTCTCTTCTACCTATCTCTTCCTCCTTCACTCTTTCTCCTCCTCTACTCCCTGAAACTCCTCTCTGTCTCTCTCTCTCTATCTCTCTCTCATATTTTCCTCCTTTTGTTTTGCCCCTTTTCTTCCTCTCGCTCTCCTTCTGCTCCAGCCCTATCTTTCGTTCTGCTCCTGCTCCATCTCTTGTTGTGCTCATTTACCTCTTCTCGTCCTGCTCCATTACTCTTCTCTCGTTCTTTTTCTTTTCATCTACTCGCCTTGCTCTGTCGTTCTGCTCCTTTTCCTCCTGTCCTTCTGCTCCTTTTCCTCCTGTCCTTCTGCTCCTCCACCTCTCGTTCTGCTCCTTTTCCCCCCTCTCACTCTGCTCCTGCTCCACCTCTCTTCTGCTCCTTTTACTCCTCTCTCTTTGTTTCTACCCCATCTACCTTCTGCTCATATTCTACCCCACGTTCTGATCCTTTCCCTCCTCTCGTTCTACTCCCGCTCCACCTCTCGTTCTGTTCCTCCACCTCTCGTTCTGCTCCTTTTTCCCTCTCATTCTGCTCCTGCTCCACCTCTCTTCTGCTCCTTTTATTCCTCTCCCTTTGTTTCTACCCCATCTACCTTCTGCACCTGTTCCACCTCACGTTCTGCTCCTTTTCCTCCTCTCGTTCTACTCCCGCTCCATCTTTCTTTCTGCTCCTCCACCTCTCGTTCTGCTCCTTTTCCTCCTCTCCTTCTGCTCCCACTCCATATCTCGTTCTGTTCCTCCACTTCTCGTTCTGCTCCTTTTCCCCCTCTCACTCTGCTCCTGCTCCACCTCTCTTCTGCTCCTTTTATTTCTCTCCCTTTGTTTCTACGCCATCTACCTTCTGCACCTGTTCCACCTCACGTTCTGCTCCTTTTCCTCCTCTCGTTCTACTCCCGCTCCATCTTTCTTTCTGCTCCTCCACCTCTCTTCTGCTCCTTTTCTCCTCTCCCTTCTTTCTCCCCATCTACCTTCTGCTCATATCTCCCCACGTTCTGTTTTTCCTCCTCTCGTTCCTCCACCTCTCGTTCTGTTCCTCCACCTTTCTGCTCCTTTTTCCCTCTCATTCTGCTCCTGCTCCACCTCTCTTCTGCTCCTTTTATTCCTCTCCCTTTGTTTCTACGCCATCTACCTTCTGCACCTGTTCCACCTCACGTTCTGCTCCTTTTCCTCCTCTCTTCTACTCCTGCTCCATCTTTCTTTCTGCTCCTCCACCTCTCTTCTTCCTTTTCCTCTCTCCTTCTGTTCTACTCCATCTACTCTTCTGTTCCTCCCACCTCTCTCGTTCTGCTCCTTTTCCCCCCTCTCACTCTGCTCCTGCTCCACCTCTCTTCTGCTCTTTTACTTCCTCTCCCTTTGTTTCTACGCCATGTACCTTCTGCACCTGTTCCACCTCACATTCTGCTCCTTTTCCTCCTCTCGTTCTACTCCCGCTCCATCTTTCTTTTTGCTCCTCCACCTCTCTTCTGCTCCTTTTACTCCTCTCCCTTTCTTTCTACCCCATCTACCTTCTGCTCATATTCTACCCCACGTTCTGCTCCTTTTCCTCCTCTCGTTCTACTCCCGCTCCACCTCTCGTTCTGTTCCTCCACCTCGCGTTCTGCTCCTTTTTCCCCTCTCATTCTGCTCCTGCTCCACCTCTCTTCTGCTCCTTTTACTCCTCTGCCTTTGTTTCTACGCCATCTACCTTCTGCACCTGTTTCACCTCACGTTCTGCTCCTTTTCCTCCTCTCGTTCTACTCCAGCACCATCTTTCTTTCTGCTCCTCCACCTCTCGTTCTGCTCCTTTTCCTCCTCTCCTTCTGCTCTCACTCCATATCTCGTTCTGTTCCTCCACCTCTCGTTCTGCTCTTTTTCCTCCTCTCGCTCTGTTCTATATCTCGATTTGCTGCTACTCTATCTCTCGCTCTGCTTATTTTCCTCTTCTCGCTCTGGTCCTATTCCTGTCTTACTTTACTCCCTCTCCTCTCCTCATTTTACTCTTTCTTAACCTCTCTTTCTGCTCGTTCTTATCCCCTCATTCTGATTTTTCTTATATTCTCATTCTGCTCTTTCCTGTATCTTTATTTTGACCCTTCTCTCTTTCTGTTGTCACATTAATTTGTTTCTCGCTTCTTTTTCCCATCTCTTCCTTTACCATCCTTCATTTCTTTCATTTCTTCATTTCTACTCATCTTCGTTATGTCTTTTTCCCCTCGTCTCTTACTCCTCCGACTCGTCTTCCTACACTCTTCGTCTTCTCTTATTCTTCTCCTCTTTCCCTCTTTTCTACTTTTCTTCGTCGATTTCACTCTTACACTCCTTCATTCTTGATTTAAAATAAAGTAAAATCTCTCTCGTTTTCTCCTGTTTTTCTTCTCGTGTTTGTTCCCTTTGTATTGTTACTTTAATGTTAATAATTTTTTTATTCTTTACTTTCCCTTTTTCAGTGTTTTTTTCTTATCCTCTTTCTTAATTCCTGCCATTCTTCCCCCTTATGTTTTATTATTTTTTATCAATATTTTATAATTTCTTAAAAAGAACATTGCTGTCAAAAGTTAAATTGATGAACAATACCGATGACGCAAAAATCTATATAATTTCTATAGCAACAAGATTGACACTGAAAATTTAGTAATGATAAAGTCGGAGAGAAATGCAGATGCTATTCATTATGAAGTATTACAGTATCAGAATGAATGCCAACAAATCACCGGTTGAAAGGCAAATTAGAGCAGAATATTCTACGAAAATACACACTAAAATCTTGAACTGACAATCTGCCGTTTAAAGTGAAACACAAACACACGAATTCCACAAAGCTAAGACGTGTGATTTTTTTACTTCTGCCTACAGTTTCTGCATTGGTGGCACAGGGCAAGTGTACGAGGGCAGAGGCTGGGATGTAGTGGGGACACACGCACCCAATTACAACTCCCGCAGCATCGGCATCTGCTTCATCGGAGACTACACCAGTAAGTTACAGCTATTTTCTCATAGAAATAACTATTCCACGAAAAAAATGTTCACTGATCTCAGAAAATAAGAAATGAAACATTTGTTATAGATAAGAGTTAGTACAAGGATAATACGTTTAACATGTTTTTAAGGCGATTTGCTACTGAAAATAGTCGAATTTTGACAAATTTTGTCATTTTTTTAGAAAATGAACGGTTTCATAAGGAGTATTTTGGTGAAAATGTTACCTCAATATTTTAATTATAGGCATATTTTTATATAACTGGTAGTTGTGTTAATGCACGAGTTACAGTAAGTTTAACAAAGACTTTAAATTCAATTATCTCAAGAAAAAATTTTCTAAGTTTTCAACGACAAATATTTATTTTATTTCTCAGTGGTTAAAGCTAGAGTAATGAAACTTAGCATACTTATTCATTAATGTCTCGGTTGTGAAATGGAGCAATTGATTGGCTGTATTCAACATAGTTTCATTGCTAGAGAATTGAAGGTTCAGAACCACAGTGAGCCAAGCGCCATTTACTAAAGCCGTAGAAAACAAGAGTTAAAATGAAGTTATTACCGTAATTTAATGGAAACATATAGCAAGTAAAATAAAGTATATACATTAAAATTAAATATGTCAATCTTCATTAAACTATGGTATTCACTTAACGTTAACCCTTGCTTTCTCTCCGTTTTTAATAAATGGCGCTGACCCACTATAACTCTAAACCCTTCAATTATACGTAAAGCAGAATTATGTTTTTTATTCATGCTTGAACATTGAAGAAATTGTATTTTTTTTTACAAATGGACAAATTAGAGTAAGGCATTACTAATGCTCCATTGCACAATATCCAGTGTTACCTTTATGAAAAAATTATATTTAAATAATATATATATATATATATATATATATATTTTAGAAATAGGATTTTCACTAAGAAAATTTAAAAAAACAAAAGAACACTTTAAATTTTTTTTAAGCGTTTATGAGAAGAGATTGAAATTTACAATGTGTGATTATGATATTGATATGCATATTTGGTAAAATTTTCAATTCTCTGCCTAAAAAATTGTGGATTTTAGACATTTCAGTAGAGCATCGCTTAAACTATATTTAAACAATTAAAATACGATCACTTTGGTCCAGGGAGCATCCATTTTTGGTGCAAAGACAATTCGTTTAACATGTTTCTAAATTAGTCTTGAATAAATTCTTTAATAAATCATCCAAACATGTAAATGTGGAGTGGACTGGTACGAAAATAATTTTTGTGTTGGCCTCATTGTTTACGTAAAAAACAAATGAAAATTAGCATGGATATAAACATTGTTTTAAGAAATATGGGAAACAAATATGTAATTAAGTTTCAATCTTTCGGCCCCAAAGTGACCTAAAAATATATATATATTTTTTTTACTTTCTTACTTTCTCATTGGAGACAGTATTATGATGATGGAAAGAAAATATTATTCGATTTTTGCCGAATTACATGATTTTAGCATTCCTGATACAAAACAAAAAGTTTCTGAGTATGCCGTCATTGTGTCTTGGTGACATTGGGATACAATAGAGCCCAGATTTGACATAACGTAAAAATCAATCTGGCAACCCTGTTATTTAATAAATCTAATCTTAGCGTGTGGTCAAGTAACGTATCGGTATAGGCTATCACGACTCAAATCAAGTAACCTACAATTCAGTGATAATGAGAAGCACAGCATAGATATGCATGCTGATATTTAACTCTACAAAAATATACGTAAAGATAAATTTTTGGTCCTACTGTTACGGTAACAATTGTTATTATAGGAGAAAAATTCGCCATAACAGATAAATTCTGTAGAACCAAAAATTAATCTTTACGTAGATTCTTCGCCCAACAGTGCATATATATTGTGGAATCCTGGCCACCATATCACTCAATTGAGTGCGCTCCTTGTATAACGGCAGCTGACTCAGTATAATGTCAACATATACGAGTATGTCGAATTTGGAGTAAGGCCACAAAGGGAAAAACACTAGAGGAGAGGGATTCGATCCGGTACTGTGGATTGAACTTCGGCATAGCTCAGTAGTTAGAGCGCTTGGTACGTAAAGTCAAGGACCCGGATTCGATCCCCGGCGCCGGAGCGAATTTTTCTCCTCTAATAACCTACAAAAATAGTTTTAAAATGATTTTCTTCTTTTTCAGATGAACTGCCAACAGCGGAAATGATGGAAGTTGCCAAATCTCTCATAGAATGCGGGGTAGAACGAGAATCTATAGTAGCGAACTACACCCTGCTGGGGCACAGACAGGTCCGAAGCACAGAGTGTCCTGGCAACACCCTGTTCAACGAGATCAAGACATGGCCACATTGGACAGACCTCGAAACCAGGCGTACTTAATTCTTATTGCATCGGCATGGCCTTACTCTAAGCACGGGCATGAACGCTGACACATAAATCAGCATGAACTTTCAAATTTTACAGAACATCACACCAAAAACCTCGCATGAAATCATCTCTGACACATAGAAGTTCCTTTAAGCACAGAGAACATTACGCCCAAATGAGATTTTCAAGTCGTACATTTTTACTTTATTTTTAAGTTGGTTATTTAAAGACGCTGCATCAAATACTGGGTTATTTATACTGTTTTCGCTGTAAGAAAAATCCTAATCTAAACATAACCACATTGCTGTCATACCCGTGATTGGCTCACAGTCGAAACACTCACATGACGCAGGAAAATAAAGTTCGTATTTGGAAACCACAATATTGTATTATTTGAAAATAAAAAATTGAATTCTAGTTGTTAAATACGATGGAACATGTAACTTCACCCATATTTAAAACAAAATTTCAAGGGAAAAATTGTTCCGGGGCCGGGTATCGATCCCGGGACCTCTGGTTGAACGTACCCTTGAAATTATTCAAATCTGCTTTACAGGGAGCTTTACCTGAAAGACTAGATTTGCATATGTAAAACGCTATGTAAAAGAAAAGCTACTTTTATATTTTGTTATGTACTATGAACGCGGATGAATACGAACAGTAATACCGAGGTAGCCTGTTCTTGTAACAAGCTGGCATCATTTGAGCTCGTAGTTGTTCACGTAGCACGTGGTACTGCTGTATGGCTTCTGCATCCTCGGTGTGTGTGGTTATTAATCAAAAGAGTGGAAACTTTCTCAAAAGCGGAGAAAAACAAATAGCCTTAAATGTATATAAGTTAAGTGAGTTTTAATCACAGTAATTATAAAATAAATATTTCCTAAGCAAACGAATGCATAGCAGTGAGGTTAGACCTACTTGACGAGTAACGGGAAATGTTTAACATGAAACAGAGTGTACAACAGTAGGCGGGAACACGTACTGAGAATCTATGGCGCCAAACAGCGGCCAATGAAGCCTCACTTCAGTCACGTGCTATTGTTTACATTAGGATTTTTCTTACAGCGAAAAGATTATAGTGTCGGTGGGATTGGTGATAGCAAGGTGGGGCCGAGGTTCTGCCTTGCGGTTGGAGAAAACCTCGGAATAAAACCAAGTCCAAGCAGGAATCGAACCCACGCCCGAGAGCAGCTCCGGATCAGTAGACAAACGTGCTAGCCTCCTGAGCTACAGCGGTAGGCTTTGTCGTACAAGTGTTCAAGTACCACATGACAAAGACAAATTACATTATGGAAATTATATTTAAATCTTCGAAACAGTATATCATTTCGTTTTTGTTTAAAAGTGACAAATTGAAGGGTTCAGAGCCAAAGTGGGCCAAGCGCCATTTATTAAAAACGGAGAAAGCAAGGGTTAAAGTTAAGTGAATACCATAGTTTAATTAAGATTTACATATCATTTAGTTTTAATGTGTATACATTATATTACTTGCTATATGTTTCCATTGAATTATGGTAATAACACAGTCTAGTATAAACAGTCACGAAGCTCAATACATAGTAAATATGCATCCATAGATAGTTGCTAACCATCAGGATCGCTAATATCGCCTCATTACAGACAATGCGAAATAGTATCGGCACAGTCTATTGTTCCTAGCACCCTCACAACTCAAGCTTCGTGACTGTATATAGTAGACTGTGGTAATAACTTCATTTTAACCTTCGTTTTCTACGGTTTTAGTAAATGGCGCTTGGCCCACTATAGTTCTGAACCCTTCAATTATAAGAATGACCGAGTTGTATGTGTGTATGTATGCAGAATGAAGAAATAATTACATTATAAATTACAAATGTAAAAGTTGTAGAAGTCAAAGACAACCTCTGAAACAATGGACGTAAATGTAATCAGACGATGTTTGAAAGTACCGTTAGACTAATCTTTAAATGAAAATAGTTACGATGTTATGAACAATTGCTGCAATGAATATAAACAAATAAACAGTACAACTCGAAGCGTACACTTGGATAATATCCCTAAGAAATAAAGCATTCGGTTCAAGCTACTACTACAAAAATACATGGAGATTTACGAAGTTATGGGCACATAAGGAACTTAATAGTGAGGTTATTCTGAGATAAAAAGTAAGTTCATTGTGCTATAATAATTTGAAACTTAATAAAATAATAGAAATAAGTATTTTTATGAAAAAGAAGGAAAACTGAAACGAAAAACTAAACAAATCCTTTCAAAATTGTTTTGATTAAATCACATTTGCTGTATTTGGATTACAGCATATTTGAACATATTAGTGCAAGAGACAACTGACAAATACAAATCCAATATTAAACATTAAAATGAGTAGCGGTAATAAAATATCCATGTATATCTAATCTGTAAGTTGATTTTAGAAATACATTTTAAACATATAATCATACTATGCAGCTTATATCCAATGCAAATTACTTCACATCCATGACAAAATCTTCACAATATGCATAACTAGATCGTCTATGTACTGTATATTTCACCTATTTAAGTAAAAACAAACCAACTAGTTTAAGAATAAAATAATATATTATCTGAGAAAGTTCTCACCAACAAGTCTGCCACCAGTATTACACTCAATTGAAAGAACTAGCATGCGGAAACATTCAATGGCGTGTCATATTGTGATTCCATAGTTACCATACAAATCATCTCCATAGTATTACTGTAGTGACAATGAAATGTGTACAGGATCAAAAAATAAAACAATGAAAATAAATTCAAAATGACACTCTTTCATTAAAATCCTTTCAGAAAGTATCCCTTACAACCCATACTGTATTCGCATCAAAAACGCATGCATAATCAATTTAAAAATATGTTCGGTAGACAAGTTTGAAAAACAATTAAAGTTGAGTACGTAATGTTTTAGCATTAATACTGTACAAACAACACAAATATCACAGCATGGTTCATGATTAAAAATTAACATCAGTGCATTGTTCTAATTGTTGCAATCAGAACTGTATGATAAAATTATATCCTAGATTCTTTTATGCTCATCACTCCAGTGCCTGTTTTGTAAATTGCTTCCTCAATCACTTGATGACTACTGCATGTAAGGTTTTTAAACTTAAAAACAGTACCCACAATTAGTCGTATTTATAACTTGTCATTTAAGTTCCATTTTAGAATTGAAATAATACTTATTATGTAATTAATAGTACATTATGCAACGAGCCTATAATGGTAGTAATTAAGACGCGAGTATGTTTATGAAACGAGCGCAAGCGAGTTTCATAATTTTCATACGAGCGTCTTAATTACCATTATAGTCAAGTTTCATACGACTTTTTATGCTCGACCATATTTCTAACTTGAAATTATTTCATAAGTATTCATGTTATTCTTATCTGACTGGGGAGCGGAACTGATCTTGTGCAATACCTCGTAAATTGTGAGATGTGCGCAGACGCGAAAGTATTGATTTTTTCCGAGAAACAGATGTCGACATTGACCTTGACATTGAAAAACGAGATGACAAATTGAATTTATTTGAATATTATTTACAATTAACGCTAATTATTATAGTAACAGAACTGACTTTATTTCAAATATAGGTGATTTATTAATTTATTGTTGTCTTTCGATTGCATATCCGAGAATAATCGATACTTGCATTTTTATATTGCTACAATGGTATTTTCTGATTGGTGGAATACTTGAACTTTAATGAATAAATGTACTTTAATGAGGTCCATTAAAGGGCTGCTACCAGGTGCATAATTACTACATTTCGGCATGGTCGAGCATAAACATTTTTATAATATTTAAACAAAATGCGTACGCCTTATTTACACAAAGCTCGAGAAAAGCATCATTGCTTTCAGCTAAGTAAAGACAGCAACTGTTAAGCCTGGTCCACAATAAACCGGGAACGGAAACGACAACGAGAACGAGAACGGAAATATTTCCAAAATAAATGTATTTAAATGTGAGCATTCACAATTAACTATTGTGAATGCTCACATTTAAATACATTTCTAGTTCTCGTCGTTTACGTTCCCTTTTTATTGTGAACCAGCCTTTACAATCTATACTCATTCTTTTCATTTTCAATTGTAAATGTTCTTTATCATATAGGCTCTTATTTTTGTAATACGTGCTATTTTTATTGTTTATATTAATCTGTTTATTTTGTCTTCTTTCTGCTTATCTAAAGTGCAGTTTACTACCGACCACGATCGTTTGCTCATAAGGGCGTGAATTCCTTAATTTGCATTTCTGTTTTATGTATATATAATAATTTCTTAATCTATCTTTTTAATCTATATAAATAAATTAATGTATATATTACGACAGTAGTGTGCTTATGTCTTACGTTGTAAACAATGTTGTCAGACTGCAAGAAAAATCTCGCAAAACGGGAAGTTTAGGTAAGGAGAGGGATGGCGGGAGTTTTTTGTAATAAAGGGTCGAATTTGGGATTTTTAGTGTTATATTCTTTTTATTATTTCTTACAGTTTTGCCAGTTATGATGTTGGTGTAGTATAAATTTTCACTTCTAGACTTTTTAAAGTTATGTATACTTTTTATAGTAATAATTTTTCATCTTTGACCGTTTATACTCGTATAAAGTGGTTCTGCATTACAATATTAATTTACATCGTCTATCAAGACATTCTGTACGTGTACAAACAAGAATGGATAACGCATTGACGCTTAGGTGCAAGTGAATCTTACTCATGTCTTCAGTTAAGGTTCATATTACATTTGAATTTTCATTACAATTCAACTTAAGCAAATTGTCTATGTAATTTTATAATTGAAAACATTAGAAAAAACAAGGTAAGAGGAAGAAACATTTTTGTGGATTGAATACTCAACATGTTCACTGTAAGGCGCGGAAAACAAAATAATACTTAAGGTGGTCTTGTAATGTTTGTGCAGACTTTTCATTCACAACGAAAAAAATGGAAATGTAAACTTCATGGACGTATGCTATCTGTCAAAGTCTATTTTGTATCCACTGTAACATAAGAGTAGGGTTGCCAACTATTTTTGAAGAAAATATGGGAGACTAAGTGATCTACAATATTTCGCATAGAAAACTGACAAATTATTCAATTCAGTTAACGGTACTAAATACAACTTCATTCTACACTTAGGCAGTTAGGCTTAAATTAAGAGTCGAAAAATCGAAAAATCGAAGGAGAATAGGGAGGAAAATTTAAAAGGTACGCAAAACGCGTCCTTGCAATGGGTTGGGGGCTGTACAAAACTAAATATGTGAGCTCCAAGCCTGTTGGCCACTAGTCTCACCGGGTTACGCTGCTCCCCTGAGGGAGCTCTAGAAAATTTTGAAGGGAAGCCGAAATTGGACGTAACTCTTAGGTAACATACGCGGGGGGGACTGACTTTGATCAATTGATCACGGAACGGGGCGAGGAGGAGTTGGCTGGTGTTTGCGGTTAGAATGGCAAGACGCCGTCATCTGTTATTCGATGACAAAGCACGTTCGGAAGAAGCGCCGTGAAATCTAATCTGCAATTTGACCCTGTCCTTTCAATTTGCGACTTATTGAGTGACCTCGTATATTTAATAGACTATTTATATTATCCGAACTAGGGCATACATCGTTTATAATAAGAGTGGAATATATATGGGGAAGGGCATATAGGTCCGTGGCCCATTTCTTATAGGGCTCATCCCGACATTTGTCTTACGCCTGAGGAAAACCACGGAATACCTTGGCGAGATGAGTTGTCTCATGTATAAGAGACTAGCCAATTTGCTATTATGTAGGAGTAAGGTAGGTGTCCCTGATATGGCCATGCTAAGGTTTGAGAAATTTTCTAGCCGCCATTTTGAGAAAAAAATGTAAACTTTTTCTTACTCGTTCTCAGTCTAATGGACTTTCTTAAAACAATTTCCTTTCCCCATAAAAATAGCTTTAATTGTCCAAAAAGTCCCAAATTCCAAAAGTCTACCTAGTGGCCATAACAGGAACATGTGCACATGATATGGCCAGCCTTGTTCCATGTTCTATAAATCATGATTGTTTTCAGTTTGATAGCGCAGTTGTGCTAAAATTACACAATTTTGGCGTAAAATGAATAAACATGACACTTAATAATCTTTTTTATAATTCAAAAGTGCAGTCAAAACAGGTTTTTCCATAAAAAATTAAGTTGTTTTTCTTAAAATACAAAATTTTTACGTAATCCCAGCTATAAGGCATGTAAACTTGTCAGGTGAAAAAATAAAAGTGAAATGAACTTGATATGGCCATGGTGCATTTAATATGGCCATATCAGGAGCACGATCGTTTCATTATGAACAACTCGTAAAAGATACGCCATCAACGACAGCACCAATCAACAGAACATTAAAAACTGAATGGAGTACTATGGTTTTCATGAACAAGTCTTTGAAAAACACGCATAAAACAAAGGAGACTTACCACAGAAAAATAAGAAGAGGTCACATGAAAACCGCAAAACAGGCAAATGACGCCATATTGCTCAACCTGACTAGATGGAAAACGATCAAGTGACATACCAGGATGCCCTTTCACTGGATGCTGCTGCAATTTAGCAGATTTTTTGGTTAACTAACTCACAATAGCGGGGTGGCCATATCAGGAACATGGCCATAACAGGAGCACCCACCTTATTTTGAGACATTTTGCCTCGTATAGCCTAATAGTTTCAAACAAATTGTAAAAGCTCCCTAGGTGAGTAGTTGAACTTGACTGCGATTTGCAGTTCTGATTTGATCAGATGTGTCGTGCTCCTGTTTCGAACATCTGTTCACACTGTTCATAAGAGAAAACACTCTTTGCATGAACTTTGCTGCCTGGTATGCTTACAACACGTATCACTATTTTTAATTTGTAACTCTAACATTGATTTTAAACTAGTAAGCCCTGAAACTATTTATGGCACATTTCAGTGCATCTCTGGATCAACAGAATCCATCGCATAAATCACCTTCAACCACGAAAAATTAAATGTTTCAAATAAATGTTTACATTATGCAAAAATAAGGGGGGAAAGGCTCTAAGACAAGGGAAATACGGGAGTCGGGAGATAGCTAAAAATTAGGGCTAAATAAGGGAGATCCCGGAAAATACGGGAGAGTTGGCAACCCTACATAAGAGAGAAATTAAACAAGTATATCTGTTTATTTGTTTCATTATTACAATGTTTCTAAAAGACGTATTGATTTGACATTTCATAACAATTTCAGGCCCTTATTTTTATATGGATATTTTAGTTTGATACGAAAGCGGGAATTTTTACGCCAGGATGGGACTTCTTATACATTTCGGAGGGAATATAGGTTCAAAAAATCTGACAACACTAGCTGTATCCGTGTTTAAACGTTAAGCGTAAAATAATTACCCGTGTGGCGGTATAACCAATCTTTCATTCTGTACAAGGCCCAGAAATAACTCAAAATAGTTTATGGTTTATTGGAGTCCGTTTTCCGATTAATTCTTTCAGGTTTGGTCACCTGTTATGTGAACACGTGCTGCAATGCTGTCATCTGTTCCCTTTTATTTGAGCCGTTCAGAGCAGAAGTGGTGTAAGTCAAAAATGGGCAATGAGGGTTAAAGTAAACATTCTGTAAAATACAGCCCAAAGCAGCAATTAATATTCAATTTATTTAAACTATTATTAGTCAGTGGATAGCAAGAAGGCTATGTTAATTGCTACTTTGCGCTGTATTTTACAGAATTTTTACTTTAAGCCTCATTATCCAATTTTGACTTACACCACTTTTGCTCTGAACGGCTCATTTGTACAAATATCTCAAAAATCGTTCACAAACGACCACAATGATATTAGACTTTCGTATTTAAAGGCTGGTTCATAATAAACCGAAAACGGAAACGACAACGAGAACGGAAATAATGTTAAAATAAATGTATTTAAATGTGAGCATTCATAGTAGTTAATTGTGAATGTTCAAATTTAAATACATTTATTTTAACAATATTTCCGTTCTCGTTCTCGTTCTCGTTGTCGTTTCCGTTCCTGCTTTATTGTGAACCAGCCTTAACTCCCCTCCCTGATTCATCTCCCAAAAGGACCCTATTTAGTCCCCTTCCATGCGGTAGAGTAGGCCTGCATAATAAAAACCTAAACTGTTACGAAGCAAGCTAAACATATGAAAAATGTTGTATTAATTTCGTGGCATCATTCATTGCATACGTATAGCGTCAGCGTGCCCTGAAATCGTGTCGCGTGCAGAATGGGGCGCGGCACCCGCTGTCAGCAGGCAAATGCTGACTTCTCTGCCTGCGCCGTTCGTCCTGGTACACCACACAGTGCAGCCAGGTGCCTGCAACACCAGCGACTCCTGCAAGACTGCCATGAGGAGCATGCAACGAAACCATCAAAACGTCAAGCACTGGAACGATATCGGCTACCAGTAAGTATGTCTGATGCTATTCTACAGGGTGGCACACGAAATGTCATACCATTTATTTTACACGTAACACGTATTGGTTTGTATTAAAGCTTTACAAAATTATATAGAATTAATAATTAGGATTTGGAATTTTATCTCTAATGCAGAACATGTTCCATATCACCGCCGTTTTGCCTCACAACCTCGTGCAAACGAACCCTTACATTCGTCACCACTTTTCGACACAAGTCTTCAGATAGCGCACGGCACAACTCCACTAGAAGGGCTCTGAGCTGCACATTTTCTGGCCTCCTTTGGTAGACTTTCTCTTTTAGGAATCCCCATAAAAATAAATCGCACGGATTAATGTCCGGGCTATGAGGCGGCCACATTTTGCCGCACCCATGTCAACATCACACGAAGATCAAACATCTCGTGCAGGTAATCCAGAACGGTGTTTGCAGTGTGTGGACGGGCTCCATCCTGCATGAACCACTGAGTTTCCATAGGGAGACCTTTTGCCATGAGATGGGGGATAAAACTGCTTTCTAACATGGTTGTGTATCGAACTTCGTTGACAGTTTCATCGAAGAAAATTGGACCAATGATTCCTTGGCTCGAAATTGCGGCCCATACAGAAACTTTTGCCTCAAACATTTCTTTTTCATGCAGAATGCAAGGAGATTCCCTCGAACGTTTTGTTTATTCACAACACAGAACAACTTTCACTTTGTGTTCACCCGTTGTCCGCCATTTCAAAAATTGATGTTTGTGCTCGTAGCTATAGTTACATCCGAATTGTGATGCTGCCTATCGGATTTTGCATGAATTTCGGCATCCACTAGCGCAGTTAGAAACATCGAGACTACAATATTAAAATTTTAATGTGATAATTAAATGGTATGACATTTCGTGTGCCACCCTGTAGATTCTTATTGCTGTTGCAGCACTCAATCAATGAACTCAATTTCATCGCACTTATCTCACTGTGTCGCACTTGAAAGACGCAGATGTAGAAATCAACTCAACGGATTTCTGCAGTTCATTTCTGTGTGTAAACGTTTGAAACGAGAAAATTTATAGTAAATTTTTGCGAGGTACATGTGATTTCTATTGGCAGTAATTCTGGCCGACACAATGAACTGAATTTAAAATCGCCCGTCAACAGGTTCTGCATTGGAGGCACTGGAAAAGTGTACGAGGGCAGAGGCTGGGACGTAGTGGGATCACACGCTCCTAATTACAACTCTCGCAGCACTGGCATTTGTTTCATCGGAAACTATAGCAGTAAGTAGACTGTTAGAAATTCACTTGAAGTTGCGTTACATGTTTCGAAACAATAAAATTGATGAAGGATTGATAGAACAGAGAAAAATTCTAATTTTTTCTGTGACAATCTGTCGAAAGCTTTTTCATAATCTATAAATAGAATACAAGAGGGGCTTTCCAGAACACTTAATCACGGTAATTCAAAGCCTGTACTTTGGAACAAATGTCAGTATTGACAAAGGAGGACAAATTAGTAATAAATCAATAAATACAAACCGAGAAATTAAACAAGGTTGTCCAATGTCTCCTGCATTGTTTAGCATATACGACGTATATTGACGAGATCACTAGAAAGCGGCAAAATAAATTAAATTGTAATTTTAAAATTAATGATAAGATCATGAACACCATATTGTTCGCAGATGACCAACTAATATTCAGTAACTCGGAAAAGGATTTACAAATAGTAGCGCATAAATTAAATATCGAAGCAAGAAAATACAACACGAATACATCCACAACAAAAACTAAAGTTATGGCTTTCAAAGGGACAAACCACTCAAGATGTAAATTAATTATTGATAATAAACCTATTGAGCAAGTGACTAACTTTGATTATTTAGGGTTTAATGTATCTTATTGCCAGAAAAATGAAATAGATAAGAAATTGAATAGGTTTTATGGTATGTGTGGAACAATAAGAAGAATATCTATACTAATAATAAATCTGTAGCCGAAATTTTTCTGGTAATTTTCGATTCTCCAAAAATAATTGGTCCTAACATATATAATTAACCACCCTGAAACCGAAAATCGCTTTTTTGAAATTTTTGTTTGTCTGTCTGTCTGTCTGTATGTTTGTTACCTTTTCACGTGATAATGGCTGAACGGATTTCAATGAAAATTGGAATATAAATTAAGTTCATTGTAACTTAGATTTTAGGCTATATGGCATTCAAAATACATTATTTAAAAGGGGGTTATAAGGGGGTCTGAATTAAATAAATCGAAATATCTCGATTATTGATTTTGTGAAAAATGTTACATAACAAAAGTTTCTTAAAAATAATTTGCGATAAGTTTTATTCCTTGAAAAATTTTGATAGGACTGATATTTAATGAGATAAATGAGTTTTAAAATTAAAATAACTGTCATCTAAGGCCGTGTAATGAATTAAAAAACAAACGACTTCGTCTATAAGGGGCCTTGGACAGAACAATTGAAAGCTATGAAAGATAGCCTACAGAGAATGTTTCTGTGTTTGTATGAAGTAATATCGGAAGCTAAATTAACCGATTTGTATAATTAATTATTATTTCACCATTGGAAAGTGTAGTTTCTCTAGATGGACATAATGCTATAATGTTATTACAGTAACTTGTAATTTAATATAATATAATAATATTATATAATATAATTTAAGTTATTTGAAGAGTTCACAACCACAGTGGGCCAAGCGCCATTTACTGAATACGTAAAAACAAGGGTTAAAATTAAGTTATTACCATAACTCAATGGAAACCTATAACAAGTAAAATAAAATATACACATTAAATCTAAATGATGTCAATCTTCATTAAACTATGGTTGCATGTAATAAAAATTAAGAAACAAGTCAAAGGAATTGTCATTGCACCAAATGAGTGTTTCTGGACCAAAATGATCGCATTTTAATTATTTGGATGCAATTTAAATTAAGTAACATATTAAACGATTTATCCTTCTATCAAACACGAATGTTCCCTGGATCAAACGTCCTATTTTAATTATGTAATTACTTTATATTTATTTC
This sequence comes from Periplaneta americana, assembly GCA_025594305.2. Lineage (NCBI taxonomy): Eukaryota > Metazoa > Arthropoda > Insecta > Blattodea > Blattidae > Periplaneta > Periplaneta americana. The sequence goes on along the minus strand of JAJSOF020000011.1, from coordinate 144,314,722 downwards.
TAACGGGTGCAGCGGAGCGCACGGGTAGTATAATATAATATATGTAATGTAATATTATATAATATAATTTATGTTATTTGAAGGGTTCAGAACCATAGTGGGCCAAACGCCATTTACTGAATACGTAAAACAAGGGTTAAAATTAAGTTATTATCATAATTCAATGGAAACCTATAATAAGTACAATAAAGTATACACATTAAATGTAAATGATGTCAATGTTCATTAAACTATGGTTGCATGTAATAAAAATTAGAAACATGTTAAAGGAATTGTCATTGCACCAATAAGTGGTCTCTGGACCAAAATGATCGCATTTTAATTATTTGGATGCAATTTAAATTAAGTAACATATTAAACGATTTATCCTTCTATCAAACACGAATGTTCCCTGGATCAAACGTCCTATTTTAATTATGTAATTACTTTATATTTATTTCTAACGGGTGCAGCGGAGCGCACGGGTACGGCTATATAATATAATATATGTAATGTAATATTATACAATATAATTTATGTTATTTGAAGGGTTCAGAACCATAGTGGGCCAAACGCCAATTACTGAATACGTAGAAAACAAGGGTTAAAATTAAGTTATTATCATAATTCAATGGAAACCTATAATAAGTACAATAAAGTATACACATTAAATCTAAATGATGTCAATCTTCATTAAACTATGGTTGCATGTAATAAAAAGTAGAAACATGTTTAAGGAATTGTCATTGCACCAATAAGTGGTCTCTGGACCAAAATGATCGCATTTTAATTATTTGGATGCAATTTAAATTAAGTAACATATTAAACGATTTATCCTTCTATCAAACACGAATGCTCCCTGGATCAAATGTCCTATTTTAATTATGTAATTACTTTATATTTATTTCTAACAGGTGCAGCGGAGCGCACGGGTACGGCTAGTTAAGAAATAAAACTCTAAAATCCACGCAGTTAAAGTTTCGTAATATGATCGCAAGTACCCATGCTAACCGTACACATGTGAAAATTGGATAATTAACAGATCAGACAGAACAAGAGTTGAAACAGCAGAAATGAAATTCTTATGTTCAGTAGTTCAGTAGAGGGTTATACAATATTAGACAAATGCAAAAATACAGACATAAGAAATGAATTGGACATTTTAAATTTATTGAACAGAATACAACATCTCGAAAGTAACTGGTATCAACATACATAAAGAATGATACCCGATAGATTACCACATATACTTTTGAATTACCATCCAAAAGGAAGACGAAATGTGGGTCGCCCAATAACAAGATGGAAAGATTCCATTTCTTGATGTGCAAACAGGTCTAAGGCCTAATTCCATGAAGCACAAAAAGAAGAAGACAACAATTGTAGCACAGCACAAATGGTCACCTGTTGTCCTTCACCTTAACAAACTCCTTCCCATTTATCCTGCGGGTTCCCAGCAGAAGTCGTTGCACTTGGCCACGGGACCAATGATTTAAGTTCACTAAAGCCAAATGTTCACTATAACCGACTTTACTAAATGTAACATTGACTGTACATGTATAGGCCTATATACACAAGTTATACATATACTTTTCTTTTGTTTGCGAAAATTAATATTGGTAATACAAAGTTTGTGAAAAATGTTTCAAAATATGACTTACTTACAAATGGCTTTTAAGGAACCCGCAGGTTCATTGTCGCCCTCACATAAGCCCGGCATCGGTTTCTATCCTGTGTAAGATTAATTCACTCTCTATCATCATATCCCACCTCCCTCAAATCAATTTTTATATTATCCTCCCATCTATGTCACGGCCTCCCCAAAGGTCTTTTTCTCTCCGGCCTCCCAACTAACACTCTATATGCATTTCTGGATTCGCCCATACGTACGTGCTACATGTCCTGTCCATCTCAAACGTCTGAATTTAATGTTCCTAATTATGTCAGGTGAAGAATACAATGCGTGCAGCTCTGCGTTTTGTAACTTTCTTCATTTTCCTGTAACTTCATCCGTCTTAGACCCAAATATTTTCCTAATCACCTTATTCTCAAACACCCTTAATCTCCGTTCCTCTCTCAAAGTGAGAGTCTAAGTTTCACAACCATACAGAACAACCGGTAATATAACTGTTTTATAAATTCTAACTTTCAGATTTCTTGACAATAGACTAGATGACAAAAGCTTCTCAGCCGAATAATAACACGCATTTCCCATATTTATTCTGCGTTTAATTTCCTCCCGAGTGTCATTTATATCTGTTACTGTTGCTCCAAGATATTTGAATTTTTCCACCTTATCGAAGGATAAATCTCCAATTTTTATATTTCCATTTCGTACAATATTCTAGTCACAATACATAACCATATACTTTGTCCTTTCGGGATTTTCTTTCAAACCTATCGCTTTATTTGCTTCAAGTAAAACTTTAAAACATGACACAGTCTTAATATAACTTTATTTATATATGGGTATGAATTTTTGCAAACAAAAAGTAAAATAGTTTCCAACGACAATTTGGATATTTTTAGGTACTAAAGAGCCGCCCATTTCAATCATATATTTTCATTAATGGTTTATATACGAATTTATTTCCATGTATTACTACATCAAAAACAAAATATGTTTTTACCGAAAATTCACCTATGGAGGTCTAAGTATTAATGTTAATCTGTTAATGAACTAGTACTACTAACACACAACCCCTTTAACGTATTCCGAATGTCTCCGGTGAGCAAAATCCGATAGCATCACGGTGTTCGTAGTTCCACGATGACGTCAGTCGTGATCTCCACCGGTGTTTTTACCGGTGCCATCAACTTTTCAGAAACGTAAGTTACAGGCAGTCTCCATCAGCCGCCATCAAAGTGAAAAGTCTGATTGGTTCTTGTTTCATTTAACGTCACATTGTAAATCTGTGAGTTTAAATGACATCGTGCACTGTCTGTGTAAAAGAATGGCGGTGTGTTCTGATGATATTGTTTAATAATAATAATAATAATAACGTAAAAACAATATGTTTTAATGACTTCATGAGCGAACATGTCAACGGACCAGTTTTATTACTACAACTGTTTTCCTAGTAAATAATAAATCATGTTTAATGATTCTCTTTTATTTGAACGAATGCATCCTATCCTACTTGAAATTTCGAAAATGGTTTGAGAGAGTATGGCGATAACCACTTACAGGTCGCCAAATGACAAATCGATTCTTCCAGCAGTTTTGTTCCTTATTTTCGTTGCAACGTGACGTCATTGATGCCACCGGACCGGTCTATGATATTAATCTGTTAATACGCTGTTTTGTTATTTCGCCAATGATCTTGGCTGAAACAGATCACGATTGTTGGATGTTTTGACAGCTGAGCTACCGACGCCGGAGATGCTGAACGCAGCGAAGTCGCTGATCGCGTGTGGAGTGGAGCTAGGGTCCATATCAGCAAACTACAAACTGCTGGGACACCGCCAGGTTCGAACCACCGAGTGTCCCGGAGGAGCCCTATACAATGAAATCAAGACCTGGCAGCACTGGGAGGCTCTCAGCACCAGCACCTGACCTGGCAGCCATTCCGAGCGCGTCAACATGACCTTACCCATGAGACCAAGAGCCTGGCACATCAGTCGACATGCTTTAGTAAAGGGATCTTGTGATCTCATCAAACGTAACAAGCAAACACACATTGCTATTGTCAATGGCAGAGAAAAGTCAGTTGACCACAATTGTTGCTGATGTGAGTATAGGGGAACACGATATCGAACAATGCAAAACGAGACGTTACCACCAGGGATAGTAAGAATAAAGCTTAAGTACTTTCTCAAGGTTTAGACTTTTGAGTATGAGTACTTCCTGTGATTATATACTCGTAACCACTAGAACATACTCATATTCGTAAGAATAAAGACATTCTACCTAATGCGAATATACATCTCTACAACCTTCTTGATCGTTTAAAAGTTAGTATGTACTCGTGTTATCTATCCTCTTTGACCACATTGCACCGTGATGCTCAGTTTTCTTTATAGACTTTCACATGCTATCTGCATGCTGTAGTGGTTTGTGTTTTTCTTTTCATAAATAAATAAATAAATAAATAAATAAATAAATTAATTAATTAATTAAAATATATTAATTAAATAAACAAACAAATAAGTAAATAAATAAACATGAAATAAATAAATCAGATAAATGTTAATAAACATAAAAATAAATAAAAAATAAATACTGGGAAATCGTCATTAACTAATGCTGGATAAATAAATTAAATAAATAAATAAGTAAATCCATTTAATAAAATTAATTATTAAATAAACAAATAAATTATTAATAAATTCTAAAGAGAGAGTTTTATTATAAACAGAAACAAGAAAATAGTAGTGGGAAATCGTTATATAGAGGTTACAATCCATTTCTATAATTCCAGTTATGCTAATTCTATTTTTTATTATAGAGAATAATATATATATATATATATATATATATATATATAATTTAAAGTTACAAGTAATTGCATTTTGCAATTCAAATTTTACAAAATAAACTGTAACTGTTAATTATATTTAACAATACAATCTAACCTTATAATTTGATAGCCATTCATATTTTTATAGGTTATGTTTTTATGAATAACAAATACGTGTTTAACCTTTTTCACATTCACTTTTGTGAAACGTTAAAGGCTTCTGTTCTCTTTTTCTATAATTTTCCATGAGGCACTACATCGTTCAAAAATCCTGCCATTTTTTTATTTAACTTTAAACTGAACACAAATCAACAAATATTCAGAATTGAGCCTGCTACAAACCATACTCAGAATAACATGAGAACGAACTTATAAATATGAGAATATACTAGTTTTTATTCTTAACAAGCATGAGTATATATTCTGTACAAGATGGATGCTTGACTATATTCTACTATGCTTCCATGTTATGAGTATGTAATAAAAAATGAGTAGGTACTCAAATGTTTTTATTCTTACTAACAAGAGTATATACTAAAAAAGTCCAGTATATACTATATACTCATGTTTATTCTTACCACGGCAGGTGTAACCTGAGTCATCAATATTTTGAATTCAAGTTCTCTCAACACTGCGCACACAAATCAGCACACATATCGAAGTAGTAGTAGTAGTAGTAGTAGTAGTAAGTAATAATAAATAACAATAATAATAATAATAATAATAATAATAATAATAATAATAATAATAATAATAATAATAGGAACATCATTTCCTTCCGAAGAGAAACTTGTCTCTTATTTCATTTTGTGACATTAGGTAAGAGTGAAATTCATCTCTTTGAAATTCGAATATTCTTAATGTAAGTCTATGTCTTGTCTTGTGTTTGTTAAGTGTTGCCTTCAGAATGTTTCTGCACCATAATATAACTATATGATAAGAAAGGTGAATGTTTAGTAACGGTACCAATAGCAAAACAGCGAATAATAATAATAATAATAATAATAATAATAATAATAATAATAATAATAATAATAATAATAATAATAATAATAAAAGGTAAAGGTATCCCCGTAACATGCCATGAAGGCATTTGGGGGCATTTTACTAAAAATGAGGTGGTGTGGTCGGCAACGCTCTGACCGCCTTTTACCCCAGGAAAGACCCGGTACTCAATTTTATAGAAGGCTGAGTGAACCTCGGGGCCGTTCTGAAAGTTTGGCAAAGAAAAAATCCTGTCACCACCTGGGATCGAACCCCGGACCTTCCAGTCCGTAGCCAGCTGCTCTACCAAAAAATAAAATAATAATAATAATAATAATAATAATAATAATAATAATAATAAACTATGAACATTATTTTACTAAAAATGAAACGTTCACATATAGTATGTTACATGCACAAATGTTCCTCACTCAGAAAAAAATAAAAGCAGAATTTGGATTTTTTGCACTCAATTTCCATTACAAATCAAAATAGGTTATTACCACAAACGATACTTAAAATGTTGCAGAAATACTATAAATAAAATAATGTAATTATTTTATTGAGGCAAAGAATGCTAATGCTATATAAACATTTTCATTCCACGTAACATTATGTTTTTAAACTTCATTGCTTAATTTCGGAATGTGGTATTATTTATAACCATTTACATTGCATATTTGGCCCATGGATGTATTACATCACTGGAATCTCAATTGTGTTAGCAATTAAAATAAGACAAGGAGGAGTTAAATATACTACTTCACAAATAAGGGTTTTAAAAAAGATATTACAATTTATAGTATGATGTAATTCATTAGAATAACATTTTTTTTAAATTATAGAATTAATCATAACTGCAAAATTCATTAATTAAAATGTCACCTTAACAGATGATCCAAATGGAAATACAGCTGGAACGCAGTATCATGAATCATAACTGCAAAATTCATTAATTAAAATATCACCTTAACAGATGATCCAAATGGAAATACAGCCTGGAACACAGTATCATGAATCATAACTGCAAAATTCATTAATTAAAATGTCATCTTAACAGATGATCCAAATGGAAATAGCCTGGAACGCAGTATCATGAATCATAACTGCAAAATGCATTAATTAAAATGTCATCTTAACAGATGATCCAAATGCAAATACAGCCTGAAACGCAGCGTCATGAATCATGACTGCAAAATCCATTAATTAAAATAGCATCTTGACAGATGATCCAAATGCAAATACAGCCTGAAACGCAGCGTCATGAATCATAACTGCAAAATCCATGAATTAAAATAGCATCTTGACAGATGATCCAAATTGCAAATACAACCTGAAACGCAGTGTCATGAATCGTAACTGCAAAATCCATTAATTAAAATAGCATCTTGACAGATGATCCAAATGCAAATACAGCCTGAAACGCAGTGTCATGAATCATAACTGCAAAATGCATTAATTAAAATAGCATCTTGACAGATGATCCAAATGCAAATACAGTCTGAAACGCAGTGTCATGAACCAGAACTGCATAATTCATTAATTAAAATTTCATCTTAACAGATGATCCAAATGCAAATACAGCCTGAAACGCAGTGCCATGAATCATAACTGCAAAATGCATTAATTAAAATAGCATCTTAACAGATGATCCAAATGCAAATACAGTCTGAAACGCAGTGCCATGAATCATAACTGCAAAATGCATTAATTAAAATAGCATCTTAACAGATGATCCAAATGCAAATACAGCCTGAAACGCAGTGCCATGAATCATAACTGCAAAATGCATTAATTAAAATGTCATCTTAACAGATGATCCAAATGCAACTACAGCCTGAAACGCAGTGTCATGAAAACATAACTGCAAAATACATTAATTAAAATAGCATCTTGACAGATGATCCAAATGCAAATACAGCCTGAAACGCAGTGCCATGAATCATAACTGCAAAATGCATTAATTAAAATAGCATCTTGACAGATGATCCAAATGCAAATACAGCCTGAAACGCAGTGCCATGAATCATAACTGCAAAATGCATTAATTAAAATAGCATCTTGACAGTTGATCCAAATGCAAATACAGCCTGAAACGCAGTGCCATGAATCATAACTGCAAAATGCATTAATTAAAATAGCATCTTAACAGATGATCCAAATGCAAATACAGCCTGAAACGCAGTGTCATGAATCATAACTGCAAAATGCATTAATTAAAATGTCATCTTAACAGATGATCCAAATGCAAATACAGTCTGAAACGCAGTGTCATGAATCATAACTGCAAAATGCATTAATTAAAATAGCATCTTGACAGATGATCCAAATGCAAATACAGCCTGAAACGCAGCGTCATGAATCATGACTGCAAAATCCATTAATTAAAATAGCATCTTGACAGATGATCCAAATGCAAATACAGCCTGAAACGCAGCGTCATGAATCATAACTGCAAAATCCATGAATTAAAATAGCATCTTGACAGATGATCCAAATTGCAAATACAACCTGAAACGCAGTGTCATGAATCGTAATCATAACTGTCAAAAAAATGCATTAATTAAAATAGCATTAATTAAAATGTCATCTTAATCTTGACAGATGATCCAAATGCAAATACAGCCTGAAACGCAGTGCCATGAATCATAACTGCAAAATGCATTAATTAAAATAGCATCTTAACAGATGATCCAAATGCAAATACAGCAAACGCAGTGCCATGAATCATAACTGCACATTAATTAAAATGTCATCTTAACAGATGATCCAAATGCAAATACAGCCTGAAACGCAGTGTCATGAATCATAACTGCAAAATGCATTAATTAAAATAGCATCTTGACAGATGATCCAAATGCAAATACAGCCTGAAACGCAGTGCCATGAATCATAACTGCAAAATGCATTAATTAAAATAGCATCTTGACAGATGATCCAAATGCAAATACAGCCTGAAACGCAGTGCCATGAATCATAACTGCAAAATGCATTAATTAAAATAGCATCTTGACAGATGATCCAAATGCAAATACAGCCTGAAACGCAGTGCCAATCATAACTGAAAATGCATTAATTAAAATAGCTCTTAACAAAAAATGCATTAATTAATCATAACTGCAAAATGCATTAATTAAAATAGCATCTGACAGATTCCAAATGCAAATACAGCAAACGCAGTGTCATGAATCTTAACAGATGATCCAAATGCAAATACAGCCTGAAACGCAGTGTCATGAATCATAACTGCAAAATGCATTAATTAAAATAGCATCTTGACAGATGATCCAAATGCAAATAGCCTGAAACGCAGTGTCAAGAATCATAACTGCAAAATGCATTAATTAAAATAGCATCTTAACAGATGAAATTCAGCAAACGCAGTGCAAATAACTGTCTGAAACAGATGATCCAAATGTGCCTGAAACGAATCATAACTGCAAAATGCATTAATTAAAATAGCATCTTGACAGATGATCCAAATGCAAATACAGCCTGAAACGCAGTGTTCCATGAATCAGTCTGAACTGCATAATCATAACTGCATGCATTAATTAAAATAGCATCTTGACAGATGATCCAAATGCAAATACAGCCTGAAACGCAGTGTCACAGAACTGAAAATCATCTTAAATGCAAATAAATACAGTCTGAAACGCAGTGTCATGAATCATAACTGCAAAATTCATTAATTAAAATAGCATCTTAACAGATGATCCAAATGCAAATACAGCCTGAAACGCAGTGCCATGAATCATAACTGCAAAATGCATTAATTAAAATAGCATCTTAACAGATGATCCAAATGCAAATACATCCTGAAGCGCAGTGTCATGAATCATAACTGCAAAATTCATTAATTAAAATGTCATCTTAACAGATGATCCAAATGCAAATACAGCCTGAAACGCAGTGTCATGAAAACATAACTGCAAAATGCATTAATTAAAATAGCATCTTGACAGATGGTCTAAATGCAAATACAGCCTGAAACGCAGTGCCATGAATCATAACTGCAAAATGCATTAATTAAAATAGCATCTTGACAGATGATCCAAATGCAAATACAGTCTGAAACGCAGTGTCAGGAACCATAACTGCAAAATGCATTAATTAAAATGTCATTTTAACAGATGATTCGAATGCAAATACAGTCTGAAACGCAGTGCCATGAATCATAACTGCAAAATGCATTAATTAAAACGATGATCAAATGCAAATACAGTCTGAAACGCAGTGCCATGAATCATAACTGCAAAATCCATTAATTAAAATGTCATCTTAACAGATGATCCAAATGCAAATACAGTCTGAAACGCAGTGCCATCAAACTCAAAATCCATAACTCAAATGCAAATACAGTCAAACGCAGTGCCATGAATCATAACTGCAAAATGCATTAATTAAAATAGCATCTTAACAGATGATCCAAATGCAAATACAGTCTGAAACGCAGTGCCATGAATCATAACTGCAAAATGCATTAATTAAAATAGCATCTTAAGATGATCAGCCAAATGAAACGCAGTGCCATCATAACTGCAAAATGCATTAATTAAAATATCTTAACAGATGATCCATGCTTGAAACAGATGATCCAAAATGCAAATACAAATGCAAATACAGCCTGAAACGCAGTGCCATGAATCATAACTGCAAAATGCATTAATTAAAATAGCATCTTAACAAATGAAATGAAACGCAGTCCAAATAACTGCAAAATGCATTAATTAAAATAGCATCTTGCAGATGATCCAAATGCAAATACAGCCTGAAACGCAATCATGAATCATAACTGCAAAATCCATTAATTAAAATAGCATCTTAACAGATGATCCAAATGCAAATACAGCAAACGTAGCAAATCATAACTGAAACATCTTGACAGATGATCCAAATGCAAATACAACCTGAAACGCAGTGTCAAATCGTAACTGCAAAATCCATTAATTAAAATAGCATCTTGACAGATGATCCAAATGCAAATACAGCCTGAAACGCAGTGTCATGAATCATAACTGCAAAATGCATTAATTAAAAGAGCATCTTGACAGATGATCCAAATGCAAATACAGCCTGAAACACAGTGTCATGAACCAGAACTGCATAATTTATTAATTAAAATGTCATCTTAACAGATGATCCAAATGCAAATACAGCCTGAAACGCAGTGTCATGAATCATAACTACAAAATCCATTAATTCAAACGTCATCTTAACAGATGATCCAAATGCAAATACATCCTGAAGCGCAGTGTCATGAATCATAACTGCAAAATGCATTAATTAAAATAGCATCTTGACAGATGATCCAAATGCAAATACAGCCTGAAACGCAGTGTCATGAATCATAACTGCAAAATCCATTAATTAAAATAGCATCTTGACAGATGATCCAAATGTAAATACAGCTGGAACGCAGTGCCATGAATCATAACTGCAAAATGCATTAATTAAAACGTCATCTTAACAGACGATCCAAATGCAAATACAGCCTGAAACGCAGTGTCATGAATCATAACTGCAAAATCCATTAATTAAAATGTCATCTTAACAGATGATCCAAATGCAAATACAGCCTGAAACGCAGTGCCATGAATCATAACTGCAAACACCCCTTAACAGATGTTCCAAATGCAAATACAGCCTGAAACGCAGCTTCATGAATCATAACTGCAAAATCCATTAATTAAATTGTCATCTTAACAGATGTTCCAAATGCAAATACAGCCTGAAGCGCAGTGTGGAAATAGGAAATTCTAGTATTTCAGCTGCTACATAAGCTAAGGAAATTCGCTCGTCAACATATCATTCGTGAATCTCCATTTGTATCGTAAATTATTAGGTAGTTCTAATGACAGTTATAGAAAAAGTGAACGTTTAAGTGCTTATGACAAGTATTGCAATAGGCCTACGATTAGTTTCTGCCAAACAAGAAGTAAATCAAACTACTTCCAAAGGCTGGTGGGGGGGGGGGGGAAATCATTCATATATACATCTGAAAATTAATCTATTAAATTATAACTACCCACAAAAAAAAAACGATAATAGAATTCAAGGAGCAGGCAGACAAAAAAATGATAACCATTTAAAAATGTCCAGTACATCTCCATGTAGTATCTGAACTGAGAGCTGAAGACCTCTGTTGTTCCATGCAAAAGCACAGCCCCGTTTATTTTTGGATGTCGGCAATTCAAATATAAACATGTCTGTCCGCTCGTTTCTAGCTTCTGGAATTTCCTGTCAGCTCCGCGAAATGAAGGACACGCATGACTAAAGATGCCGGTATAGTCAACGAGAGACTAGCGGAACAGTTTCGATGTATACAAATGAATTTACACGTCTCGTAAACATGGAAATTTATTTCGAGTTCCAAGCCGGCACATATTCCTGAGACATTGTTTTGTAAACTGAAATATTTTTGGGTCTTCTGCTAAAATCCAGTTATAAAACTCGACCACATATCCCAAGTATGTTAATTAAACTGGTACACACGTTATAGACATAGTACGAATTGTTATTTCCGTCCTTTGTTTTTTCCATGTCAGACAGTCTGTATATACATATCAGTCTCTGTCAAGCTGCATATCGGTCTCAGTCAATCTGTATACCAGTCCCAGTCAATCTGTATAGCAGTCTCAGTCAATCTGTATACCAGTCCCAGTCAATCTGTATACCAGTCTCAGTCAATCTGTATACCAGTCCCAGTCAATCTGTATAGCAGTCTCAGTCAATCTGCATATCGGTCTCAGTCAATCTGTATACCAGTCCCAGTCAATCTGTATACCAGTCTCAGTCAATCTATATACCAGTCCCAGTCAATCTGTATAGCAGTCTCAGTCAATCTGCATATCGGTCTCAGTCAATCTGTATACCAGTCTCAGTCAATCTGTATACCAGTCTTAGTCAGCCTGAATACCAGTCCCAGTCAATCTGTATACCAGTCTCAGTCAATCTGTATACCAGTCCCAGTCAATCTGTATAGCAGTCTCAGTCAATCTGCATATCGGTCTCAGTCAATCTGTATACCAGTCTCAGTCAACCTGTATACCAGTCCCAGTCAATCTGTATACCAGTCTCAGTCAATCTGTATACCAGTCCCAGTCAATCTGTATAGCAGTCTCAGTCAATCTGCATATCGGTCTCAGTCAATCTGTATACCAGTCCCAGTCAATCTGTATACCAGTCTCAGTCAATCTGTATACCAGTCCCAGTCAATCTGTATAGCAGTCTCAGTCAATCTGCATATCGGTCTCAGTCAATCTGTATACCAGTCCCAGTCAATCTGTATACCAGTCTCAGTCAATCTGTATACCAGTCTTAGTCAACCTGAATACCAGTCTCAGTCAACCTGTATATCAGTCTTAGTCAATCTGTATACCGGTCTCAGTAAACCTGTATACCAGTCTCAGTCAATCCGTATACCAGTCTCAGTCAACCTGTATACCAGTCTCAGTCAATCCGTATACCAGTCTCAGTCAATCTGTATACCAGTCTCAGTCAATTTGTATACCAGTCTCAGTCAACCTGTATACCAGTCTCAGTCAACCTGTATATCAGTCTCAGTCAACCTGTATATCAGTCTCAGTCAACCTGTATACCAGCCTCAGTCAACCTGTATCAGTCTCAGTCAACCTGTATACCAGCCTCAGTCAATCTGCATATCAGTCTCAGTCAACTTGTACACCAGCCTCAGTCAATCTGTATACTAGTCTCAGTCAACCTGTATACTAGTCTCAGTCAATCCGTATACCAGTCTCAGTCAATCTGTATACCAGTCTCAGTCAATCTGTATACCAGTCTCAGTCAACCTGTATACCGGTCTCAGTCAACCTGTATACCAGTCTCAGTCAATCCGTATACCAGTCTCAGTCAATCTGTATACTAGTCTCAGTCAACCTGTATATGACATTCAGTATGTCTGTCATTCTATCAGTCTATTCGCATGGAACAATTGACACATTTTGGAGGAATAATGACTACTGTTGCGAAAGTTTATCAACAAATTTCAAATCTGCCTAAATTCCAATAAGTACAATGGATTGGCCAACGTGACACTCTTCTTGTTGATGGGTTCCGTCCTAATGACCCAGATGCCACGTTCCCTTTATTTAAAGTGCTGTTCTCTGTAAACATCGTAACGAATGTTTAAATTTAAATCGTCCATTTAGCGGTCAGCCAGAATTGTCTTTCAGGGGTGTGAAATACACAAGAAAAGGCTTACTGTGCGTTCAGAATTACAGAAGGCTATTATCAAAACCTATAACTCAGAAACCGTTCTGTAAAGACACAAGGAAGAGCTATCTCGTGTACAATTAATATCAATGTCGTGTTCAAGAATGAAACATGAGTTGTCTGTTCCGCAGGATAATACAACATTCATTCAGGAGTCAATAAGAGATTTGTGACAATGTACTACCAAATACCTTATTATAATAATACCGACAGCTGTATACTAGCAGCACTGGCGTGAGTGCGAAAAATCGCGGACCTGACATCTAGCGCAGAGGGATGGAATTACGTCCACATATACAAAAAATATTAACATAGCGAGATTCGGACCATTGTTTAAAACGTGGAATGATATATGAAACACTTAAGAAATGTTGAATAATATTTAATGTAAAATTATTATCTTATATCAAAGCTGAATATTATGAGAAATATTGCATACTTCATATTACTTTCCGTAATTAATTGTTACATATTTTTTCTTTGGTTTACCGAGACAAAATCAATCTGATATTAGGAATGAATTTACACTAATGTTTTATATACGCATTGCTGACAACTGCAAAGATAAAATTGATAGTAATCTGATACTTGTAATAATTAGTAAAGGCATGTGGACAACAATAAAACTTAATTTGATAAAACCTTAAAATCCAATACATTTTAACTTCTATTTATTTATTAGGTCTAAATAAAAAAAACTAATTTGTATTTTTCTATCAACACAAAGACGAAGGAATTAGGCCTACTAAAGAATGTTGTTGACTTACGTTTTATGAACTGTCAGAAATCGACAGTACGATTTGGAGCAATTTGTAATGCTGCAATTGTGACAATTATAAACAGCACATAATATACACCCTGACATTTTAACACTAGTACTAATTCATAAAACTATTAACAAATTAACTAGCCCAGCAACAATATACATTGCAGTTGATTACAGCTTGTTTCGCGTGTATCTCCATCCCGGCAGGTAGGTAGCAGCACCATCGTCGTTCGCACGTAAAACTGCTAGCTGTCCGGTATTATTATAGTAAAGTATTTGGTACTAGACTACTTCCTAAGAAATCTACTTCGAGAAAGCAAAGGTCGTCATAGCAACACCAACTCTGATTTTAAAGAATAGCGAGTTTACGTATGTTTTCAAACAGCTCTAGAATATAATTTTATGCTTATTTGTTATTGTCAATTTACAACTAATAAAGACTTGTATTGCAATCACGTCAAGCACTGTGAAAAATGTTCCGTGTGCTATGTTTAGTACTAATTATTACAGTTGGCAACATGCATCTTACACGGCATGGGATGCGGCGACACGGGGGCCACCTGAGCGAACGGTCTCGTCTTCGCAGTATGCCCAATCCTCCGTTGTGGGAGTTTGGCAGATAAACAGTGGCGCACATCCAGGTGGAAGTGTGCAGGCGTGTAACCTTGTCATGAAACGAAATGTGGTAATGTGACACACTGCAGATGGTGCAAGTTTAACTATCGATTCAACGCTTGTCACAATGGGCCCTTGTGATACAAGAAAATTACTTCAAGCGCTTTCTCAATCCAATCACAGCTAAATTTTACAATACGACAAACCACGGAACAAAATGTGCTCCACGACATTATTATATATATTTTCTCAATTGGTCTATAACCTCCGATCATCTTTCGAAAAATATTATAAGATAATTTCTGGTATTGCTGTATGGATGACTTAATTGCTGGGCCTAAATGCTTAAAATTTAGTTATTTTTCTATCATTGTTATATATTTTGTCACGTTTAAGGGGAAGGATGGTATTTTTAACTTTTTCCTATTTGGTGTAAAATATTAATTTTTTGTATGTAGAGAGCTAAGCTGAAACTCAACCAAATGTAAATATTTTGGAAAAAAATTATTTGAAGATTTGAAAAAATATACCCAATGCAGGATTTTACTAAAATGATATATCTAAACCATTTTTCAAGACAGATTCAAACAGTTTTTGCAATGTTCTTGAAAAGCATTATGTCTGTAACATAATTTTGATATTAGTCCCTATTTATAAAATAAACAATTAAAATGTAATAACCTTTTTTTCTTTATTTTTTTGCAAACAAACGTTTTCTAAAGTGAAATCAATTAATAGAATTCTGTTGCAGAGAAACGTTCCCTAATAGTCTAAAGAATGTGTGTCCAAATTTTCATGCATGCATCTTTAATAGTTCAGAAATTATATCCATTTTTGTCTGGCAATGTATTGAATCAACGATAAGAGGCGGCGTGTGATTTAAAAATCCATAACGCGAAGTTTAAAAATCTCAACATCCGATAAAAAATACCCAGTTATAATGCATTCCACACATATCAAAGAGTATTTTAGAGATTTTTTTAATTTTATTTACCGGAATCAACGATAAAAGGAGGCATGTGATTTAAAAATCCATAGCGCAGGAAGTTTAAAATGGCGTCTAACATCCAATTAAAATTGTTATGCAATGTTATTTTTTTAAAGAAAAATTTTTCCTTGTTATATATTTTGTCACGTTTAACATGCTTTGTATGGTATTTACGTTTCAAATTTTCCAGCAATATTGTGATCATTTGCTCTCAGATAGCCAGTACACTTAAATGAATAGGAAATGTATATTACATTTCGTGATTAAATGCACGGTTAATTAAAAAATTAAGTTGGAAGTTTCAGCACCATGGCAACATCGCCGCTAAAGCAGTCGTCTTTCTTCACGTAATAGCCTACAGATGTAAGAGGTCAACGAACTCAGGTCTGTCTCTGTAAGCGAACCTCCCTCTCTCGCTACGAAGTTGCAATCGGGTTGCATTTTTCAGTGGCTTGTAATTAGAGATTTTTAAATTAAATTTACACGAAAACCGTCCACGTTATTGAAATACGCCAGAGGGATAAATGATTCTTTATTAGATTTTCTATCGATATGGACAAAAATCACGATCCTATTCGCAATAGTTACCGAATAAGAGTATGTTAAACATTTGGGGAAAACTTTTTTTCTGAGAAAACTATAAAATTCTCACCAATATGATATTACACTTTTTTGTTACACACTGTACAACATGAGCTATTCAAAATCTGAGCTAAAACTCTTGAATGAAAAATTTCACGCGACGGGCTATTTGTCACTATTCCACCCTTCATAAAAGGTAAAAAGGTATCCCCGTAACATACCATATTCTGGATGAGCCCCAATGACTCTTGAATGAGTAATTTACTTTTTACCCCGGGAAAGACCCGCTCAATTTTATAGCAGGCTGAGTGAACCTCAGTTCTGATTTGGCAACGATTGACCACCTGGGATCGAAATAGTCTTCCAGCTGCTCTACCAACTGAAAAAGTTTATTAAACAAAAATTTTTTTTTTAATTTCGCGGCAGTCAATTTGGACACCCCTTCTCTTTCGTCAGCAAAGGTCCTGCTCAGTGTCCCGTCGAGGCACGCTTCGGCTACTGTGGGGTTAACAAAGAGGTAGACAGCAACGCTAGCCAGACAATTCGGCACCCCAAGCAGAACCAAGCACTTCCCACTACACTAAACATGTGTGACACAGAAAAGAATACAGATGAAGGATTCATTATGCGCAACGTCAGAGTATAAGAACCGCGTCAAGGTTGACATTACTTCATCTCAACTAAGAACAACAGTCCTATACACAAAGGGTCTCACAGATGACTCAAAATGAGGTAGGTACACATATAACAGACACTCTAAAGTTTCTTATCTTGTCATTATCAAAAGAGAGAGAAAGGAGATATGTGAAATGCTTTCAGGTAAACTCCCTGATCGATTTGAACGATATTTTGTTCCGGGCCAGGCAAACCCGGGACCTTTGGTTTAACGTCCAACGCTCACAAACTGACTACCCGGGAACTTCAGACACCGAAATTTTTCCCTATCCACAGATTGTGGGCTGACAACGTTTAACCAACGTTGAGGAACTTAAGGACTTAAATTGTAATTTCTGTTAACAACAGTGACGTTTGCTGCAAATAAAGCTTTAATATAACTCTTAAAGTATTTATAAAAATTGTTCCAAATAAATATCGAACCCGGGACCTTTGGTTTAAATACCAACGCTCTTTCCCGGGAACTCTACCAGACACCGATCCAATTTTTCCCTCTATATCCACAGATCTCAAGTCTATCGTCAAGATATCAAAAAGTGCACACTCCGTTATTAAATTGGGCTTTCTGTTAAAACAGTGACTATTTAAATGCTATGAACTGTTGATTTTCCAGGGAAAATTGTTTTCCAGGATTATACCTTTGGTTTAACGTACCAACGCTCTACCAACTGACTACCCGGGAACTTATCACCGATCACCCTCTATTAACCGATTGACAGCTGTCAAGAACCAACGTTATCACACTGACTCTTTCTCGCTCTTCTTTTGTTATGGCGATGGGGGATAAATGCCGTCCATCCATCCAGTGGCGGAAGGGACTAATTGATACATTCTGTAGCGCAAAATAAAATTACAAAATATCTCTCTTCGTACTGTGTAATTCCGACACTGAGCTTGTCTTTCAAGAAATTGAGTTCCGGTAGCCTGTACAATAACAAGGTTTTAAAGGAATCCTGAAAATTTACAACCATCCTATAATCTCATTGTTTTACTGGTTTTATTGCTACTGAGACAAGATAAACCTTACCAGTTAGTCTCTTCAGTCATTATCAGAGAGAGAATTACAATGCTGCAAAGATCGATTTCTATTTCAAGGAAATGCACGGTATCACTTCTCATAAAAAGTGACAGAGGATTTCATGAAACGTTTACACAGGAATTAGGGTAATGTAATTAGAACAAATACAATTTGCTGCAAGATTTAACAACACTCTTACTATTTAACCCAAATAAATACCCGAAAAATGACTTTCATACTCCATCGGCAAGTCTATCGTGCTATCAAAAAGGAGTGCGTTATATGGCAGTAAAAAGTATTTATGGTATGAACTGTTGCATTAGCTACAAAATTTTTACGATTATATAAGGTATGTAGAGATAACCGCAAAAATTTCTCAACTAAAATAGCTTGAAGCAAGTAAAGATTTGGAAAATCCCGAAAATACAAAGTATATGATTATGTCTCGTAAAGAATATTGTAAAAATGGAACTATAAAAACTGGAGATTTATCTTTCGAAGAGGTGGAAAAATTCAAATATCTTTAACAGTAACAAATATGACACTCTTTAGACTCAGAATAAATATGGGAAATGTCATTCAAAGGAAGCTTCTGTCATCTAGTCTGCTGTCAAAAAAACTGAAAGTTAGAATTTATAAAACAGTCTTATTAATTGTTCTTTATGGTTGTGAAACTTGGACTCTCACTTTGAGACAGGAACATAGGTTAAAGTTTGAGAATAAGGTGCTTAGGAAAATATTTGGGGCTAAAAGGGATGAAGTTACAGGAGAATGGAGAAAGTTACACAACGCAGAACTGCACGCATTGTATTCTTCACTTGACATAATTAGGAACATTAAATCCAGACGTTTGAGATTTTAGCACGTATCAATCCAGAAATGCATATAGAGTGTTATTGGGAGGCCACGGAATAAGACCATTGGGAAGGCCGAGACGTAGATGGGAGGATTTGAGGGACGTGGGATATGATGGTAGGGACTGATTAATCTTGCTCAGGATAGGGACCAATGGCGGGCTTATCATCTTTCCATAATAGTATCATAATAGCTTTATAATAATGAATTAATATTATCCATACTCAAACGAATCAGCCTATATTATAAACAGGTTTCTACCAAGTCCAAACCACTTTAATCCGTCCGTATGGTAGTCCAAATACGCTAGTTTGGTTCTGGATTCTTGTCATTCGTTGGTTGAAGCACGACAATGAAATAGAAAAATATAAATATCACCAAAATTTTGTTAGGGTTAGTTTTCTTGTAAAATTATCGTTGTGTGTCTTAACTGACATTAGATCTCAGATATAGTTAAAATTACACTTCGCCAAATATAATTTTCTGATTTCACAGTGCGCATCCTACGCGGAACTCTGGATAAAGAACTAAGAAAGAGACTAGTGAAGTGCTTCGTGTGGAGTGTGGCACTGTATGGGGCAGAAACATGAAATTACGAAGAAGAAGAGAAGAGAAGCGACAAGAAACATTAGAAATATGAATGTGAGAAGAACGGAGCGTAGGAAATGGAAGACAGAATAAGAAATTAAGCTCTCCTAGAAAGAGTGGGTGAAGAAAGAATAATGCTGAAACTGATCAGGAAGAGAATAAGAAATTTTCTGGGTTACTGAATGAGAAGAAACTGCCTAGTGAAGGATGCACTGGAAGGAATGATGAACGGGAGAAACGTTCGGGGAAGAAGAAGAAATCAGATGATGGACAACATCAAGATATATGGATCGTATGCGGAGACTAAGAGGAAGGCGGAAAATAGGGAAAGACCCGGTACTCAATGTTTTAGTAGGCTGAAAGTGCCTTTGTTGTAGAAATTATGAATGAAAAAAAAATTGTCACCAAGCCTTATCACCAAGATTACTGGGAAAAATATGAACGAATTTCGGGGAAGAAGATATCAGATGAAGGACAACATCAAGATATATGGATCGTATGCGGAGACTAAGGGAAGGCACGTTAAAAAAGGAAGACTGGAGAATGCTGGGTTTGTAGTGAAAGACCTGCCTTTGGGCAAAAATCTATGAATGAATGTTTAGCAAACATCTTGATTTAAAAAATAATAATAATTCTAATAATAAAATATTTTCTGGAAATTTAATTCTCTAAATACTACAGCCCGTGAAGGCTTTCAAGGAACCAGCCGGCTGCTGGCCTCACGCCCACATGCCGAAGTGAGGTGGACGATCATCCTACCAGAATGGAGGTATCGTGTGGTTAGCATCGATGATCCCCAGCGTTATCTGGTATTCGCAACCATTTTAATATTATCTTCCCATCATCACGATGCTGGGCCTCCCCAAAGGTCTTTTTCCCACTGGCCTCCCGAAATTTCTATATGCATTTCTTCCCCCATGGGACTCGAACCAGCGCGCATTCCGTAACGCAAGTCCTGACCATCTCAAACGTTCGGGACAAATTATTTATCACCAAGATTAATACGCATTCAATAAATATGCGTTCTGTAAGCTCAACATTCTTCTGTAAATTCATTCTCTAAATAAATAACAAAAATTCTGCTGTAATTATTGCATCATAAATCTCGGTGGATTTGTAAGGAATCGAATACCTCTTCCATCTATGAAACAATACTGTCGTCATATTCATCGTCATTAAATTATGACAACTTCCACTTCATGTCATTTCTACAATCGACGTAAATTTCTTGCCAACTTCTTGACAAACGTCCGACGTTACCCAATAGACACCAACCGGGAACCAGAAATAAACTCACCACAATCAAAAAATGCAGAGAAAAGAGCGAAACACTTCGGAGAGCTTCGGAAAGAGCGACAGAGAGAGGAAATCATATATTTTTAAAAATGTATGAACCACAGTTGCCTTCTGTTTGGCCAAGAACTTCCTGCGTCTCTGACGTCACATGACGAAGAGCTTCAGCAGCTTCAACGTTGAATGTTTTTCCTCGAAATAGATCGCACCACTTTCCAAAATCACCCCTCTCGCCCCTCTATCGCTCTGATGGGTCGAGTAGACGTTTGTGCCCGTCAGTTAGTTGTAATTCTGTGTGTGTGGTGACAATACAATACGCGTTGTGTCCCTGTGACAACCTCGTTCATTGTAGCCAGGTACGTGCTGTTCAACAATATGGTCGTTACGCTATGTTTACAAAAACGCTAATAACATTCTTTCGTTAATTTGACTTGCTAAGATTCTTCTTTCTACTGTCGCAAGGGTGTGTCAAACCTCTTTTATTTTTGTTTGAGAGATGAGGCGCTGTACGGTATTTTTACTAACTGGGACAACCTTCAAGGATCAAAAATACCTTTATTTTAAATTTCACTCAAGAGTTTCTCCATTGTTCAACTAATCGTATTCATTAAGAAAGTTTAAAGCTTATAAGCATTAACTTTGTCGGCACTATTACTATTATTTATTAGAAAATGATTAACAGTACAAAAGGAGTTAACTCACCGGAAATTTATTTTAATAAATACAATACGTATTCGTTTTATTAGATCAGTTCCTTTATCACTGTTTGTTTCTTTGGTCATTACATTTCATTGACGTCTGATTTAGAGAAAGGTAAATTATATTATATATAAATTGGAATAAGTAATTAAATTGTGTTTATTTATGTATATATACATACATAATGTAATTAAATTTTATACTTGTAATATTCTCTCTCTCTCTTTATATATATAAATGATTACACACACACACACACACACACACACACACACACAGTAAAACCTCTATTATCCGTGGTAATGAAGGGGTAGGCTGAACGATTAATCGAAAAAATCGTTAATCCGTACCATAAAATATTTTCGTAAATTTAGTAATAAATTTACAATTTCGTATTTCCTCTATGGCCTTTTAAACACGCTTAGTGGATCACAAGTTCACTGCTGTAAGTCTAGTTGTTAACAACTGGTTTTAGTTTCTTATATTGGCTGTCTTGGAAAGATACGGATAGTGGAAGTCTGATTTAGACGATTTCATCGTTTATACAATTTATCCTTATTTTATTATATTTCACACAGTTGTGTCTCCAATCTCATATTTTGAATTAAATTATATTCCCCAAACCACTCAGTTATTTGCATATACTTAGATAAACGATTTCTTCTGATACCCGTAAGACATTTTATATAGAAGCTATACAGTACAACATACAGTACAGTACAGTACAGTAACCCATTCTGTGTAAGGGCTATGTTTTGTATTATCTCTCTAGAAAAAAATATAATATAATTGCAGTACTTCATATTTTCAAAAAAAATGCATACTCAATAATGAACTAATAAAGACGGATAATTCTTACATATCAAGAGGTACAATTTAATTGCATATTCTAATAAAAATTAAATGCTAAAATTAAATGACAGAATAATTTACTAAGTAAATTCACAAATTTCAAAATAACATATACTGAATTAAATAATAAAACACAATTCTTAATATCTAAAGGTTAAATTAATTCAATAATATAATTAAATGCTAAAATAATGACGCAAACTAATAAAACATTAGTAACTATAACATACAATTAAATAATCACTAAAATTGTAATGTTAAGTTGTTATTATTATTATTATTATTATTATTATTATTATTATTATTGTCATCATCATTATTATTACTATTACTACAGTTAATTCACTAATACCCAAATGCTAAAATACCGACGTTAAATTAAATTAACAGCATTTATACGATACCTAAAAATATAACTATTAATGCAAAGTAGCTATTTCATTAATCAACTTATAATAAATTATGTCTTAAAACAATATTTAAAAAATTGAAAATACATACGTTAATTCATAGCAGCAATTGCGTAACTTCTTCCCACCCACAAATTTTTCGGTTAGAAATATGCCAGTGTTTCTTCATGTAATCTGAAATCTTTAATAACAAGACTATCGGTTGACGATGATCCATTAACATAATATTCTTTTGGTCTTACTGTCTTCCATCTTACTATTAACTCCTTAACAACGTCAATAATATTATATTAGTATCTATTCTATTATTATTAAGCCTATTATTACTATTACTTACTATTATTATTATTATTATTATTACTATTATTATTATTATTATTATTATTATTATTATTATTATTATTATTATTAATACATCCCGTCTTCTTGCCACAAATTTTGTAACATCCGTACCTTTCTTTAGCTTTTAATTTCCAAATAGCAATAAAAACACTTTCTGTAGTGTCCAGGCGCTACTTTCTTAAGCAGTGCAATCAAATTCATGTATTTATTTTCGATTATGCATACTATAACGATATTCTTGGTATAATGGATACCAGTAATACCGATCGGGCTGTGTAACAAGATATGTAGGGCTAGTAGTTTTTTTATTTTTTCAACCATTGGCTACAACATTCGTTTATACATTTCAATAGTCTCTCGAAATTATACATTGAATTGGATTGTGAAGGTGTTGTCGTGGGGTGCAATACGAGTGCAAGTGATGCCGTTGTGGTACTAATGTGCAGGTGATGCTGATGGTACAGGTGTATAGGTGATGCCGCGTATGCAGGTGATGGATGCTACGAATGTAAGCATAGACAAAATATGACTTAAAAACGACCTCCAACTCAATGTATACTTTCGAGAGACTATTGAAATTTATAAGCAAATGTTGCAGCCAATGGTGGAAAAAATAAAGAAAAAACTACTAGCCCTACATATCTTGTTACACAGCCCGATCGGTATTACAGGTATCCATTATACCAAGAATATCGTTATAGTATGCATAATCGAAAATCCAACATGCATGGCATTACATATACGAACATATGCTCGTACATACATACATGCATGCATGCATACATACATACATACATACATACATACATACATACATACATACATACATACATACATACATACATACATACATACATACATACATACATACATACATACATAGCCTACATACATACATACACGTAGGCCTATATGCATACCTCACTATAAATGCATTTTATTTACATATCTATATATATAATTTGAACTGGTAATGGAAATTACGGGAAAACGGCTGAACGGATTTTAATAAATGGCCCCTCATTTTGAAGCTTGGAACCCAAAGTTTTTCGGAAAAGTAGTAGTTTTCAGTGAAATGTCAATTTTCCCACATAATTTTCCTATTTTCAAAAATCCATCTGTTGTCAGTTTTGAGAACTAATTTTATCGAATCATGGCCGATTGATTGAATTTCAGAACAAAACACACACTACAATAAACAATAGGCTATTACACGAAGGCCATGACCTGCAGGATTACCGACATATTTAGAGCTCAATTCAATTTGTTATTAAAAACTGATTCTGCAGTGTATAATAATTTTCTGAGTCAGCTGTGTATTGGATATTAAAATCTACAAAATTTGAGGTGGTTTGATGACATTATTATCATTAGAAATTAAATATTATTATAGTTAATATCATGATGCATCTATTTTTCATTAATTGTACATAATATTGATCCTATATTGATGACATGAAAGTGAAACGTTTTGAGGTTATGTAAGTAAATGTAGAGAATATCTTAATTTAGATCGTCATTTTTATAATTTACTGAGTGGCTGCTATATATAACTACAAAACTTAAGTAAGATAGTAATATTGTTATTAAAAATCAAATATTTTTATACGTATTAGCCCAGTGGGGTTGGGTCTTTTCATATACTTAATGGCGGTGTAGTGTAGTTATTGATATGTGTCATTGTCTTCAGTATTGGCTCGAGAGAGCGCAAAAATTACAGTTCCTAAGGAAAGATCAAAAGGTATTACTTACTGATAAAATAAGAGGCCTAGAAAATGTTGTAGTCTCCAGATCATTTCAGCAAGATCTCTTAGTAGGATAAAATGATTTTACGCTCTACATTTCAAGTTCTACATGCAGCAGCTATACGAAAATGCTATTGTTCGAAAGCTTAGCAAACCTGACATTTTTTTAATTTTCGCCTACAATCCACAATGACCTGAAATAGCTACTGCTATCGTCCTGACATTGATACTTGCGTTTTCGTGTTGAAACTCAAAAACTGAAGTTGGATAGGTTCAAGAGAAAGTATTTGGCCTAAAAATCCATTCAGAGGGGAGTATGTTTCATTATTATGGAAGCAAATAACTATTAAAGAGACAAGTATTCTGCATTGAAAATAAATCTGAAAAATTTTTATTTGAACGTCTAACGAACTTAGTTTGCAGCAGCATTTGCTGCACAAGCCACTAGTATTAATTTATTTAATTCACGAAACTTATGAGCTGTGGAGATTTAAGCGTGGATGATATTATACAATTATTTTTGTAAACCGAGATAAAACTGAGAAAATATACACAACAGTAACCGCAACAAATCCTTCAAATTTCCACGGATCGCATCCTCAATACTTGTGCGGGAAGCCTTCAATGTGCAAGGAATGTATTACATTACATGAATAAATATAATTTCATACATTCTGTTAAGAATACAGATTTATTGTTTTCTCAGTTTTAAATAAACCGAAGGGGAAGTATGCAGATAACATATTACACATGGCAAGTTCTGAAAAAACTACGAAAAGTGACTTCATTCAAGGTTATAGGTATTTCAAACGCCGATTTCACGGTTAAGAAATAGGTATTTCAGTCACTGGAAGAAAAAAGATAGAAAAAGAGGCCGCTTTGGTTATTGATGACTTGGCTTTACTCCGACGTACTAGGAGAAAAAAGGACGGCGTTATAGTGACAGCCAGAATTAAGAAGTCGATGAGATATATTCGTAGTTAAAGGCTCCACTGACCTTAATCCAATCTGGCAACATGCAACCAACCACAAATCAAATGGTCAACGTTTATTGTAAGTTAGTTACGAAACAACAGCTGGACTATTATTGCGTAAGGCAGTGCAAATCCTAAGCTGCGCAAAATTAATGTCACTATTTTTACTATAACAAATATTTACATCTCAATGACCTATTTTTATGTATCAAAGTATATGTACAAGTTGTCTACATCTAAAAACAAGAAGTTAAGACGATTATGGCTTGTCGCAAAGTTGTTTTATGCCTAGTGGATTACACTTCCCGATCCTAAAATGTTGGAACGGAATGGAATTTCGGGAGGGTGTACAACGACCCAGTACTGCGACCTCTCATGATCTATTGTGCTAACTCTCAAGGTAGGCGAATTCCCAAACCCACATCGGCTGACTATACTAAGGTTCGCTGCGTACCCAAGTTTCGAGCAGTAGGCTAAGATCCTCTGCCAGCCGGAATCAAACAATCGATTAAAATTATTAAACATTACTATTAGTATTATTATTAAATAAATAAATAAATATTATTATTATTATTACTATTACTACTACTACTAGTAGTAGTAGTAGTAGTAGTAGTAGTAGTAGTAGTAGTAGTAGTAGTAGTAGTATTTACTAGTGCTGTTGATCGATCAAAATGTTTAATCGATTAACTGTTTGAATGTAATCGATTAATCGATAGATTAAATTAATGTTGCATATCTGTATGTATTGTATCGTTATATTACAAAACAACTATTTTAATTACTTATTAACATATTTATTATGAGGCTTATAATTTATTGTGTCAATTTCTCCGGGAATTTTTTAGACAAACATAAATAACAAAAAGTATAATGACTCACCTAGTTAATACTGCTTCATCCATGATTTTAAACATGTGAGTGCATTCACATGCTCCGTATTAAGTGCCGCTCTACGTTTAGTAACAATGTTTCCTGCATCAATAAACACGAAAAAACTCTTTTTTTTTTTTCTGTCAAGCACTTCTCCACGATCTTTCAATTTTAATCTAAACGTTTCACCTAGTTTACCTCTCAAACGTTCATATGACATAATGAAGTTTACACTTTTCATTAACTACAGAAAACTGATTTTTTTCTTTACCAAACTAAACACAACCTTCATAAACAAACTCAGTACAGAAACTGCTATTGGAAAACTACAGCCGTCGAAACAGAAGACTGGCCCCTATTGTAATCGAATTACCATATTTTAGAAAGAGAAGAGGGTAGCTACGCTCTCACTTGCACACAGTGTAGACATGGCTAATTTATAAGGGGTGAGGGGACGAATTCCAGAAAAGTATGTACTTCATATGCTAGGAAGATGACCTGACAACAAGGTGGAAGTTTCTTGGAAAACCATAAAACTTAATAAGTGTTTCGCATTGTGTTTCAATTTTCAATAAAGGTAGCCTAGGTCACTGTTCTCATATCTCCATCTCTTTCTGAAGTGTTTGTACAAAGATTTTCCCTACGCTATCTGGTTTACAGTTAGAAAATAACAGTACTATTGTGCTTTTAAGTAAGAAATATCAGAGAGAGAAATATTATCGGAATTTTCAGTATGAGTTTGTATTAACAAAATGATATCAACTACAACCGATTAATTTTAATCGACTCGATTATTCGATTAAATATTTTGATCGATTAATCTTACAACAGAAATTGAATCGATTAATCGATTAAATCTCATAACACTAGTATTTATATCCTTATTATGGTTATCAATGTTACAACCAATGGATATTTTTCACTGTTGAACAGTAATTTCGCCATTTCCATATGTTTGTTTTTATCAATCTTCTTCCTTCGTTAAAAACAATAACAAAAATACTATGTAAACGAAGAGGGAATCAAGAACCAACCGTTGACTGCATCTCTTAAACACAAATTACTCAATAGGAAATTACATTTATTGTGCAACTTCCACCAATCCTCTCACCGATCCTTTCCTCTCAAATTCGTTGAGGTTCCCATTATGGTAGAAGACAGACAAAGTTTCACATGAATCCAGACCACATGCAAATTCTATGACGAAAATACGCAAAGAAAATATACATCGTTTCAACGTTCTGGAGACTTGGCTGTGTTCCCTAGTATTGGAAGGTGAACCGAGACGAAAATATTGTGACGTAAGTAAAGTAGCACATGTTTACCAAACGGAGACTCTCTGCGACCTTAATCCAACACTGGCAGAAATGTAACAAGCCTGATATAAATGACCAAATTAATTGTCAGAAGTCCGACTTTATGGAAGCTAAATGTTTGTCACAGTCAACAGATGAACTCGCGATAAAGCTGTACCATTTAGCTACATTTAATTAGCAAATACCATTACAATCCAGTGTTCTATTTCTTTCACACAAACAGGAAATATTTTGTGACAAAATAAATTCATTTACACCGGTGCTATAAATGTGTGAAGTGGTGCATATTTTGTTAAATAAAAGCCGAGAGATTAGCCTGATTTTGCACGTCGGTATTTTAAACCACTATGACATAAAACAATGGTGTGAGTTGATATATAAATACAACAAAATAATATGCTATGACCAATGTTGTTGTTTTGTCAACTATCCGAAGACAGGTCTGGACTAGAGTTGAACAGCGATCGAAAAAGCAAGACTAACAGCGCCCGCAAAGCTGAAAACCCGCACGACAATACTGACTATATCGCGTCGGTGACGTAAAGACTGCTTGTGAGTGTTTCAAGACTTCGGGAATTGTCGAGTCTCGAACGTCAAGCAGCTTTGAATCGTCACAGTTGTTCATACTCACCGACCAGACTGAACTTTAGCTGTTTTTGCAACTGTTATAAATGTATAAACAATTAATTAGCCTCGACTAACGTTGCGGAATGAACTCTGGTTCGAACCTTGATGGAGAAGGCATTTTCTCATAAAAGGAATAACATTTTAATTATATAACAAGACTTATTTTGTGGAACTGAAAATATAACTCCATTTTTATTTTTTCAACGTTGAACGTTTAAGTAGAGACCTAATCCGAAAATGTCTGTTACCATTTCTGTAATACTGCACGTTCTATGTGCATCTTGTTCCTTAAGGGGATATGTAGCTAGGTCCAAACTGACCAAAAATCACATTTTCTAAAAACTAGTCTAAAAATATTACATAGTGTTGGGAATCTCACCACAAAATGTTACAGCCCAAATGTTAGTCTAAATGGGTTTATCAAGAAGAGCCACAGAGTAATTCTAGAAAAAAGATTGGACAGGGACTTGGACTAGAAAATAATTGTAAAAATGATTCTTCTTCAGGATTTAGAATAATAAATCAATTCTTTCTTGTGCTATAGACAGTGCCTGTAGTTGTTCTTCTCAGTCACAAGAGATTAAAAAAATAATTATGTCGCATGCATATTCAAACTTAACGACTTCTGATATGCAGTTTTCAATAAAGCAGAAACATTTTCTCAGAAACCATTTAAGATAAAGTAATGAAATTTTGCACACTCTTTGATTATAGCATTATGCAAATTCAGAAAATTTCTCTTAGGTGAATATTCAAAGAACTTTACTTTACAAAGCAGTGATATTTTTTTAAATACTACTACATTTTTTTTAATTTATTTTGAAAAAAAAATGAAGTTTTAAAATTCTGTCTGCAGGGATTTATTACATACTAGCCGTACCCGTGCGCTCCGCTGTACCTGTTAGAAATAAATATAAAGTAATTACATAATTAAAATAGGACATTTGATCCAGGGAACATTCGTCTTCGATAGAAGGATAAATCGTTTAATAAAAGGTAAAAGGTAAAGGTATCCCCGTAACATGCCATGAAGGCATTTAATGGAGGTTGCTTTCCATGACCTAAAATGATTAAAAAAGACCCGATCATTTTGAGGCTGAGACCTCTCCTGGAAGTTTGGCAACAAAAAAATGACCACCTTTAACATTCCAGTTTCTCTAATTGCTATTACCAATTATTTAAATTGTATTTCAAATATTAAAATGCGATCATTTTGATCCAGAGACCACTCATTTGGTGCAATGACAATTTATTAACATGTTTCTATTAATTGTTATTATAATTATTTTTGGAAAAGCGAAAATTAACAGAAAATTTTGGCTATTATTTATTATTATGTTTATATTAAATTATATTATATTATATTATGAAAAAGTGTGTTGATAACGGATGTACTCGAATTAGAAAGTTTTTAATTTGTTGTGGGAGCTCTTGAATATCAGGAGGAACAACTTTTACAACAGCGCAACATAATCATCTCCTTGGCTCATTACCCAATTTTTTTGCATTGCATTTACTGCATATGTATTTTATGTATTTTAACACGATTCAATTGAGCATAGTTAAAATTTGAATTATAAAATAATGGATTGCTAAGCTAACGTACTATTACTGCATACTAAATCAATACACTCTCGATGTTCGTTAATTCTCTGAGATAAAAATGAATATGTTCATAAACATTATTATAATAAATACAGGAAATGAATATACAGAATAACCTATCAAGTTTTCTGTGCATAAGAAGCTATTTTAATCTTACCTGTCCTCAATTCACTCACAAGTTACTGTAATAACATTATAGCATTATGTCCATCCAGAGAAACTACACTTTCCAATGATGAAATAATAATTAATTATACAAATAGGTTAATTTAGCTTCATACAAACACAGAAACATTGTCTGTAGGCTATGTTTCATAGCTTTCGATTGTTGTGTCCAAGGCCCCTTATAGACGAAGTCATTTGTTTTTTATTTCAATACACCGCCTTAGATGGCAGTTATTTTAATTTTAAAACTCATTTATCTGATTAAATATCAGTCCTATCAAAATTTTTCAGAGAATAAAACTTATCAGAAATCATTTTTAAAGAAACTTTTGTTATGTAACATATTTCACAAAAATCAATAATAAGCGAGATATTTCAATTTATTTAATTCAGTCCCCCTTATAACCCCCCTTTTAAATAACGTATTTTGAATGCCATATAGCCTATAATCTAAGTTACAACGAACTTAATTTATATTCCAATTTTCATCGAAATCGGTTCAGCCATTATCGCGTGAAAAGGTAACAAACATACAGACAGACAGACAGACATACAAACAAACATTTCAAAAAAGCGATGTTTGGTTTCAGGGTGATTAATTATATATATTAGGACCAATTATTTTTGGAAAATCTAAAATTACCAGAAAAATTTCGGCTACAGATTCATTATTAGTATGGATAATGTGAAGCAAATGTGTATAAAATGTCAGAACTATATCTTTAATAGATCATGAGAAAATGTTCTTTATATTTTGTGATATCAGGTTAGGTTAGATGGGTTCGTAATTAGGCTTCCCGATATGGTAAAGTATTGTAATTAAATATCATAATAGAGTCAGTCATTATAAATATCTGTACCAAATTTCAGATGAATAGCTAAAAAATTGAAGGATCAGTGATTAATTACAACAGTGTATTTGAGACTACGTCACCCCTTAAGGGGTTAGGTACAGCTTACAACAACAAAATTTTGGAAATATTCAACATTTTTTCCTCCATTACTGTATCTTGTACAAAATGAAAATTAGTATATGTGAAACACTGTCCTTCTGCTATACGAAAAAAATATTTATACGATTTAAAAAATTATTTACATTTTTTTTTTTTTTTTCCAAATTTAGTTCACTGTGCAGTGATGATGCGTTTCCCACATAACTTAAAAACTATCCAACATTCTGTGATGAAATTTGTTATGTGTATTTATGCATGTCGTATCTACAATATGATGCAAGGTCACTTCTCTATCTTTGATAGATTGTCTGATATAAAATAAATTCATTTTTAAAAAATGGTCAAATATCAGTATTTTCTATTACACAAAATAAAAAGAAATATTATTTATTAAGAGCATGATATTGTAAACATGAGTTTCAGCAATAAACGAAAAGAGAGAGAACTTGAGAAAGTTCACAAATTTTTTAGTTATGAGGGAAACGTTTCATCACTGCACAGTGGACTGACAACATTTTGAATTTTGAAAAAAAATATATATATATCTTTTTTTTAATCGTAAAACTATTTTTCTCATATAGCCAAAGGACAGTGTTTTATACATATCAATTTTCAGTATTGTACAAGATACAGTAATGGAGGAAAAAATGTAGAATATTTCCAAAAATTTTACTGCTGCAAGCTGTACCTAACCCCTTAAGAGAAGCGCGCAGATGCAACTCTCAATTGCTCCTTAGTGGCAGCAGGCCTATGTAACCCGCAACACATTATTGTAAATGAAGTTTGAATATCATCGTACTTATATGTACCTATTACATTCAATATATTACTAGCGGCTTGAGCAAGGAATGCTGCATTTATTTTTTACACTATTTATGATATTCATTAAAATTTCAAGTTCTTTGTTTTATGATAATTATTTTTAATGCTCATCACGCAGTGATCTACGATTATTTGGAATTACACAACCACCAACTACTTAAACTTTCAACGCAATTATATAGATTCTACGAATTCCTGCCATATTTTACTTTTAACTTAAGTTATTACTCTCCATACTTTCATCGAATAAACACCATTAACCATTACGAGGATGAATCACAGACAAATCAGCTGACGATTAAAATTTAACATAAACACATACCAAATCACTCGTTTAATCTGTAGAAGTTATTGGTATATCATACGACGCAGAATTCAATTAAAACACAACTGCAGATATCATAACATTTATGCCCACCTGAAGTTCACACATATGAGAAGTATTTTTGGCATGGGGAACACCTCGGCACAGCACTTTTAGAATTAGTTACACCAGCGTGTAAACAAATTCCATCTATTTCTGCATCACGGCATAAGTTCTCAACTCTGCAAGACACTTCATATAAATAACTACGTAACATAGTTCCAAGCAGTTGGTTACATCTCAACTCTGCTGGGTCGAGTAACAGCATAATCCGTCTCAATCCTCATAAAAGAATATTCTATATACCGTTACCACAGCTACGAAGAAACAATGTTTTGAAATGTCGCGTAATAGCGACGCTGTTTGTTACTGAGTTACCTGAGAAACGCCAAAAATCAGCATAGGTCTCGCGATCAAAAGAATTTTAGGATGTAATCATATCAAAAGTTTTTCCTAATTTTGTTCATTAACTTTCTTAAGTCAAGCTCATGTACATTTTTTCAATGTTTATAAAAATTCACGCATTTGTCACATTTGCCACTTTGTTCAGAACAAAATTTGTTAACGAGATAATGTATGAAGACTTTCATCAACATATCAATGCGAAGCAACAAGGGAGATCTCATACCGGTACTGGATCTTGTTACGTGCCGCTAGTCTATCCTGTCATTTAAACTGTGCGTCATCCGCCAACTGACACGAAGAATGCTCTGTACCGCATTCATTTCATTCAGGAAGTAGTTTGATTGTTGGAGAAATAAAAAAAAAACTATCCTGTTTTATAGGTTCCAGGATAACAGAGAGGGCTTGGAATTGAACGGGTTACATCAGCTGCTTGTCTATGCGGATGACGTGAATATGTTAGGAGAAAATCCACAAACGATTAGGGAAAACACGGGAATTTTACTGGAAGCAAGTAAAGAGATAGGTTTGGAAGTAAATCCCGAAAAGACAAAGTATATGATTATGACTCATGACGGGAATATTGTACGAAATGGAAATATAAAAATTGGAAATTTATCTTTTGAAGAGGTGGAGAAGTTCAAATATCTTGGAGCAACAGTAACAAATATAAATGATACTCTGTAGGAAATTAAACACAGAATAAATATGGGAAATACCTGTTATTATTGGGTTGAGAGGCTTTTATCATCCAGTCTGCTGTCAAAAAATCTGAAAGTTAGAATTTATAAAACAGTTATATTACCGGTTGTTCTTTATGGTTGTGAAACTTGGACTCTCACTTTGAGAGAGGAACACAGGTTAAGGGTGTTTGGGAATAAGGTGCTTAAGAAAATATTTGGGGGTAAGAGGGATGAAGTTACAGGAGAATGGAGAAAGTTACACAACACAGAACTGCACGCATTTTATTCTTCACCTGACATAATTAGGAACATAAAATCGAGACGTTTGAGATGGGCAGGGCATGTAGCACGTATGGGCGAATCCAGAAATGCATATAGACTGTTAGTTTGGAGGCCGGAGGGAAAAAGACCTTTAGGGAGGCCGAGACGTAGATGGGAAGATAATATTAAAATGGATTTGAGGGAGGTGGGATATGATGATAGAGAATGGATTAATCTTGCTCAGGATAGGGACCAATGGCGGGCTTATGTGAGGGCGGCAATGAACCTCCGGGTTCCTTAAATGCCGGTAACTAAGTAAGTTTTATAGGTACCGGTATATTTGGTAGAGAACATTAAATGATAGAAAAACTACAAAACATGATCATACTGAACTTTTACAAGAATTTAAACGAAACACCAATAACAACGTAACAAAAATATATTGATTCAACAATTCTACATGTCTCATACAGTATAATAATACTGATTCCGTTACAGATCCGAAGAAATCAGGAAGATCTCCCGTAGCAAATAACATTACAGATACTGAAGTTTGAAACGAAAAATATAATTTTAAACCTCAATCCCTGTCAGACAACAAAGAGTCAGGGGAGACATGGTAGACATTGTTACGGAGGTACTCAATTTTTATTTACGGAGGTACTGAATTTTTATATAGTAGTACTTATAGTAGTTCATTGTATGTTCTTGCTAACATTATGTTCGTATATGAACATTTACATGAATATGATTCTGGTAATACGGTATATTCTCATGACACTAGAAATGACCATAACCTAACTGTTCCTAAATGTAGACTGACCAATTCTTCTAATAGTCATTTCGTTGTGGGTGTGAAACTTTTTAATAAAATTCCTCTCAACATTACAAATATTAATAATTTTATAACTTTTAAAACTAAATTAAAAGACACGCTCTTGAGTAAAAACTTTTACACGTACAGGAATATATTGAATGTTATTTGAATTAACTTGTATGTAAATAGAATTTCACTCAAGTAACCTGTAAGAAATTAAGGAACAAATCACACGTTTATTTTTAAAGCCGTATTCGAGAAGGAACAGCTGTGTAACTAATTATATAACAAAGTGGTCTGCAATTGGCATCCATCTAGGACCACTGAACGTCACGCTTCAGATTAGGGCGTCGATCCCAGAACTCTACTTATCCTTCATTGTTTAACAAGTTTTACAGAGGGATTGTCACTCGAATAATAAACGATCGATAAATTTCATATTCTTAGTACAGTTTATCATCGGACTTTACGATGGATTTCCTTCGTTACCTTTTTTTCGTCCTTCATAACTCCATTTGTTTACCTGTCCTCTTTTTCATACATTCTTTTTTACTTCTTAACCATATTCATTAATTCTTTGTTTACTTCGTCACTCATTTCACTAGATACGTTTCATAATTTTTTAGCCTATTTCCTTATATATCAATTTACAACAATGTATACAGATGGTAAAGAAATACAAAAATATTAAATGTGGTGTATTATTTACGATGTTTACTCTTTATTTGTTAATTTATTTATCTATTTACAACACTACAGTAACGGCAAACAAATAGTACATTATGCAACGAGCCTATAATGGTAATAATTAAGACACGAGTATGTTTATGAAACAAGCGCAAGCGAGTTTCATAATTTTCATACGAGCGTTTTAATTACCATTATAGACAAGTTTCATACGACTTTTTATTCTCGACCATATTTCTAACTTGAAATTATTCATAAGTATTCATGTTATTCTTATCTGACTGGGGAGCGGAACTGACCTTGTGCAATATCTCGTAAATTGTGAGATGTGCGCAGACGCGAAAGTATTGATTTTTTCCGAGAAACAAATGTCACTGACCTTGATATAATCTAGAGAGTAAAATAAACATTAATCTTGATACAACCTTGAAATTGATTTAGACATTGAAAAACGAGATGACAAATTGAATTTATTTGAATATTATTTATAATTAACACTAATTATTATAGTAACAGAACATAATCTTCTGCGACAGTATTGGATTTCCAGCCTCCGTGACGTTTCGCTAGTTGTCTTTCGATTGCATATCCGAGAATAATCGATACTTGCGCTTTCATATTGCTACAATGGTGTTTTCTATTTGGTGGAACACCTGAACTTTAATTAATAGGTGTACTTTAATGAGGTCCATTAAAGGGCTGCTACCAGGTGTATAATTACTACATTTCGGCATGGTCGAGCATAAAGGTTATTATTATTGTTATATTATATTATATTATATTATATTATATTATATATTATATTATATTATATTATATTATATTGTATTATATTATATTATATTATATTATACTATTACTATTATTATTATATTATTTTATTATTATTGTTATTATTAACAGCATTATTTCGCAAAGAATATTGCAAATACAATGCCGTGTATAAGATAATTCCTAATTAAGATTGTATATGACATTATATGATGAAAAAAAATTACGAATTTACTGTCACCTTTATAAGCACAGGTAGAATAGTTTAATCATTTTTCACGTCAAATCTGAAAAAAGTTCACAAAAAAACTTGGCTTTATTTAGAGAACACAAGAATAATTATATATATAAGGTAATCTGATTCTGTTTGACTTCCAGTAACAGAAATTTGTGGAAGTTTGACGATTCGCTGCTACCGCTTATCTGTAGGTAATGCTTTATAGTTACCCTAGAATTTCATCCCCCGAAGTGTATCAATCATTTACGGGCACAGTTTGTATGTGTACGCACTCATATATATACTACAAGGTTTAATAGCAAATCAATAAAAAGATAATACTTTTATTTTTTAGTTCTGTCCTATTTTGTTTATTTTAGAAACACTGAGACAGTAGAAAGACAGTTTCTTATAACTAAATTGTATTACTCTAGGAGAACTCTCTTATTTAATGTATTTGAATTTCACCATTCGTTTTTTCATTTCTTTAATTTATATTCATATTTCACTATTTCTTCTTTTTCACTTTTCCCTTTCAATTTTACTTTTTTCTCGTTCATTCCTTTCCTTCTATAACCTCCACCTTCATCGCTTGCTTCCTTTCACACATTTCATTATAGCATCACTTAAAAAGTAACGCCACATTCCGCAGACGGCAACCGTTTCTTTCCATTCATTTCGCAACTCGTCTCCTCTCTTCTATCTTTGTTCAGTTCCAATAATCCAAAACGTCTCACTGCCTCAACGTTCAGGAATGATGATTGTTTGTAAAATGGCCAAGTTGTACCTGGTGACTAAGCACCGGACAAAAGAGGCGTATGGAGGCATGGAGATAAGATAATCCGCCGTCTGGGAACCCCTCAAACTACATAAAAGCTATTTTAATGCTTGGAGTTCACCTAAGCGTTTCACTTCAATTTAATTCATTGCTTTGTAGAGCATGGCAGAGTTTAATAATGCTTCTTTTGCTTTCTTTATTTTATGGCAGAAAGGGCGTAACTAACCTGGCCACTGTAGTACTACGCAGTTGACGTCATGTAAGTTGCTTTTTTTATGTCTGGCATGTTGCCTGCCTTTTTCCCTTGAAGCCTTTAGACTGGCTTTTGTAAAATTAGACCCTTGCTCTCTTGTTTGAGAACGATATTTCAAAGTATGCCAGTGTTAAGTCTCCAATTCACGAGAATTAATGTCCGTAGAAGAATGAAAAATACGGAATGAAAATTGTTTTCGCTATATTTCGCTTCACAGAATATAAAACAATGTAGCTAAGAACAGCAGTTCTGAAGTATTCCGCACTTATGAATAAACTATGGTATTTTATGACGGATAAAAATGTAAGATTTCAGTATAGGGAATTATCGTTGTCTGTATAAAAAATGTGGTGAATAGGAATTTATTTCGGTGTTATTACCAAGTAAATAAGTGTGTTTTTATCTTAATTATGTATACTTCAATTGTCAAAAAGTCTGAAAGTTAGAATTTATAAAACAGTTATATTACCGGTTGTTCTGTATGGTTGTGAAACTTGGACTCTCACTTTGAGAGAGGAACAGAATTAAGGGTGTTTGAGAATAAGATTCTTAGGAAAATATTTGGGGCTAAGAGGGATGAAGTTACAGGAGAATGGAGAAAATATCGAGAAAAAAACATTAAAAATAAAATGACGTTTGAATGGGCATTTTGTCTTTAATGTTAGTTGGGAGGCCGGAGGGAAAAAGACCTTTAAAAAGATGGGAAATAATATTAAAATGGATTTGAGTTATGATGGTAGAGACTGGAAATCTTGCTCAGGATAGGGACCAATGGCGGGCTATTTGAGCCTGGGTTCCTTAAAAGCCGGTAAGTGACTTCAATTTGTTTTCAATGGTCACATAAATTACTTAGGCTATGGATCGGTGAAAATATCGAAAAAAAACATTAAAAAATGGAAATTTTGTTTTTTTGTGCTTATTTTGGCCCTTTGACAATTTAAAGCCCCTCAGGACGAATTTAAAGGGACCAGTGGGTGCGTGGCGCTGCAGCCCTTTACTGACACTCAGCTGTCATTCTGACAGACTTGTTCTTCATTCTAACTAATTCTACTTTCCATTCAGTTCATATTTCCCGCTGTTATGTTGGAGAAAAATGTGTATGGTAGATCTACTGTATATGGAAAGGAAGGGTATCGATAGTATATATCACATCCATGCTGTACTTTGATACTCGTTTTCTCGACTTTCCAATTTTTCAACATTTTGTAACATTCAAAATCCTCTAAAGAATGCAGTTTTTCTCCAACCTCAGTGAAATTTTGCACAGAAGTCCATAAAAGCATGTGAAGTAAACTGTCACATATGTTTTATTCTTTCAAATCACCATGTGTTGAGGACGTGATAAGTTTTAAAAAATTGAAAAATTAACAACTAAAAGAGTACCTAACTATCTTTCTTCTCAAAAAGTAATTTGAAAAACATGAAAAGCACGTCTCATATTTTACATACATCTATCAGGGATAAATTGAACATGAATTTAAAGAAAAATTATGTAAACTATGAAAAATGGGACAATATAATTCAGTATTACAAAAAACAACAAAAAATTAATTATAAGTAATTGGAATATCATCGTGCAAATTTGTGTCCTGCATGTCCACATAGTAAAAAATATGTGGTAAAAGTTTTAGATTAACTGGTGTAAAAATGTAGAAGTTAGAAATTTCACAGATCCATAGTCTTAACTCAAGAAGTCTTTTACTTTCTACTTTTGCGTATTAAAAAAGGTCGAAAGAAATAAAATATTTTATGAATTCTATATTTGGAATTTAACCGATGAAAGTATTTCATATTTTATTTCCAACAGCGTATTAATTTCCGCAATACGAACATTTGATAAGTAAAAACGTTTAATCATACATAAAAAAATTCGACTGAAAAAACAACAAAATTTCTCCAAAGTCCAATGAAAATAAAACAATTAAGTCTAAAATATTTCGTAATATGCAAGAGTTTCATGTTATTTCTTGAATGAAAGTTTAATATTTGCTTTCTGCCGTCATTAAAAGATTGAGTTATGAAGATGCAAATTATTTCCGTGCATTTGACCTTTTCGTTGATAACGAAAATTCTGAAATTGTAACTACAGTGTATTCTAATAGCTGTAAGTCTACTTGTTAAGTTAAAATAAATTCATTCTCACTGAACAAAAACAGATAGATAATTTCGACAATAAATATGAATAGTTTTAAATCCAATGAAAGTACTGTTGCCTTAATAGCGAATACACATCTTTGTTTGCAATGTTGATTAAGAAGCACAATATGACTACATTACAGTATTTTAATCTCGTCAGTAAAACAAGCACATGATGTTAAAATAAAATTCAATCGTAGAGGATAGGCCTATAACAACATCATTATTTTAATTAAAGGGTTCAGAGCCACAGTGGGCCAAACGCCATTTATTAAAAACGAGAAAACAAGGGTTAAAATTAAGTGATTACCATAATTCAATGAAACATATAGCAAGTAATATAAAATATGCACATTAAACTAAATGATATGTCAATTTTCATTAAACTATTGTATTAACTTTAACCTTTGCTTTCTCTATTTTTAATAAATGGCGCTTGGCCCACTATGGTTCTGAACCCTTCAATTATATAACATTAGTCATAAAATTACGAGTAGTGATGAGAAGAAAATCACTGACTTGGTGATTTTATCACGGTGATCGAAAAATCACGATCACACCAGTGATTAAACAGCTCTTTAAACAGTGATCACAGTTCGAGAGCTAAACTGCTCACCAGCTGAACAGTTCACGTTATTTACTCACTGCTTGCGCTGCGCTGCTGTACTTACGCTACGTAGTGACAACACTGGGAACTACTACGCCCGCGAACTGTGAGCGCTCGATTTTGACAATACATTCATGGCGAAGTGCAACAACATTGATTAAAAACGCAGTAATCACAGATTACGAAACGACGGTTAAACAGTAGCCGTGGTTAAAATGTAATTTATGTGCACCATTCATAATCACCGATTACTAAAACATGGCTAGCTGACACCTCATTTAACCAGAGTAAGGTCTATGATGGTACATTGTTTCTACAAAATGACTAAAGCAAAGCATCCATACCGCTGCAAAGATAATAGTCAACGTCTAAAAACGACTTAATTACTAGATTTAAATGTATTATATAAAAAAGATGGAATATCCATAAAGGAAAAGGATGCAGAAGATTTGTAGGAATGTGTGTACGATCTTGGACCCCATTTACACCAGGGAATTGTGCATTATCCTAAGATCCATCCATAACCTCTTGTTCAGCCAGTGACATAGAGAAAGAGATACCGGTATTCCAGTATTCCCTCTTAAAATACAGAAAATAACAGTTACATAGAATCGTAATATAAGCAGCCGATCCGTAAGAGAAATATGATTGTTCTTGTGTTATTTCAAGTAATTCATTTGTAGATTTTGATAAACGAAATCCCTCCTGAAATTTTCTGTCACCTAATTCCTCGTAAGAATTCTCTCTTTCCACTAAAGAACCTTCGCGCTCACGCTCTATCCAAGTAATTCAAATACTGCACAATAATAATTGTCTTCGAAATAATCACCTGTGGTTCTGGCCGCCATTTTGCTTTACTTGCTCTACTAATCGCTGGTTATCTCCTTTAACCGCTCATATTTGGCCGGTTAGAGATTACAAAGTCGTAAACGAGATCGATCCACCGTAAAAATGCTTAATCAAATTTTACCATAGTTACAAACGTTGATGCACGTGGGCATCAATGTAGCCAACTCAGTAGATTTCAGGCTGATCCTGGCAGATTTCAATTTCTTAAAGCCGGAAAATATACTATTATCATCAACCCACAGCCGAAAATCTGGCAGGTTTTTACATTGCTTAATTGATTCCATTATTTTAAGCAGTGACATTATTAATTTGCTACACTAATTAACCAGTAAAATTACAATAATAACAAAATTTTACCAAATATGACAATGATTTAAAAATAACAATGTTTCATTCATCTTCTGAGTGATGTGTGAATTCACACACACACACACACACACACACACACACACAATGTCAAAATTACTAAAGTCGCGACGCTGTTATTCCCGGCGTGACTCCTCCTCTTTGCTTACGTCTTAGGAAGTGAAGGCTATATAAAGTCTAGGTAGGTAGTATCGTTCGCCATTTTTGTTCTTTTGTTGCCGAGCTACCATACGAGGAATCTATTTGCCACACCGTTAAACATTATCATGTCGTAGCTCCTATGATAATAAATCAAACGCACTGTAATTCAGCAAATAATTCAGCGGCAAATAACGTCTTCGTGTGCTTTATGCGAACGCCA
Organism: Periplaneta americana; assembly: GCA_025594305.2. Classification (NCBI taxonomy): domain Eukaryota; kingdom Metazoa; phylum Arthropoda; class Insecta; order Blattodea; family Blattidae; genus Periplaneta; species Periplaneta americana. The sequence goes on along the minus strand of JAJSOF020000011.1, from coordinate 144,272,749 downwards.
ACGAAAGAGCCAAAATGGCGGGCGATTATATTAAGTATTTATCGAGCCTTAAGAAATGAATAACGTCTTCCTCAGCGAATTACAAGACGCACACGTTTAAATGTAGCCGACCTGCAAAGCGATTGGCTGCCGGAAATTAGAGCGACGGGACTATAATTTTCCATTTTTTTTTTCTCTTATAATATTTCACTTCAGGAATAGTGGACAACATCAAATGGAAATCATTATATTGGGTAGCCAGACGAAAAATGTTCAGTTTGTCTGTAGCATTACTCTCTTTCAGCTAAAGATTGAAGTAAATGTAAATAAATGCACGTGGCTTAATGGTTCCTGATTGGCTATTGGACGCACATCGCCTCCAAACTCATGCTTGTCATCTTCTTCCTCACATTAAAATAGTTCCTTCCAAAATAATAAAATGTATAATATACATGGAATATGAGTGAATTAAACATGCTTATAAGAACACTTTCTTACGATTTAAACAACATGTTTATATTAGTAGTTTCAGACATTGCATGTTAAATCACTTGTAACGTGTATTATGGCAACGCGCATGCGTAATAGGCATTAAATCCCTCCCAAGGTGACTTGCAGCTTCACAGAGCACATCAGCACAGCTGGTATAACACAGTGCGAGATTCAGTGTTGCCAATCTCAAATAAATTTCTGTAGAATTAAAGAAATTCTCCACTCTTCAAAGAATAACATTTAATCACGAATCTACAGAAAAAGAAAATCCACTATTCCCAGTAGAGAAATAATAAATATTAACCCTCTGTGAGTATTTTATGGGTTAGTTAATGAATGTGTTGAAATGTCTGCAATATATCAGACGGTGGCTGCCCTGCGTGCTCACTTGCCGAAAATAATGCGCCCTGGTGGCTGCTTTGGTAGCTAGCTTGCGATTGCGGAGTAATACATTTCGGTTTTGTTTACGTCTACTTAAATCTTTAGTTGGAAATAGAGTAGATTAAATGAATGAATAAATAATTAGATAAATGAATAACTAAATAAATAAATATTGACTTTTAAATCTTTAATCTGTTTTTAAAATGATGAAACGCCTATATTTACATCTCAGTATTGTGCTTACACTTGACTTCTGTGAAGTACAAACACATAACCTCAACATTTTCTCGCCCTCACCTACCATGAAACATCGCAGTGAGACAATGTGATGAGGGGGGAAGAATGGACTGTTCAATGTTCACCTGGAATAAGTTCGCAGTTCAACCACTGTTTCACTGTCTAAGAACACCGTGATCATAAATGAGCAACCACAGGTTGAACAGTGATCACAAGAGAGCAGTTTATCTCACCACTAATTACGAGTATATTATTATTTACTTACTTTAATAGTTCGGATATATAAATTTCACGGCAACGATCGAAGTGGCTTAGTGCTAAGACACTGGGCTCGCTACCGGGAGAGATTCCGGGTATAAATACGGAGTTGGCCAATCTGATCAGGATTTTTAGCGGTTTCCTCGACTATAAAATAACTACAAAAATAGCTAATTAACATGCAAATGCCGGATTCGTTTCCACTTCCTCTACAAAGGTATGGATACTATTCCGCAAGACCTGACAGTGGGCATTGTCCCAGATACGGTCACTGGATAACAACACTTGTCTGTGGTATGTGGCGGCAAAATGGAAGTCCTATGTACCATTTCCAGAAGAAAATCGCGGTATGACCTCACAGTTAAAACGACTGTAACTAAACCTGAAATAAACGTAATTAATGGCTATAACAAATTTACTTCCCACGGTTAATTTTCAATAAAGATTATTTAAGTTTGATTGTATTTAGTTACGCCGCTTCAAATAAAACTAAATCACTTGTTTTTCAATTTTTGTGCTAAACACCTACGCTGCGATCAAAATATAACACGCTTTAAAATTGGCATGTTTTCAAGTCTTTGATTTTACCTATGGATCTATGTATCCTGAACACTAAGTTGAATCAGCGTTTGTTCAGTGAGAGTTGAGGTTCTTTACTTGGAGAAATGTAACAAGAAATCAACAAAATATAAGGACAAGAAAGTAAAAGTTGCTACTAAAGGAAGGGAAAAAGTACTCAATATTTAAATTATTATCCTTAGAAATATTTATAATATCTTGAAGAGATCAATGTATTTTGCAAATGTTCTTTTATAATTAAGAGTTTGCCTCATTAGAGTTATTAATTCTTTGGATCTAATCCAAATTCCGCTTATTGCTGAAAGGAGCAATGACATTAGCCGTCTTAAAATACACGAGATTTCGAAGGCAAGGGTACCTATGCAGGTGAAAGACAAGTCTGTTGAATCTTTATCTCCCCAGAGTAATGGAAATCGTCCAAAGAAAATCTTTCTAACATTACAGACTACCGGTAATATATTTTCTTTTATGAACTGTGTGAAATGAAATTGCTTCAAACGAAAACATAATTTGGCTCCCAAGAAATTCCTATATGTATTGCGTGTTTAAATATTTGTCTATAGAAATATCAAATGATACAAAACAATTATCACGAACTGATGATGTGTGTGTGGATGTGTGTGCCAAAATGAGTAAACTCAGATGGAGAGCTCATGGTCGCAGACATATTCTTTGGCTGTTATTAATAATTACAATTTCCGCTACACGGTAGGTATTGTCGCGAACAGTATGAACTTTATAACTGTCATCAAACGACTATTCCATATGAGTAAGGAGCGGATTTCTATGTAATTAAATATTATTTTTGCGTGTGATAAAACATAATTAACAAAGTTAAAAATTGCGAACATGAAGTTTCAAGTTTAAAACTCGAATTTTATTTCACATAAAAACACATATTTTCACAAAATAATTATGTAAATACATATTTTCAGGAAATCTTGGAGTTTTTTTACTTAAATAATTTTTTACAAGAACTTTTTAACATTTTAAAACTAAATCAATTATGTCACTCAGAAATACGTTAGCCTATCTTTTTAAGAATTCTTGGTTGCTTCGTGTTTCTAAGCGCTGTGTGGTGTATCCGTGATCCATTTTTGTAATAGTATCGCCACAAGTTCTGAGAACTGCTAGGCAGCATATCAATATTATTATAAATAAATTAACATGTACAAGGAGGAGAGATCTTGCAACACATAATTAGGAATGATTATTGTTGCTGAAGATGATTTCATTCCACGCTTTGTTTGTGAAACACAACAGATAAGAGCTCGGGTATGAACATTATTTAATTTAAACAAATCTCTCGCCTCTCGCTCATGTCTATCAAGTAAGGCAATACGCCTTGTTGTGATTCCCTGTTATTGGGCTTCGTCAATCGATATCCTTCAAGATATACTGAAAGATGGTTATTTAAAAAACGATTTGGCTTTCCTATTAGCAAATCTAAGCTTTTTGTGTGACTTGTCTGAAACAGAGAGGTGCGTGCCGTGGAAATTAAACTAGACTCGCTACCAGGTTCAGAAGTACAAGTAGGCTACTAAGGGACAAATTCCAGAATGTGTTTGGGAAAAACAGTGGCTATAAAAAAATGTGTAAAGTTGCTCAAGTATTGGAGGGGTACCTGTAGGTGAAATTGACGGTGTTTGTGTTTGTGACATTCCTCTTTTTAAATATGCACGTCTGACGTCCTGTGATGTGGAAAGTCGTTTTCACAGTATAAGTCGTTGTTCAGAGATAATCGGCATGCATTTGTGATGGAGAATTTGGAAATGACCTTTGTTGTTTACTGCAATTCTCGGCCAACTACTAGCACTCAAGTGTGGTTGGTGAGTACATAGTAACATTTTTTTTTTTTTCCAAGCTAAGTAAGGTATTTTCGTCATATTAAAGAAATATATTTTTTTTATTTTTAGCAAATATTTTTGTACTTTTTAGCACATAAAAATAAATATATTTACATTTTTTTGCACATAAAAATCCGCTCCCTACATATGAGATATACGTGTTCTACAGAGATGCTGCCAAAAACAAAACCGCTTGCGGTGGAAAACAAAGACAAGTGCTAGAGACAAAACGCCTGATACTGCGACTACCTGCATCAATTCGTGACAATCACCGTGAATCACTCTGCACGTACTGTGTGTCTGTGTCAGTGTCCCTCTGTGCGTGTGCGCTTTGCGTGCGTATGTGTGTGTACTTATAAAATGTTCCAGTAACCATGTTACAAACTTTCAGATCTAGTACAGGACGTCCTAAGAAGCAATTTGAGAATAGGAACACACGCTCGGAAATGCCTTGCCTGCGAGTTATAACCCAAAATAGATGTCACTAAAATACAAGCAAGCCAGGAAAATCCTCTCACGCATACAAACTAAGATGTCTATTGCACATAGAAGCTTTATCAGTAGATCATTAACCCAGAGGTAGACATCACTCTGCCCTCTTCTTCCACATTCTGGAATAGTTATTACCGATCTGGTGGCAAGTCTCCACTTTCGACAGACATCCAATTTGATGCTTGCAAGCTTCGCTGGCTTTATGGTACTTGAAATACAATTTCCAGCTGTAATTCGCAATCGAGAAGTTTCTGGATGTGTGTTCCTATTCTCAAATTGTTTATTATTCCTTTTTAAATGCCTTAAAAGACAATGAAACAATGATTGTATATCGTCACTTCAGTGTAAGAACTGGGTAACTCGAAATTTGCGTTTTTTAGTTACCTCTTTTATAACATAGCAAAAATCGCACAAAATGTAATGCAAGAACTAGGCACTTGATCGAATGATATCAGCGACATCTATTTTCCAATATAACAAATAGGTGAAAGAAAACGAGACATATTCCTTAGTGCAATAAATAAGTAAATAGGCAATGTCACAAAATATGAAAAATCAAGTTACCTAGTTCTTGCAATCAGGTGATGATATGTATTTGTGTTATTTTGTGTATATGTGTGTGAATCAACAATTGAGGCACTGAGATCAAAACCGGGACTAGTCATGCAGAGGTAATTTTGAGAAAAACACAAAAAAATGTCACAGTCTGCATTATACTTGCTTTAACCAGTTGTTTTTGGTATTGTTACTTTGCACTTGGCCAGATCTACTTGTCCCACAGCGAGTTATTTTTTTTTAGAAAACGTAACATAGGGAAGACTCGGCTAATTCCGCAATATTAAGTAAATCTATCATATTTTTATCAAAATGTTTATTGAAAAATATTATCAATGTATGTAGACATGGACGAAACCTTTCATTACCAAATGAGATAAAGACAACTATTAAAATGCAAATATATTTAGTTGCGCATACTTTACAGTTGAAAAAGAACTCGGGTAATTCCGCAACAGTGCGGATAAATCCGCAATAGGACTGGCTAATTCCGCAGTAGTAAATAATTATGAAATACATTATGAAATTAACATAAAAGAAACAATTTATGTGCAACAATGCTCACTTTCTTCACAGCTGTGTAGCAAAACACGAAAAACAGCCAACTTTCGATGTTCCTTGATTTTTTTCTATAGCACTGCAGAGGACATGCCTCCTGTTGACAGCCGCTCAAAACTTACCTTCACGCTATTGTAAAGCCCCAGCAAAATCATCATCAAAGCCCCACTACTGCGGAATTACCCGTACTGCGGAATTAGCCGAGCTTCCCCTATAGAAATGTGTTTTGAAAACTGTTCACATGTCCCCTTTTGATCTAAAGGAACAGAATTTCATTAAAAAAACAGTAAGTAAATTAAATACGGTAATCTTTTCGGTATTATATTACCATTGTTATATAAACATTAAATCACAAAATTATATTTATAAACAAGTTGACACCTTCCTAATAATAATAATAATAATAATAATAATAATAATAATAATATTATTATTATTATTATTTATTTATTTATTTATTTATTTAATCTGGCAGAGCTAAGGCCAGTAGGCCTTCTCTTCCGCCCAGTCAGACTCTAATTCTAATTGAATACAATTGCTTACATAATTATTGCATTAATATCTAGACCATAAAACAACATGAAAGTAAATAATGAAAGTTGGATAACTAATGTTAGTGTGACAATAATAAACATTGGTAAGAAATAGTAATAATAATAATAATAATAATAATAATAATAATAATAATAATGAGATAATTTAGATATTTATCTGTGATATATATATATATATATATATATATATATATATATATATATATATATATAACCATTAAACATTGAGAAACCTGAAAAAGCTATTATTGTTAACAAGAATTGTTAGAAAAATATTTCGTTAGCCTATTCTTAAATTGGTTTGATGTCTGACAGTCCCTGACATTACTCGGTAGGGAATTCCAAAGCCGAGGAACAGCCACAGTGAAAGAAGATGAATATGAGGATGTTCGGTGGGAGGGAATGGATAATATTGAAGAGTGTTGTGATCGTGTGTCTAGGTTATGATGGGTGGATAAATTTTGAAAACGAGACGCAAGATAGACAGGAGTGGAGAAATGCAATATGTGATATGTGAAAGAGAAGGGAAAGACAGTGGATTCTCCTACGATCTTCTAGACGGAGCCAGGATAACATTTAAAACACTATCGAATTGGGTCACCTTCACTGTCTCACAACTCACTCCCACAATCTTGGGATGCTGAGTCATTTTTAACACTGTATCTCGAAGTGTGTGAAACACTTTGTTAGAAGAAGGGGACTAGTCACTTGACAAGTCCCGTTTTTCAACTTAACGCTAGAATTCTATAATGCTTCACGCAAGTGACAACTTCCATTTTTACATTAAACGATGATTTTTTTATTTTATTGGGTTATTTTACGACGCTGTATCAACATCTAGGTTATTTAACGTCTGAATGATATGAAGGTGATAACGCCGGTGAAATGAGTCCGGGGTCCAGCACCGAAAGTTACCCAGCATTTGCTCGTATCGGGTTGAGGGAAAACCGCGGAAAAAACGTCAACCAGGTAACTTGCCCCGACCGGGATTCGAACCCGGGCCACCTGATTTCGCAGCCAGACGCGCTGACCGTTACTCCACAGGTGTGGACTTAAACGATGAAGGGTCGCTCATACTGGATGTTCATTTCAAAGTGTGTCATGACGTCACTGTTGTTGAGTCACCGATTTGAAGCGAGTTTCAGCTTATATGTTAGAGAAGTTGCCTATTATTTAAGGCGTTCTTCAATCTGAACTTGAGAATGTGTAAGGTATAACTTGAACGTCGTAGCAACAGATGGCGGTCTGTACGGACTGTGTGCTACCATAACCTCTTTCGGACTGTGTTTTACGCCGGCAAGTCGTACGCAGGGTATTTGTTATCATCGGTTGCGTACGGTAACATTCCACAACACAAATCAAATGCTCCGTGTCCATGTTGACCGTCGAAGATAATGTCAACAAATACGTAAGTAATCGTCTTAACCCTCTCCCCATATCCCGACAATACGTATTTCCAAACAGTTCACATTCCTGCCACTACCGGCGTTACCGTACGTATCGGTACGTACTCTTCAGAATGAACGCCGTACTTGCTAGGCAACTTCTCTGCCTCATAGGTTATACACCTCTGCGGAAGTGTAGGAAGATTGAATTCTCTAGGCTCATCGGCTAGCCACATGACGGCATACAGCGATCCATGACACACTTTGAACTGAACACCCAGTATAATAAGGGAGCACTCTTAACTCTAATATTCCAAAATTGATGATAAGTCCCGTTTTTGATCTCAGCTCCTGAATTGTAATTCTGATCTTCACAATGCGAGAAAAAACTTCAACAACGAAAAAAAATGTATTTAGGGTGTTTAAAAATACACAGCAAAATTTCACGGTTCGATTCCTCACATGTAGAGGATCAAAAAACGTTCTCAGTCTGAGCCATCTACGCCTTTTTTATAAGCAGATGTACAGTTCTACATATTCATAGCCGGTTCCGTAAACACAGTACCCATAATAAGATCTAATGCCAAAGACAATAGCATGTCCGATGTACTAGCTCAGTTGGTTAAAACATGCAATCGAATATGGTAAGGTTGAAATTGGAATCTCACATCATACGTGTTTTAAATTATTAACCACGGATTACTCCAGAAATTTCGTCATTGATTCTACGCCATTCGACATTATTCTACGAATTCCGGAATGTGCAATATTAAAACAAAAGAAATAAGAAAAAAACACTGATGTTTGCAACGACATTCGAGTCGACACTTCGCGCCCTATCAGGTGTAATATACTAGACAGGTTTCGTTAACTTATTGCAGACCGAGGCCAGCATTGTTGAATATATACAGTATTATCGTAAGTGATTTCACTTTCAATATCAACGCTTTAAATATTTATAAATAAACACGTTATTAAAATGTATCAGTACGAACTAACCTATGATAGGTGTTTCCTTTATTAGCATTACCAGAAATAAAACGGAGAAATGACTATTATCTACTGATCCTAACGTCTCTTTTTCAGTCAATGAAATGCCACCCACCTACATCAAGTCATCTTATCTATACTAATAATAAATCTGTAGCCGACATTTTTCTGGTAATTTTCGATTTTCCAAAAATAATTGGTCCTAACATATATAATTAACCACCCTAAAACCGAAAATCGCTTTTTGAAATTTTTGTTTGTATGTCTGTCTGTATGTTTGTTAGCTTTTCACGCGATAATGGCTGAACCGATTTCGATGAAAATTGGAATATAAATTAAGTTCGTTGTAACTTACATTTTAGGATATATGGCATTCAAAATACGTTATTTAAAAGGGGGGTTATAAGGGGGCCTGAATTAAATAAATCGAAATATCTCGCTTATTATTGATTTTTGTGAAATATGTTACATAACAAAAGGTTCTTTAAAAATGATTTCTGATAAGTTTTATTCTCTGAAAAATTTTGATAGGACTGATATTTAATGAGATAAATGAGTTTTAAAATTAAAATAACTGCCATCTAAGGCGGTGTATTGAAATAAAAACAAATGACTTAGTCTATAAGGGGCCTTAGACACAACAATCGAAAGCTATGAAACATAGCCTACAGACAATGTTTCTGTGCTTGTATGAAGTAATATCAGAAGCTAAATTAACCGATTTGTATAATTAATTATTATTTCATCATTGGAAAGTGTACTTTCTCTGGATGGACATAATGCTATAATGTTATTACAGTAACTTGTGAGTGAATTGAGGACAGGTAAGATTAAAATAGCTCCTTATGCACAGAAAACTTGATAGGTTATTCTGTACATTCATTTCCTGTATTTCTTATAATAATGTTTATGAACATATTCATTTTTATCTCAGAGAATTAACGAACAACGAGAGTGTATTGATTTAGTATGCAGTAATAGTACGTTAGCTTAGCAATCCATTATGTTATAATTCAAATTTTAACTATGCTCAATTGAATCGTGTTAAAATACATAAAATACATATGCAATAAATGCAATGCAAAAAAATTGGGTAATGAGCCAAGCAGATTATGTTGCGCTGTTGTAAAAGTTGTTCCTCCTGAGATTCAAGAGCTCCCACAACAAATTAAAAACTTTCTAATTCGAGTACATCCGTTATCAACACACTTTTTCATAATATAATATAATATAAACATAATAATAAATCTGTAGCCAAAATTTTTCTGTTAATTTTCGCTTTTCCAAAAATAATTGGTAATAACAATTGAGAAACATGTTAAAGGAATTGTCATTGCGCCAAATGAGTGGTCTCTGGATCAAAATGTTCGCATTTTAATATTTTAAATACAATTTAAATTAAGTAACATATTAAACGATTTATCCTTCTATCAAACACGAATGTTCCCTGGATCAAACGTCTTATTTTAATTATGTAATTACTTTATATTTATTTCTAACGGGTGCAGCGGAGAGCACGGGTACGGCTAGTAATCAATATATATTTCCTTATAACATATCAATCTATCTAAACACATAGGCATTCAACCATCTATTCCAGTGGTGGGCAAAATGAACGCAACCCACAAGACAGGATTTCAATGGCAGCTACATACTGTGGGAGGGGTTGCACTCTACAGTGCAGTGACGGATTTACAGACAGTTGCGCCACTACGCTCCTACCTACCATATGTAATTAGAATAGTTCATTGACGTGATATTTAATTAATCATGTTTCAAAGCAATTTCTTCGAAATTGGGATTTATATCTGTGCATGCTATTTTCAGTTGCGCAAGGAGATGAGCACCGCTTAAGCGGGATTTGTGGCTGGACTTTATAAATTTCATTTTAGAAAACAGCTGTTCGCACTGGTAGGTTGATGAATACATACCGTCATTTCCCATTACTATGGTCCTGGAACAAAACTATGGTCCACGATACAACCATTCAAAGATCATTGTAGAAGTAACATAGACCGTTCGTAGATAGCTGCAGTGACTTGAATTCAAACTACAGTACAGCAAGAATATAGATAAACGAGGTACTACGTTATGGAGTACAAAGTTTGAATAGTTGTATCGTGGACAATAGTTATATTCCAGGACCATAGTTATGGGAAATGAAGGTACTCATTATTTTGAAGCAAACTGTCTAAGCAGTGGATATGTAGTACCGGACATCTTTTAAAAATTTTAGCCCCCAGTAGACCTTCATGTTCTGCTTTCAAGAAGCCATCATTCTGCAAATCCAGTACCTCTAACTGCAATTCTAGGATAAAATTTTCAATTTAAACATGAAAAGGAGTGGCAGAAATATTGAAATCTTTCTCCATCCTTTGAAAATCACTGAATCTGTGTTCTTTGAACTCATATAACAGGTGATCTATTCTAAGAATGTACATATTTAAGTTCGCGTCCTGAATATTTGTTACTAATCCTAAACATGAGAAATGAAAGAACCATCTTTCTTGTAAGTGTGATATCCTCTCGATTCATATGATTCTGCGAAAGATATTGTATCACTAATGAAGCTCCGAAGTACAGCAATCCAGTAGGCCTATAATCCGCCACGTACACGCGCAGTATTTTCATGGAGTGGGGAAGGGGAAGGTAGGGGATAAGTTTGATGCTTCGCAATGCCGCAGGAATGCCCACCATTGATCTATTCACTTGTCTCTATCCTCCCACAATATATTTATTCCACTGCTGCTACTTACATTTATCTGCCGCAGTGACACGAGAAACTGTTCTTCATTCCCTTACATATAGGCAACACATCTTTCAAAGGAACACGTACGATAGTGGTAACTTAGGGGTTCCATTTTCCTAAATGGGAACTTTTGTGTACCGTTATTTCCCATAACTATGGTCCTGGAACACAACTATGATCCACGATACAAATATTCAAAGAACAATGTAGAAGTAACATAGACCGTTCGTAGATAGCTGCAGTGACTTGACTTCAAACTACAGTACAGCAAAAATATAGATAAACGAGGTACTACGTTATGGAGTACAAAATTTGAATGCACCACAGTTGTGTTCCAGGACCATAGTTATGGGAAATGACCGTATATTTTATCACTTATTCCTCCCATTCTTCAAAGTTTCAGTTAATATAAACTCTGTATTACGAAATGGACGTGTTTCATAACTGCGTACATTAAAAGCTACATGAAAGAAGGATTGGAGTACACGAGTGCATATAAATAAATCAACTAAAATGTTATATCTGGATATTAGCAAACCGCTGTGGCTTCCAGATGCGGGGTAATTCGGAGTATGTTGAGTAATAATGTGCAGGCGGCCAAGAACATTGCAGGAACAACTAATCAAAACGTAAATTGTCCATCTCCGGTCAAAATTGAGTTTGGAGTGGTTTTCGATAAATGGCCGTATTTTCTGCACATGTGGCAAACAGAATTATCCAAATCATAACCTGTCCCACCCATTTTTACACAGTTCTGTGAGGAGTAACTAATCGACAAGTAAACTGGGAAATGAGTGCGTATAAACAATCGCAGGACTCTGGGATTTAAATCCCGGTCACAGAAGTATTTAAATTCTGGCATGGAAAGTTACAAAGTCACTGGCAACACAGTTCATCAGTATCCAGACAGACAACACATCAAAAATTAATCGCCAATATAACATTAAATCAGAATCCGCAACGAAGACCTGAGGAAGATGACAGGCATCAAAGACTCAGCAACATCAGCCACCTCATCATCAAATGAAAGTGGGCGGGCCACGTCATGAGGATGGACCACAACAGATAAAACAATAGCCTGGGACCCAAGAACCGGACAAAGGAGCGTAGGCTGACAGAAAAAAGATGGGCGGACGATCTGAAATTCACTTTGGATCCAACTGGACGACAACAGCCAAGGACCGCCGAGAGTGGAGACTACTGATAGATGCAGCATGAAAGAATAAGGATCTTTCCCGAACTGGCTACGCGGGAATGCCAGAATAACCACCTTGCCAGCCAAGAGGCCCTTGCCCTACAGGGATTCTACGGGCTAATTCTAATAACATTAAATGAGCAGAAATTCACGTTTCCTTGCTAAAATAAGATTGTAACAATTCCATGAAATCGCTGATGTCCACCAAACCGCATCAAAACACAAATCCCTCAAGTTAAATAGTGTTATAACTTCTATCATTTTGAAATTGTTGTTTATTGAGATAGCCTATATGGTTGATTCATCTTCAACAATAGATTTAAACAAGATTTTATTAATCTTTATATTACAAATAGTTTGCAAAATGTGCATTTAGTTTGGGAAATGTGTATTTTCTGACACCCCAGAATCAAAAGAATTTCACAATTCAGTACCGACATACAGTACTTTCATCTCTTTGAAACATTTTATTCCCTTATTACTGCCTAATCAATCAGTCAGTTCAACATTCCCGTAGCTTAATTAACTCGCCAGAAGAGAGCACGTCCCATCCTAGGCAGATCCTGTGAGATTGTTTTGATGAATAAAACAGTTTTTTTATCTTTAAAAGGATAATTAAGATTTCATTACGTAGTGGCATCAAACAATTTTAATCAATTTATTTGTGAAGTCGAAACAGGCCGGTGGTGACCTAAACTGTGTAATATGATTATTACCGTCCCTATTTCATGTTATAATCTAACCAATTGTAAATGATTGGAGAAATAGTTGAAATGATTATTATTTGCCGTCATTATTGTTGCCAAGAGTTTTTCAGATAACCTTGAGTAAAAATTAAAAGCACTAGATTTTACAGCTGCTAGTATCGAGAAACACGAAGCATATGACCGAGCACGTCCACCGCTGTGGAGTAACAGTTAACACGTATGACCGTGAAACAAGCGAGTCTAGGTTCAAATCCTGGTTGGGATAAGTTGCCTGGTTGGTGTTTTTTCCGGGGTTTCCCCTCAACCAATTTAAACAAAATTGCTGGGTAACTTTCGGCGTTGAACCTCGTACTCATTTGGCCATCAATTAATTCACATATCAACATCATCATCACAACTTATTTATCAAATTAATATGTTAAAAAGTGCTTTATATTTAGCAACTCAATTTTTGCAATCCAAGCCATAGCTTCAATCAATATTCCTACAAATTCCAAAATCGCAGAAATTCAATCACCCATACACATTCTGGCAAAATAAAATAAAAACCTGTATCTCCAATGGACCCCTGCCCATTGTGAAATTATGGACAATGAGATTGCAGATTGTTTGCCAAAGAAAGGAACTAAAATGTTACAAGTATCCTTGAAAAAGATATCTTATCACAGTGCCAAATTATTCATACAAACAAACAAACTTTCAAATTAAAATTCTAAAGAAATTTCAAGAAAACAGTAATAATAAATCTTGATCAGTATTGCTTACTGAAAAAGAACATCATTTCGAATGCTGACCATGACTGTTTAGCAGCACACCTAGAAGACTCTTTGATGAATCAAGAACATTTACGAAAATGTCCAGCTTTGACATTAATCTTTTGGATTCGGACTCTAAATTCTTTAGTCGGCGGGAAAAGACACACAAGTCAAAAAAATGAATTTTTCAGGAGAGACTTTGTTTTTAATTTACTTTTAACTAAATATAAGTATAATAAAGAAATTCATGTATGTTGGTTAGAGTAAGACCCTTCTCAATTCAACATACAAGAAATTTTATTAAAAAAATTAGAAAAAATACTTGACTTATGTGATTAGGTACAACAGAAAAAAAATCGACTTTTTTTTTTTTTTTTTTTTTTACTTATGTGCCTTTTCCCGCGAAGCGAAGGGAGAACTACCAAGTTCCTGGACGACCCACCACCACCACCACCACCACCACCACCACCACCACCGGGACATCATTTTATTTTTACTTCAATTTTTATTGTACCTGAGTTTTTGAATGTACTTCACCTCCACCCCTTCTACTAATGAAGTTCAATCGTCCTCCACACAGATCCAAGACCGCATATACAGTCATAATAGCCTTACGGTTATAGTAAACAGTACGTTCCAAAAATATGTTCGCGTTTTCCAGTGACGAAAGAGCTTTCAATACTGCATCATTTTCCATTTGTCTACGTCGCAACCCGGCTTCCCCACCTGCTTCTATTCGCCTCTCTGTAAATGCTAGTGGCTGGGCAGTCTTAGCTCTTTTCTGAGAACATTAATTTCTGTTAGGAATTGGACGTCTACGTAATATTATACCCATACAATTGTTTAAAATAATTTAAATAAAAGGGCCTCGTTAAGTAATTAACTGTCACCTGATTTCCTCCTTTTCTACGATCCTGCGATATAACCACTTGGACGGACAGTAGATAGCATGTCTCAGTAATATGATCTTTTCGGATCGGGCAGAAGTGAAGATAGAATTTACAGTACGTGAGGTCTCTTTTATAAATACGTACAGAAATATTTCAACATGAGTTACTGATATGAAATACGAACCTCGTAATTGGAATTACGTACAATAGTCTATAGTGAGATAATATGAACATTAGAACTGAAGCCTGTATTGAAATGAACGGCCACCATTTTCAAAAATGTGTTTAAATATCCATATGATTATTTTTTCAATTTAACTTCATTCTCTACAGTGTACGCTAATGTGTTGTAGACAGTATACTACCACTACCACTACCACTACTACATCTTCATCAACACCATCATCATCCATACAAGAGCCCGGGTTAAATTCACGGTGCGGAGTGCTGTACTTGCACAAGAGCGCGGCCGTTCGGCTACCCAATCATTCACATAATAAGAGTGATAAGCACAATAAACCTCAAGCTGCAGTGGTAGCCTTCAGGTCCCTCCTCCGTACAAGAGAAAAAAATGATCGTGCATTCACCTCTGGGGAATGAAGAAAACCTGTCCTGCAATCGTGATCGAGAGAGTGTACGTTCTGAGAAGTGTTTCCCTGCCTACCTCATCGGCAACATGTGGCATTTGGGAATTTGCAGGACTCGCCTACTGCTGCAGTGTTGGCAAGGTCCAGCGTATACTGCGCACTTGGCCAACGCAAGACCCCGCGTTTTATTCATCTCACTACAATACGCGCGCGCCAGTCAAACGCTTATAAATATCGCCAATACCAACAGCTGAGCCTGATAAATCGAGGAGGTGACGACATGCAATCGATTCACAAGTGTTGAATTCCGAGCCAAAACTAACAGGCTCTATGACGCAGACGACTCTAGAAAGTGTGACGCGGAATCTGTTCTTAAGAAGGCTACAAAGAAACTATTATTATTGGCTATATCAGTTATATGCTGATAAATTATTATCTATGCGAAATATCAGTTTTCCAATTTCATTAACCATGGTTGGTGTTGCATGTAACTGCGTATTTTCACATCTATTATAAATGTATTATTCCATGGTGTTTGGGCAAATGGAGGCAAGTCATAAAAATGAGTTTTCAGATAAATGAAAATAAAACTTCGGACAGTTATTGCAAATAATTTTCTACACAAATAAAACACACAAAATGCCAGTATTACCTTGACTTTTGCACATACACTTGTAGAATTTAACTTGTGTATTTACCCTTGGAAACAAAATTCAATTTGTACGAATAATTACAACCCCCTTTAAATGACACTCGGGAGGAAATTAAACGCAGAATAAATATGGGAAATGCGTGTTAATATTCGGTTGAGAAGCTCTTATCATCCAGTCTGCTGTCCAAAAATATGAAAGTTAGAATTTATAAAACAGTTATATTACCGGTTCTTCTATATGGCTGTGAAACTTGGACTCTCACTCTGAGAGAGGAACATAGGTTAAGGGTGTTTGAGAATAAGGTATTAGGAAAATATTTGGGGCTAAGCGGGATGAAGTTACAGGAGAATGGAGAAAGTTACACAACACAGAACTGCACGCATTGTATTCTTCACCTGACATAATTAGGAACTTGAAATCCAGACGTTTGAGATGGGCAGGGCATGTAGCACGTATGGGCGAATCCAGAAATGCATATAGAGTGTTAGTTGGGAGACCGGAGGAAAAAGACCTTTAGGGAGGCCGAGACGTAGATGGGAGGATAATATTAAAATGGATTTGAGGGAGGTGGGGTATGATGCTAGAGACTGGCTTAATCTTGCAAAGGATAGGGACCGATGGCGGCCTTATGTGAGGGCGGCAATGAACCTTCGGGTTCCTTAAAAGCCATTTGTAAGTATGTATGTAATTACAACCCCCTTTAAACGAACACCATTATATTATTTTCAATGCGTTGTCTATACGACATTTTAACAAGGATATGCTTTATTTTATGTTTTCAGTCATATTAATTATTTTTACCATCACATAAACACAAAAATTGGCAAATATAATAATAATAATAATAATAATAATAATAATAATAATAATAATACTTTTAAAAATTGAATGACAGTCAAAGCTTTGCCGTTCGACCATACCGCCAGACATCTTTCTCGAAAGAGTGCACATTTCGCCTACTTTTGAGACATCGGTGAACTTCATAGCAAGATACCCAGTCCCCTGACATTCAGTGAAACAAACGTATCACGGAATTAGGAGTATCATGGAATTAGGCAACTTTACCCTACAAGAAGTCCAAAAATGTCACCGTCAATATCGATGCACTTTGCAGCTTGTGTAACCACATGCAGTGTTGCTAATTTGAGCAGGTTCGGACATTCCTTAATGTTATCACAAGCATATAAAATGCGAGCGAACAATTGTTCCCTTGTTTCCGCTCTGCGTTTGTAGACCACAAACAATAATTTAATTATATAATGTCGGGTAACCTCGGTGGCCAAGAAATGACATCATCGCGACAGATCCAACGCCCAGGATAGATTTCATTGAAGTATCGGAACAATAGTCGGCTGGAATGACCAAGGGCTTCATTCTGTTGAAAGTACACACCAGCTCGTGTTGGCAAAGGAACATTATCCAAGTATTCTGGTAGCATATTTTGCAAGAATACAAGATATTGTGCTCCATCAAATAACTGGACCAATGAAATGGTCATTAATATCATGCCACACGTTAACTGCGAAACGAAGCTGAAAATTACTGTCCACAGCAACGTAAAGGATTTCCATCTGCCCAAAGGTGATAGTTACGCATATAGTTGATTCCGTTACGGGTCAATGTTGATTCACACCTAAATAGGAAGTGTTGAATTAATAGGTAATTAACAATGATCCAAGGACAAAATTCCAGCCGTTTGGCATCACATCCTTCAGGAAGGTGTTGCACATGCCGGTGATGATACGGATGTAGACCTTGCTCGTGTATTGTGTCACAGCACAACCTATATTTTGGTTGCGTCTGCATCAATGTGAGCAATTTTATTATGCGGAAGAATAAAAGGAGACTCATGTCTGTTATTTTCAAATAGCTGTTTCTCGAAAACCATTTAAAACAGGGTTGCAGAACTGGGGAAGAGAGGGATGGAAGCATGGGGAAAGAGTTTCTTCCTCCGTCCACAAAGCCGAAGCCTTCAATGACGTTTCTGTGACGTTTGGAAAGCACACTGAATACATATTTCTTCTCCCTCTACCCTACAATGACGCGAGGGTTGAAGGGAAGGAATGAGTTACGTGCTTCGGCTTGTGACGTATGCTACAATTGTAGCACAGTTTTGCATCCCTGATTTAGAATAAGACATAATTGTGTTTATATGTATTCCCTTTAGAATCAACGTATGACACTTTACCCTTGAATCACCCTTTATAATAATTAACATAGCATCAGGAATTCTAAAAGCAGGTACTGCGAATATCTCAAAATCGGTTTTTCGCACCACCACAATACTTTATCTCATGAGGAAACAAAGAACACTCATTTTAAGCTGTGTTCCTGTTACGCTACATGTTATATGAATTTTGGGTATCAATTCCGACTCTGATTATAATAAAATTATCATTTTCAAGCCATAAGAATTGTATACTGGTCTTTTAGATTTTTTTTATTTATTTTAGTAGGTTATTTTACGACGCTTTATCAACATCTTAGGTTATTTAGCGTCTGAATGAGATGAAGGTGATAATGCCGGTGAAATGAGTCCGGGATCCAGCACCGAAAGTTACCCAGCATTTGCTCATATTGGGTTGAAGGAAAACTCCGGAAAAAAACCTCAACCAGGTAACTTGCCCCGACCGGGAATCGAACCCGGGCCACCTGGTTTCGCGGCTAGACGCGCTAACCGTTACTCCACAGGTGTGGACTGGTCTTTTAGATAACAGCTTCATAATATACAATGTGTCTTGAAAGAATTAGCCATTTTTACATGTTATTCAAACGCGCTTATACGCAAGTGTTCGAGAAATGCAACTTGAGGTCAGAACATTAATTATAGCCAGGATTGCGTCGCGCATTACTTAAACATTGACTTTCAGTCTAAAAATAAACACAAGTTACTAATTCAATTAGCCAATTAACACGGTTCCCATGCATAACAGCTGTAGAATTCCTAGGAACGTGCCAACTGAAGCATACTCAAGCGATCTAGTCTGCCAAGTCTGTACAAAGTCCTATACCAACCTCAATACAGTGATTGTTTCAACTGTTTACACTTTTCGTAAATGTTGTTTTCTGGCTGAATCTCAACGGGGAAAACCCAACTGCTATAAACTCCAATAATTGTATATAATCAACATAAAAAAACTTCAACGGTTAGAGCGTAGCTTTAATACTGCATCAGTCATGCTCTTGGGTTCCAAACAAACTTAGAGCATGAATATCTCTTAGATATCGACGTGATAACCTATGTTTTTTTTTAGAGACCTGGCATCGAACCTTCCCTCGGTCTTGCAAATCCTATTGCACGCTTGTCTAGTTTCAAGTAAAAAAATACAAAGTGAGCAGAGCTTCAGTATAGGTCTCCACGTGGAATAGTTCTGTCGGTTGACGCGCTCGTAAAGGCAGCCCTGTTACAACTATTTATTTATATATTTATTTATTTACTTATTTATTTATTTTATTTATTTATTTATTTATTTTATTTATTTATTTAATTTTATTTATTTATTTTATTTTATTTATTTATTTAATTTATTTATTTTATTTTATTTATTTATTTAATTAAGTTTATTTATTTAATTTTATTTATTTATTTATTTAATTTATTTATTTTATTTTATTTATTTATTTAATTAAATTTATTTATTTAATTTTATTTATTTATTTAATTTTATTCATTTATATTATTTTTTTATTTATTTTCTTTTATTTATTTATTTCATTTTATTTATTTATTTCATTTTATTTAATTATTTATTTACTTTATTTTGTTTATTTATTTAATTTTATTTATTTATTTAATTTTATTTATTTATTTAATTTTATTTATTTATTTATTCATTTATTCATTCATTTATTTATTCATTTATTCATTCATTTATTCATTCACTTATTTATTCATTTATTCATTCATTTATTCATTCATTCATTTATTTAACCTGGTAGAGATAAGGCCATCAGGCCTTCTCTTCCCCTCTACTAGGGGATTACAACTACAATATTAAGAATACAATTACAATTATAATTACAATTAATATTAAATTTACAGATACAATAAAACTCAAAGTGCTAAAAGATTAACTAGTTAATAAAAGCTAGACAGTTTATTGTCAAAGTTAAGAAGAGAGAAGCATTTCTTTTATTGATTAAGTACAAATTAAACCTACTCTACGCAGTAAGAAAATGCTTAATAAGCTTGCTATAGAACGCTACTAAATTCCGACAGTCTCTGATGTCACTGTCATATTATGGTAATAGTGTGCGCAAATTGAACAAGGAACATGTACAGTTGTACGTTTATATTAGTGTGTCTGCCAATAAAAAAAAGTATAGCAATGTATAGCGATGTTTTGCTCACTATTTAACAAATATGGGCTTACATAAAAATCTCCGAGGAATATAGGTGCAAAACCGTTAATAACACCGTCCAGGAAGAATATTTTTAGAGCGCAGAAAACAGACACACGAAAAACAATATTGCATGTAGATTATTTACATTACATACATCCTCATATCTCCATAAAACATCAACATGAAAGAGGAGAACAAAATATGAAGCCGTCAAATGCATTAAAGTTACGCTGTGAAATTTACAAGGCTCGTTTTCTGAGTGGGCAGTTTGGCAACAGTGCTAGCAACAAAAAATATGCTGAAACAAGTGTCTGAAGAACTGTACACATTCTTGAGATAGTGCTGTGTTAAAACAAGACACTAGAACTTTTCCAAGTGGATCTCATAATTCCGATAAGCATTTCGAAGTGCTTGTTCTAATACATTACAGTAGGCTATAAATATTGTACAATGACAACATTCTAAGAAGGGTAATAATTTTTAAAAAATTAAAAGCTGTGATGTAAATAATTTTAATCCCAAGCTGAATATATTTTAATATTTAAAAATAGTATTACAGTTTCATAAAAAAACTCGGTAGACATAAAATCAACATTATGATGTAAGATGATTTATTCATTACTGAAACACTTCACGTGGCACATCTGTTAAGTATGGAAAATTTCCATTCATTTTAAAATGTCGTGGCACTTCTTTTCCGATTCTACAATTTCACGTACAGAGTTGTGTTTTTCGTTGATCTTCATGACACAAACAGCATTAAAAATGCTCTAAAATAACGTTATAAATAGGGTTCGATTTATTTATCGGAAGGAACAGAGTCACTCACAGATTACCCAGCAGCAGATTACCCATTGAATTTTTACGCTGCAACAATTTTATTAAAATATGTTGACTAAGTCACTGACTAAGAAGAAAGTGCCTACTGAAGGATGCACCAGAAGGAATGGTGAACGGAAAAAAAGTTCGAAGGATAAGAAGACAACATAATTATGATAGACAACATTAAGAAACATGGATCATATGCGCAGACAAAAAGGCGGAAAAGAAGGAAGATTGGAGAAGGTTGGGTCTGTATGAAGGACTTGCCCTTGGGCAGAAGACTAAGAATGAACGATTATGTCCGAAATGTGTTAATGCAGACGGACGCCATTTTGAACAACTCCTACAACATAATGGAATAAAAATACAGTATAATTAGGTTATGTGCATGCCGTTATTAATCAAACTTACACGAATACAAATACGCAGTCACCAGCGTAGCTCAGTCATCTAAGGCGCTTGCCTGCCGATCAAGAGTTGCGGTCAGGCGTGGGTTCGATTCCCGCTTGGACTGATTACCTGGTTGGTTTTTTTCCGAGGTTTTCCCAACTGCAAGGCGAATGTCAGGTAATACATATGACGAATTCTCGGCCTTATCTCGCCAAATATCATCTCGCTATCACAAATCTCATCGACGCGAAATAACCGAGCAATTGATACAACGTCGTTAAATAACCAACTAAAAAAATACAATACTCAAGACGTTGTGGATCGATAATAATGCAGTCAAAGGCGACCATGAAAGCATGTCTGATATGCGTGTGCTCCGGCGGAACCAAGCTGAACGTTCTGTATTTTTGAGTAGGTATGCAGATTCTAAATGATAATGTTAAGAGATCACTGCTACAACCACGTGACATTTTTCACGTTAATTTCCAGTAACTTATAAAAAAACAACAGTTTCTCATACTGAAACGTCTCCTTAATCCCGTTACATGTACCAAATCAAAAGTAACGTGAAGAAGTCACCACTATTTCGTATCAAGGTGTGTTTATCAGTACAACATATTACAGTAAAAACTTGCATCTTTTACGCGTTATTGGTAATAAATTTACATTTCCAGACACAAATTATCTCTTCCCACTTTGTACGTACAAAATTTCAAACCACTTAACTCCATAAATAAACTAAAAATTAGGTCAGCGTTTGTAGCTAAAGGACCTTTATTTATATTCCTAACAAACTGTGCTGAACAGCGAGCTATTCACAGAGATACAGCACTACAGTCTGTGCGAAAAGTTTAGTCGTGAGTTCAAATTCCGAAAGGCCTACATGAATGTTGTTTACTCTTCGAAATGTATTGTATTGTATTGTATTATATTTATCAACATTCCATGGTATTCATACATTGCTTTACAACCAGAATATGGAACAAGTCAAAAAAACTTAATACTATTATAAAGTCTTAGGGCCATATTCATACACATTCTTAGCGCGGGCTTCCAATGGATGATCAGCGAACTAACGTTTTTCATATTCATAAACTAGTATGATATGATATGATATGATATATATGATATATGATATGATATATGATATGATATGATATGATATGATATGATATGATATGATATGATATATATGATATGATATGATATGATATATGATATGATATGATATATATGATATGATATGATATGATATGATATGATATGATATGATATGATATGATATGATATGATATGATATGATGTATGATGTATGATATGATATATGATACGATACGATACGATACGATACGATACGATACGATATATGATATGATATGATATATGATATGATATGATATGATATGATATGATATGATATGATATGATATGATATGATATGATATGATATGATATGATATATGTGATATGATATATGATATATGATATGATATGATATATGATATGAATCCTGTACAAGTAATCAGTCGATAGCCGGGGCTAGTTTAGCATGCTCGTAGCGCGGGCTAGCGAAATCCTATGCATAGCACCCTTAATTTATAGTCACAGTCTAGATGAAATATATACAGACGAGATTTACAATATAGTCTACTAGTACAACACATAGTTTTAGTATCAATTTCATGAAGCGTTATTGAATGTCATGAAATCACCTACAGAATAGAAGGCGTGAGAAATTAGGTATTTCTTCAATTTGACCCTAATTAATCTTATGTTTTGAGTTTCATTTTTTTATATCCATAGGGAGGCTATTAAAAATTTTTGTGCGAGATGGTGCGTATTTGCTTGCTTTCCGCACAAAACCAATACGCGGTAAGTGTCAAATACCACATTCAGTATTCCCCACCTAACACACATAATTTCCCTCTTCTTACCGGTAAGTGTCAAATACCACATTCAGTATTCCCAACCTAACACACATAACAATTTCCCTCTTCTTACCGCTTAAGCGCCGTATTCATTTTACTGCTTTAGGCTTTTAACATATTATTTTTAGAGACGTTTAACATAGTAATAATTATAAATTGGAAACTTACCACTGCAATTTCACCTAAATTGCACTGTTAATTATTGTTTTTAAATATTTGCAAAAATTAAGTAAACTCTACAACACCACAAAAGTTACTGCATTTGTAATGAAAGTAACATTAAGGAAGCCGTAAAAAAATCAACAAGATTCCAGATGCCGATGTTATTACTGCAATATGTTATATAAATAATATTGTTAAAATATTAAAATGAAAAATAAATCATTACATAATCTTACCGTTTGTTTTAAGTTCGCATTTATAGACTGGGGAAAAAAAGACAGACGTATATCACGGCCTGCTGGAATACAGTAAACACAGAAAACATTTTATAGCAACAATGTTGAAGATAGATATTTTAGTTTTTAAAAGTTTCCGTCATTGAACAGAAACCAAGATGGAGATTTCATTGCAACTAATTAGAAATTCCTCTTTCAGGTATGTAATAAACGATCTTCGCACAAAATAATGTACGATACACGAGCGGTATGTTTGTTTTCATGTTCGAGGAAAAGATTGAAAAGCGAAACGTAGTTGAGCTTTTTTAATTTCCGAGAACATGAAAACATCAACATACCGCTCTTGTAACGCATATTACTATTACTGCCATATAACGCATTCCTTTTTGATAGCATGATGTAAAAGAGGCTCGGGATAAAGCAGTCGAGAAACAGTAATAATACTGAAATCTAAATATGGCATTTAAAAAAAGTTCAAAGGGTTTTTTTTAGGTTATTTTACGACGGTTTATCAACATCTTAGGTTATTTAGCGTCTGAATGAGATGAACGTGATAATGCCGGTGAAATGAGTCCGGGGTCCAGCACCGATAGTTACTCAGCATTTGTTCATATTGGGTTGAGGGAAAACCCCGGAAAAAAAACCTCAACCGGGATTCGAACCCGGGCCATCTGGTTTCGCGACCAGACTCGCTAACCGCGGGTGGGGGAGGTTTAAACCCGGTAACCCCCCTTGCGTAAGCTTCTGATTATGATAATTCTCTTTCATGTTCATTTCAGACGCAGCGATCGGGAGCAGGTCTCACCTGAACTAACAAAGGGTCCCAATGTCCCGTCGTATAGCCAGGATAACCTCAACATTCCTCCGAAACGGGAGGCGCAGCGGCGGCCAGCTCGTGTTTATGATGACGCTAATAATAATCCGTAGCTGCAAGACCGGCCTTGGGCCTGCATACACCCCACGCCGTATCACATCACCGCGCATTATATCAGGGCACTTGCACACCCTCCGAGGGGTTACGTAACTAACTGTCCGGCCCCATTACCCACGGAACACAACTCAGTGAATAACTTGCTCGGACAGTTTTGACAGCTCGGACGTTACCCGAAAAACAAACCTCAACCTCAAATAAACATCTAATTTACGCTAGACCAGCGTTTCTCAAACTATGGTCCGCGGACCACCTGTGGTCCTCGAGGTCTGCCCTTGTGGTCCTTCAAAAAAGACGGAAGAAAAATAAAATTCAAACGAATTGCGTATCAACTGGAAATTTATTACCCTATCTGTCTACAGACTTCCCACTCTACTCTCAACAACAAAATAGGAATTTGAAGCACTATGAACGTGGTGTTTCTCGTCATCTTTTCCCTGCACATCTGGCGCCGCCTCTGTAACCCAACCAGGGACCACCCGAATTCATAACAGAGGACCAAGTACCGAACCTTTTCATGTATTTATGACTTTCTTAATAGTTTTGCCGACACCCAGTCTGCACATTGAAATGGTCACGTACTGTACTTCGTACACCAATAACACAACTCTGAAGTCACAATTTGAAACTTATTTTCCAAGTAAATGTGACGAATTTTCATGGATTCGTGATCACTTTCATTGCGATATTGAAAATAACAAACTTTCATAGAATGAAAGAGAACAGTTAATTGAACTCTAGAATGACACCGGACTTAAAATGAAATTCGAAGCGGAAGGTATGGTTAATTTCTGGACTGCATCACAAGTGAAAAGAGAATACACTGTACTGTACAATGGTGCTTTAGAGATTGTAATTCAGTTTGCTTCTACGTATCTATGTAAGAAAGGGTTTTCATCACTAACTCTAATAAAAACAAAGTAGGCTACCGAAATCGACTCGATGTATAGAATAACTGTGCAAGAATCTCATTAATGTGAGTACCAACATTTATTTTTTTAGTTAATTAATTAAAGATTATCTAAACTTTAATACCTTGAATTATTAAAAAAACGATAATGAATTTTTTTCTATTAACATTGACAATTAGTTAATACTAATATAAAAATAATTGAATTAAATTAATTTTAATTAATTGATTCTATTTTAAAATATAAGTATACTGGTATTAAAATATGCTACAAAAATGATAAATTTGCTTTCGAAGAGGAACAAGAATAAGGTGGTCCGCGAAACTGTTCTGACTTAAAAAAATGGTCCCCACTTGAAAAAGTTTGAGAAACACTGCGCTAGTCTATTTCCTCATTTAATGCGCTGATACTATACGATTTCATTCCTGAGCCACTTAATATGCCTCGAGTTCTCGCTATTATGTCCCTTGGATTCTACTATTAACACCGGCAAATAGGTTACAACATGAAAATTTCGCGACTATAACAACAAAACTGGCCATAGATATAGGACAAGGCAGGGTTTAAGCCATAGTCGCATTTTGCTACTCGACTTCTAAAAATGCAACAAACTTTCAATGTAAATGTGCAAAAATGCAACAACCACATTGAACTTAAGAAATGAAGATGTTAATGGAGAAAATGAAATGAGACATGTGTATGAACTAATCTGAATTTAAATGAAAATCTAATGGAATGGGCAATGTTCAAAAAGGTATTGAGCAATATATGTTCAGGAATTGATTTCAAAGAATTGGTGCAATTCATGTAAGTTAAGTGAAGAATTTCTTCTAATTGATTTATATAATTCCATCGTATACTGTAAATTGTGAGCGAGAATATAGTTGCGTGAATCTTGTAAAAACTGGAATTAGAAACAGTCTTTCAGTAAAAACAGTTAACACACTGCTAACAAAACTTAAAGGGCCTACTAGTAAAGAATTTCAATTTTGTTTATGTGTCCATAAAATAACGTATTTTAATGTGATATAAATTCAGCAGTAATTGATTCTAAACATACCTACGTCTAATGATTTACTTACATAAATATATCTAGAGTGTAGTAAGATGGGTTGAAAGTAATAAAATTCCAAAAACAAATTTTGTTTCTGGATACTTTACTAATTTTATCTTTCTGTATAACTATTTATAGGGCATGAAGCGCGTATGGGCGAATCTAGAAGTGCATATAGAGTGCTAGTTGGGAGGCCGGAGGGAAAAAGACCTTTGGAGAGGCGAGACGTAGATAGGAGGATAATATTAAAATGGATTTGAGGGAGGTGGGGTATGATGATAGAGACTGGATTAATCTTGCACGGAATAGGGAACGATGGCGGGCTTATGTAGGGCGGCAATGAACCTCCGGGTTCCTTAAAAGCCATTTGTAAGCAAGCAAGTAGAACTATTTATAATATTGCACACGCTTTTCACAATTTTCACAAATATAATTTTCCATTTGTGCATTTTTTGCGACAATTATTTATGTTCTAGCTTAAACCCTAGGTCAGGGGTTATTAATTAAGTTGCACTCGTGATTCGGTGCAGCGATCCGGCGTGGTTTCGAAACCCACTCGGGCTGATTATGTAATTGGTTTTTTCAGAGATTTTCCCCAACGGTAAAGTCAATGTCGGGTAGTGAGATGTTGATACAGCGACGTAAAATAACCCACTAAAAAATGCCAGATACTATTATAAGCGAAGACACGATCTCATTTTGCTATAATCAATTCCACCGACAACAGTATCGTAAAATAGCCGATTAAAAAAATAAAACTGCCTTCCCTGTAAACTTCATTCCGATCTACCGTATTTACTCGCGTAATTCCCCCTCCCCAAAGTTTTTTAGGATGTACTTGTTTGTTACTTTTTAAATATTACTTTCCGCAGTATGAGTGCATGTATGTCCAGCACTGTCCTCTAGAAATTATATGCTGAATGTTTATTTTACAAGAAGTGTTTCTTAGATCATATATGTAGTGTACAGCATAAACTTACACAGATATTTCACAGCTAACTCGAAATGAATTATGCTTGCAGGCCTCCTGTATTTATCCACGCGATGCCGGCCATTAATCCTGGGGCCGGTGGCTCTAACGGACCTCCACAAAGAACAACATTCAGACCCCTTGGGTCAAGGAAGGTCCTGAGCCTCTTCCTATGCCCACCGCGCCGTGGACGCTCGCGCGGACAAGACAAAGAGGTAAGAGAATTCACTTATGGTCGTGTGCACCATTCTCGATCATCTAGCCCGTTGATCAGCAATCACGGAAACATGGTTAATTCTTGACAATGATCAAGTTACAGACGCGGTGCACCGACATTTTCCCTCGATCAACTCAGTACCGTCAGCTGACGGTACGCTCGCTTGAGAAGAATCATCTGAGCAATAGGTTACCGCGTATAAAACAGCGAACGAACGCACTCTGTCAATTATCGCTTCGTTTTTGTTTGTCGGAGTGCTTTCAAACATCCTCGCAGTTTTCAAATAAGTTTCAATAATCATGGAAGAAAAAAGAAAAGAGCATCGAACTTCTCACAGTTCGAAGTGGGAATTCCTTTAGAACTCGTCAGCAATTATGCATCCAAATTACAGAATAAAAGTACTGACGGAAGTTCTCTAAGAGAAAAGCAGGCTACCTGGTTGGATTTAACCTCACAATTCACATGAGTTATACGTGTTTACATAATTTGTAACGTAATTTACACAGTGGTTATTTCATATTATTAATAATAATTGGGAAAATTTCAGTATACGGATACCTCACTGACAATTATCTTGAAATAGACTACCTACTAAAAAGAACAGATTTGTGTTTGTCGAATGGTCATCTTGCTTACGAAAAGACACATTTCAGTGCCAATAATTTATTTGGGAAAATTTCAGTATACGGATACCTCACTGACAATTATTTTGAAATAGGCTACTAAAATGAGCAGATTTGTATGTGTTTGTCAAATGCTCATCATCTTGCTTACGAAAAGACACATTTCAATGCCAATAATTTATTTGGGAAAATTTCAGTATACGGATACCTCACTGACAATTATTTAAAAAAAAAAAAAAAGCAATTCGTCTGTGTATGTCGACTACGCATCATCATGCATACGAAAAGGAAGTTTTTAGTGCCAATTTATTTTGTGTGCACAAGGTTGGAATTTTGGAGTAAGAGGAAAAGGAATGTATCTGAAATTTATCCTTTAGTTTTGCTATATTATTACCGGCATAGAATAACTACTTTATTATTATGTTAACAATATTGGACAATTAGGCCTAAATAATATGTTGTCCTCAAGTAAAGTTCCGATCTTCCAAAGCAGAAACATATATATATATATATATATATATATATATATATATATATATATATATATATATATATAACATTAGTCTATTTTGAGAAAAAAAAACATTTTTATTATTCATCTACAAACTTACTCTTTCTACAATAACACCAATTCTATTATTTCCGCAGTGATTTGCGTTTTCAAGATACATCATTTCATCTTCAATTCCATGAAGCACGTCAAATCGTGCCGCCATTTTGGTTTTCTCGACTTGACCATGTTCAATTCAAGATAATCGGTCCCACACCCGTGATCAAATTTGATCAACTCTCTTGTTTAACTTTGATCGAGATTGATCCGCAAATTGGCGTTGAAGATGGTCAAGTGCCGACTTAACCATGGTCAAATTTTAATCGAGAATGGTGCACACGGGCATTATAGTGGAATTAAAACAACAACAAACTTATGACATTTGAAGTGCCAAGAGGTTCTATGGCAAAATTCCGTCCCCTCGCTTTATGACTAATAAAACGCTACTGGATCCCTCTTCCCTTCTATAGATGAGTATAGATTACAGATGCAGGGAAGAGGGAGTGGTAGCGTCTTATTGACTACAGGAGAGGGTAAGGGATGTTACCATGGAAACTTTTGGACGCCTTCAAATGTCACAAGTCTGTTGTTGTTTTAATTCAACTATAAATACTGTTAAATACAATAGAAGTGATTTAATACAGTTATATGAACACTTTTTAATGATTGAATAAAATTAATAAAATCGGTTAAAACCAGACATGTTTCGGAGGAATGCTCCTCCATCTTCAGTGGTAGTACCACGACGCTGGTACAGATGTTCGACCGTGTAACGTAGCTTAAGGAAGACTGACTTAGACGCATGTCGTGGTACTGGTTGACCAAGTTTTCTTCTTCACTAGTAACCATGATTAAATTACATAAGTTAGGTCAGATACAACAGTGTTCATAAGTGGGATAGTTAAATACAATAGAAGTAATTTAATACAGTTTATATGAACACTTTTTAATATTGAATAAAATTAATAAAATCGGTTAAAAACCAGACATGTTTCGGAGGAATGGTGCTTCAGTCTTCCTTAAGCTACGTTACGCGGTCGAACATCTGTACCAGCGTCGTGGTACTACCACTGAAGATGGAGGAGCATTCCTCCGAAACATGTCTGGTTTTTAACCGATTTTATTAATTTTATTCAATCATTAAAAAGTGTTCATATAACTGTATTAAATTACTTCTATTGTATTTAACTAATACTGTATATGATATGATATGATATGATATGATATGATATGATATGATATGATATGATATGATATGATATATATTTCTCAAAATCTTCGGTCCTGCTGGCCCTTCACATTTCTGTATTCGGGCTAGCATTCCCTTACTTGCACTATTTACACTTTAACCAAGACGTATTTTGACACTTGAAGCCTGTTCTTGATATGTCTTTCATGTTCCTTCACTTTCACTTGATCATCCTTTTATTTTACCCACTACTATTCTACTTCCCTTCTCTTATTCTCAGTTCCCTTAAAAATCATTCCTACCTTCATAACTAACTAAATACTTTAAATAACAATACATATAACTTATTTAATATATAAGACCTAACACTTGTTGACTATTTCACTAAAAACTTGAACTATTATTATATTCACTGTCTAAACTCTTCTCACACAACACATTAGAGCTCGTATCCTAGCAACATTGCTTTCACTTTATTTATAACACTATTTAACACTGAAAAACGTACAACAGTTCACTTCCATTTATTCATTACCTAGCTGAATCTACTATTATTTCAACCCACTGACGCACCATTTCCTCAGATTATAGACAGGTTTTTCTCCACTATTGCCCCCTCTTTTCGCAGACTGTTCTTTCACCTGTTCTTCAATACCAAAGAAAATTAAGTTGTTCCTCCTTTTCTCTTTTTCTAAGTATTTCACCTTCTTTTTAATATATTGTTTTCCTTTTGTAGATCTTCCAATTTTTTGTTAATAATATCGATGGTCGCCTTTAGATTCGTGGTATCCATTCTCCACAGATCTTTCACCTCGCTTATTAATCACTATGAAACGGCTTCCGTATACTACTGCACTTTGCTAAGTTAGCAGGCTCGCGGTCAATCACGTCTTACTCGGTTGCTTGCTCATTGAGAACTGTGAAATACTATATATATTAGTCGACCGAGGAGAGTAGAGCCGCGGACGTAATGTGAACTATCGCGATGCGGTGTTACGAACGCAGGAGCAGCAGCGCCACGACCCTGGGCTGCAGGACTCCACTGGCCTTGGTCGAGTAATAACTAGTAGAGCCAAGATGGATATACAAAATGCATTTACAAGCAACATTCTACACTATTTATTATCAACGATATTTTTATGTTACGCTCTAGGATTTTACATCAATTTTATCCTGCATTAAAGTAGCACTGTAATTTAAACTAATAGCTATTGGAAAAAAATTCGTAATCATTTTAATACTGGGTGTTTACGCACATTTGGCAACCATAACTACTCCATTAAGGTAATATATTGTAAATTACAGGTAACATTTACACTATGTACAACATTCTAATAAATACTATCTCCTGTAAACCAACTGAATGAATGCGACAAGAACTGCGATATGACATGGTTAGGTGATTTCTAATGCCGAACATAACAGCATCATTGGCTCTTCTCTTAATAATTTCGGCTTATTTGATACCCATTTTCAATTTGTGTTTCTTGTACTACAATTAGTATCAGGTTGGCGGAAACATAGTAAAAATGTCTTTTTTACGACGAAATTAACTACAGTTGAAGGTATTTGCAGAATTTTAAAACTTATTAATTTCCAAATAATAATGAAATGGGTCTAATAATTTTATAAATTATTTTATATTCATGCATAATACACAACAATTATATGTATGCAAATGGCAAACCCAATATCCAAATAGAAGACACATCCGAATTAACAGACGAACTAAAATATATACACACTTCCCCTAACAAGCAATAAAATTCTGTTAGCTACATAAGATGATTTTCAAAGATCCATAAATGCTTTAAATACTATTGCATTAGGTTATGATATACAGTACATACTTCTGAATAAAAAACATATATACTGCAATTCAAACAAACGTCCCGTATGAAACAAAATTGATGTTGATAATATGGACGGAGTTACGCAATAATAGACCAACCGACAATTTGAAAAAAAAATGAGATATTTGCACAAATCTGTTGATGGCAGGCTAATTTAACTCGGAAAAAATCAAGAATAATAAAAAAAAAGGAGTCGGAATAAGACTACCTTCAGCAATATCTGAATTTTGCTGCTATTTATAAAAAATTCGCAAAATTTATTCATTTTCATTTATCATTTATTTATTTAATTTATTTATTTATTTATTTATTTTATTTATTTATTTATTTATTTATTTATTTATTTATTTATTTATTTATTTATTTATTTATTTATTTATTTATTTATTTATTTATTTATTTATTTATTTATTTATTTATTTATTTATTTATTTATTTATTTATTTATTTATTTATTTATTTATTTATTTATTTATTTATTTATTTATTTATTCATTCATTCATTCATTCATTCATTTATTTATTTATTTTATTTATTTATTTATTTTGCTTTGAAATATTAATTCAACTGCTGGTCTCTTATTAAAAATCGGTTAGCCTTTTTTGGTATTATTTGTGCTATTTTTGTAACAGTATGAATGTTATAATAATTATTGCATAAAATGTTTTATAAAAAAAAACAGATTTATTTCAATGGCAAATTTCTCAAAACAGATTTTTGGCGCTTGGATCACTATTGCTAATTATCGTCCATATAATCTTTAGAAATTAGCGCATTGCAGTATTTTACGTTATTATATCTGAAACGAAGAAAAATATGTAAGCAATAAATCACAAATTTTGTAGAGTTAGAGGAAATGTTAATTCAGCTTTAAAATCCTCTTTAGTTCAGATCTATAAAAGACTGTTTATAATTATAACATATTGGCAAGATTTCCTCTAGCCTACGGGTTTGCAGACTGTCACTAACAAAAGAAGACACAGAGATTAACAGCTAATGAAAAATTAGATTCATGAGAAAAACACGACACACAACATGGGACATGAAACGAAATAAAGATACTTTAGAAGAATTAGAAGTTAGATTTATGACATATTTCCTACATAAATACAAAACTCATGCAAACCTTATATTTTTATCATCCTACGGGAAAACGATCTATTGGAAGTTCCAGAAAAATATGGCATGAAATCACTGAGAACGCAACGGATCATAGGCTAATTAGGTGCAGAGCCTGAATCGAATGATTGACGATGACGATGATTGACGACGACGACGACGATGATGATGATGATGATGATGATGATAACAGAATGTATATTGCAGTGTTAATAAAACAATAGCCTACTATTTATTTCAACATCCACCGCTTATCGTCTGTAAATATCATTTTAAATATACTTTATATGTCACTTTTAGATATTTTCAATTCGACTTTTCCATATTCACTTATTTTATGTTGAACTCAACTCTCTATGTACACAGGTAAAACAAACCAGCATATCAAAAATGTACTCTCTTTAGCAAACATAAATTTTTGGCAATTATGCGAACATATTCAGATAGAACTATCTCATCAACATATACAAGAAATCATAGTATGAAAATGTAAATTCGTGTGAAATCGACTGAATAATTCAGCTTCAACCACCAGCTCACATCTTCTTACGCAATGCAAAATACAGAACAAAACAATATAAGAACAAAAAATTAATTTCCTCTAAGTTTTTAGTGAAACTTTACTAAGAAGAAAATTACTTTGAAATTATCATTCTTACCTTCACAGGTTCAGAACAACACGATCAAGGCTTTGTTGTTCCAAATTTGAAACCCGTCCCACGTAAAAACTCAGCAACCACCAACAATGCATCGGCAGACAGCGCCAGCAATAGTAGTGGACCTTCAGAACCAGCTAAAACAGATCCTGCACCTGTCAGGAAGACCAGCAAAATCACTATCATCCCTTCTCGGTAAGTGTACTGGCATTTCTTACACATTACCGTTAAGTTAACAGAGAACTAGCACATAAATATAAAAAACTTATGGACAACTTTTGTCTGATTTATCAAGTTAACTATTTCACAAATAAATACAATGACGAATGATAAGCAAAGAAAAACTTCTAACATACTTATGTAATACTACAGGGTATCCACATGAAACCTCCCCTATTTCAAATCTCAATATTGTGACAAAACCATTCGACATAGAAGCTTGCGGTTTACGGCATTATGTAATGCAATTAAAAACGTTTTTGAGGAATATTTGTGCACTTGGCTACCCTCACGGTGTTCGGAAATGTCAGGGACAGCAAAAAACTTAATTTGTGGTGTGCACTGACGAAAGACAGAATTATCGGTCTGTTTTTCTTCAGCGAGCAAACAGTAACTGGGAACATTTATCTGGACATGCTTGAGCAATTTGGTGTCCCTCAACTTCTACTTCTCTAGCCAAATGTGGTCTTCCAGCAGGACGGTGCAACACCGCACTGGAGTTTGCATATTCGTGAGTTTCTGAGCAGAACGTTATCACAACGATGGATAGGATGCAATGGTTCAACCAAGTGGTCATTGCGATCCCCGGACTTAACTCCTATGGATTTTTTCCTATGGAGTTATGTTAAAGACAGGGTGTATGCTACACCAGTACATGACCTTTATGATCTCCGTAGAAAAATTGTGGATACCATCACCTCAGACATGTTTGTACGCACCATGGATTGAGATAGAGTATTGCCTAGACATGTTGACAGCTACGAAAGGATTCAATGTGGAAGTGCATTGATTTACTTTAAAAAAGATTTTTGAGTTGATTTACATGATGCTGCAAACATCAAGTTTCTGTGTACAATAGTTTGCCACAATTGAAATTTGAAATGAGGGAGGTTTCATATGGACACCCTTATAACATAAATCCAACTTTAACAGATTAAAAAACACATCAGTTTCGGTAACTTCTGTGAAATGTTTACGGCTTCATTTTCTGCAATGAAATATTGAAAAGCAAATGTAAGAAAATATACACATGTAGAACAACAGTTGACATAAATGCTTAAAGCACTTTCCATATGGTGTCATCTTCTTCTTCCTATCACGTAATAAGTCTGGTGGCCTGTTATGGTCTCACTCCACCGTTTCAGCGGACAGCCCAAAGATCTTGTTCCTAAACGGCGGTAATTTAGTGCTTGGCGTGGTACCCTTGTTCTAGGCATCCTGAATATATGAGATTTCCATTTCTGTCTATAATTTTGAATTTTCTCTAAAACTGGGTCAATATTTAATTTTTTCAAAATATCCAATTTTTTCTTCCTGTCTAATCAAATCTAGCCAGCAGTTTTCCTTAAAAACTTCATTTCATTGGCAGTGATTCGGTGTTCATCACATTTACGTATGGTCCAAGCTTCACTTCCACTCATGAGAACAGGTCTCGCCAATGATTTATAGCTTTAATTCTTGTATGTTTTTGGACAAGAGGAGGTTTTAAAATGTTATTAATGGTATTCATTGCATAGTTACAGTAATTCAGTTTTGTAGAAATATTTTTTTCTTGTTCATAGCTCAAATCTGCAGTGCTTGGGAAAAGTGGCATAAGTCAGTTTCCACAAACATTTTTTATTAATTTATTGACAACTTACGGAACATCTGCTCGCTTGGGAAAAGAGACGTAAGTATTTCTCCCATTACAATAATTCATACAGAAGAAAATCAAATCGACATAAACTGCTGTGAGGACAGTATTTTTCCTTCTCCTGTAAAATTAACATTTTTGACTTGTGTCACTTTTCCCGAGCACTACAGAAATGATAACCCAAATATTTAAAACATGAGACCTGTTCTACAGGTTTATTACAAAGACAAATTTTGCTGCAGAGATGATGTTTTCCGATGAATCCCATTACTTTAGTTTTATTAACTGAAATTTCCATCCCGTATTCCTCAGAAATGAGTTGTAATTGGAAAACAGAAAGTTGGAGGCCATCTTCAGAATCTGCTAATAATATTACATCATCTGCAAACAGTAGAGTCAAGTCGTGCACAAGGATCAGTGTATATGTAAGTGTTCGTGTAAGTGTAGTGTAGGGAATGGGTGAGGACAATAATGAAGATGAAGGGAGAAGGGAAAACCCGGTGCCGGCATGTAGCCTACCCTTGTCGAATAGCACAAACCAGGCTTAACGTTCCAGTCTGACGGATGATCACTCTCAACAGTGGCATATGCCTTCTCTTCATATGCACTACAGAGAGATTTTGAATTTAACCCAGGAATATTGGTGCACAATCTAGTGAGCAGAAGTTGTGCACTGCCACCTCTCCTAGTCCTGAGGTAGAAATTTTAACGATTTTTTTTATCTCGTCGGGGTTCGATTCCCGGCCAGCTAGACTGTAGGCAGACGCGATACTACAGAGCTAACTCGGTGGACATGATAATAATAAAATACTGTTATTATCCATCTGTATGTAATGCCAAATTCATATTAACTTTCTATAGTTACCCATGTATTGGACACGCGTCTATATCACGTTCGTGTTAAAGCACAACTGAATAATATCTTTTAAAATATTGCAACATCTCATGAATTACAATAAAATAATTATTCAGGTCATGTATATAATATGCGGACTCCCCTTGTGTATAGGAATGGACTCGTTCACATTATACCGAAGTCGAATTTCCGTTCCACAAAATTCTTTTATTTCTTTCTATTAGTGTAGGTCGCAAATAGCTGTTTCATGTCAAAAGTCAATTAATGCTGTCTATAGCTATTTAAAGCCAATGAATATTGTCTAATTGACATCTAATATTAAGCAGCGAAATATAAAAGAGCACTGCTCCAAAAAAAAACTAGCAATCGCTATCAGTTTGAAACCGTATTATCCCGGCAACCACGTATCCTTAACTCTTTCTCCAACTTATAAGAGCTAATGAGAGAACAACTGAACTTATATTTGCAACATTTTTTTTCCAAAGCGCCTTTGTTTAGATTTTCATAGCAACTTTTTTTCAACACTACATCAGTTGTACACTGACATTTAAAGGTATCTGACCTAAGATTTTATGATCGTGTAACCGAACTTTCCAACAACGGGATAAGTCAGAACCAAAGATATAAAAAATTGACAAACTTTGAAAGAGTTCCACTAATTCTCAATAGGTGGCACCATTATTGGGGCGGTTAAAAAAGTGTCAGGTAAAATGATTATGTAAATTAAGCATAAATTATTCTCATAATTGACAATATCAGCGGTTTCCAGCTAAACCCAGTTTTGTTTTACAATGAATAGAGTGGAATGAAAAATTGAATTCTATAACGCGAGTATATTTATGTACGATTGGCGACACTATTATCGTCATCTGTTCTTATTACAAAAAGAGCCATTAGAATAATTGTTGGAGCAAAGGCTAGAGAGTCATGTAGATTTTTTTTTAATTAGAGATTCTAACCTTAACAAATCAATACATATACTCTATAATAAATTTCCTCTTATGTAATAAAGAAATTTTCCAACTAACTCAGCCATACATAGTATAAATACCCGCAGAAAGAATAATTTTCATACGCCTTCATCAAATTTATCATGCTACCAAAGGGAAGTACGTTATATGGCGATAAAAATGTTCAATAGTCTTCCTGAAGACATTAAGAATCATAGCTAAAACCCTGCATTTTTAAGGTAAAACTAAAAAATTACTTAATATCTCACACTTTCTATTCTGTAGATGAATTCTTGACATTTCACAGTACTGTGTAAATATTTTAATACTATTAAATGGTAAACATATTACATTGTATAAAATATTATTTTTATTAAAGTATTAATTCTGTACATATTTCATATTTGCATTTTATGTGTATTGCATTTATATTTAAAAGTAAGAATTGGACATGTTCTTTATTCTATGCTATAAAGCAAATGTAAGAATATTATGTCTGTCTGTCTGTCTGTCTATCTGTTCATGGAAGTAATAACTAAAGAAGCCACATTTACACCAACAAATTATCGAAACTATCGATTAGTAGGATAAGATTTCTTTAAACGTCAGTGTACAAAGTATGTTGCCAATGCACGCCAGATGGCAACACTGCGAGTGTTCCGCGTGGTAACTATCAAACACATTCTCTGAAAACAATGTTTACTAACTTACTATACTATGAAAAATTATTTTATTAACTTCTATATTAATGTTATTTCATATCAACCCACATAATGTTTTTGTTGCTCTCTTTCCCACAGATATTCTAGTTTCTCGTATGTCTAAATTTAACTACCCTTTAAATGATAGGAACTCCTCAGTCGAAAGTGACTGCAAGATCTTTGAGAAAATCTGTCGCATAGACATATTTCTGCCACAATTCTGAGACGAGTGTGCATTAATCCCTTTGGTTAGAATCTGTCAGTTGACTGAGCCATGGCTTGGTTCACCATTAATTTTAACGGGAGAAAGTTATGCACAAGCAGGAATTTTATTTTATTCTCCTAAGCCTTCATACAAAACATATTATTTAATTTCACTATTATTGCAGGCCATCAGTTGATGGAGCAGTTTCTAAAGAAAACGGCCACGATGTTTCCAGCACAACAACTGCCAATTCAAAACCAAACTCCAGGACAACACAGGCTGCGGCAGAACCAAAGCCTTCCAAACAGCAAGTCAAACAAATTCCTATTGAAATCAAAAGTACAACAAAGCCTAAACAAGAAGAACAAAAGCAAAAAAGCAGTATGAGGGAGCAAACTAACAAAGTAGAACAAAAGAACAGTATTAAGGAACAGGAAAAGCCTAAACCAAAAGAAGAAATCAAACCTCCAAAACCAAAGGAGGAAACCAAACCTCCAAAACCACCAGCACCACCCATGCCTCCACCACCGATGCCAGGAATGGGTACGTACACGAAGTCTTATTGGCTTCTTTCATTATCAACATGTTGCATGCTCATTATCATTTAAAACATACCTGCACAAACAGTGCTCAACGAGCGCACGCGCTCCTTCGGAGCGGGAGAGCTGTGTTTACAGCTCGTCGAAACGGAGAGGAAGATACGTCAGAATGACATAGACTTACTATAGGTAGAGGAGAGGGAAACGACCACTCAGTTATCTAGTGGAGTGCAGTGTGTAGGCCTATTCTCAGTAACTGTTTCACGTTGCTTACCTACTGCTACAGTATAGTATGGAGGAATCTAAAAGACGGAACATAACATTTAACATTTAACGATTTACAGCTCGAACTTATTGATCTTCAATGTGACCTAAGGGCTAAAGATCGTTTGAATAATACTATTGGCCTGGTTGAGTTTTACAAGACTAAACATTAGCAATAATATCCACGACTACACAGGCTGGCTGTGAAAATTATTGCTATGTTTGGCTCAACATTTATATTTGTGAGCAACTGTTTTCTATAATCAACTTTAATAAAGGCACACATCGAACATCTGTAACTGATGTTTCATTACGATCAGTAGGCAACTGTTCCTTTCAGCTGTCAACAGCATAAAACCTCGTTTTGATGTACTGATAAATAAAAATATAACAAAATGATATTATACATTTAAGTAGCTATAGAATTTCTATTATTTCTTGTAAAATAAATATTTCTTTATTAATTAATAATAGTCCAAGATAGTTTTACAAACACTGAACGGGAATTCATTTCACAAACACTCGTAATAGTACTTCTTTTTTGTGTATATTTTGTACGAGATCACCCCTTCTTCCAGTCCACCCTTATACAGAGCGCAGCTAATATTTGCATTCCGCTCACGAGCTGTGAGCCGGCTCGGAGAGCGCAAACCTTGTGCAGCCCTGATTTAAAACAACAGAGTTGGATTTTCTGACAGAAGTTTAATATTTTTAAATTAACGTTTCAAATTATTATACTAATATGGCTAATAAAATGAAGTATTATCTACCACAACTGTATCTTCACTGGAATTACAGATTTACAGTTTATGTGAAGAACTGTAAGAGGCAATATAAGCCACCGGCGTGGCTCAGTCGGTTAAGGCGCTTGCCTGCCGGTCTGAAGTTTCGCTCGGGCGCGGGTTCGATTTCCGCTTGGGCTCATTACCTGGTTGGATTTTTTCCGAGGTTTTCCCCAACCGTAAGGTGAATGCCAGGTAATCTATGGCGAATCCTCGGCCTCATCTCGCCAAATATCATCTCGCAATCATCAATCTCATCGACGCTAAATAACCTAGTAGTTGATACAGCGTTGTTAAATAACCAACAAAAAAGAGGCAATATATGAAACATGGAGTTTTAATTTAAATCATGAAAATTGGTTGTGCCTCTTCTGTGGTAAGTTGTTACCCAGGTACTTTACCTCGGATTTCAGGATAAATGTATTTCACTAAAAACTAAATGAA
Source organism: Periplaneta americana (assembly GCA_025594305.2). Classification (NCBI taxonomy): domain Eukaryota; kingdom Metazoa; phylum Arthropoda; class Insecta; order Blattodea; family Blattidae; genus Periplaneta; species Periplaneta americana. The sequence continues at coordinate 144,232,357 of JAJSOF020000011.1, read as the reverse complement.
AAGCGTTTATATTCACATTTCTTATAAAAATATATCCGTTATAGATTGTTATATTGCCTAAAAATGTATATTTTTAACGTTTTATCTTTCTGTAAAATTCATATAATATTTCTAAATTTAGCTGCTTTAAAATGCACCACGAACGACCTATGGTAGCTACGATGTTGCCACTATCACTCATTCCTTTCAAACCGAAGTAGTTAGTTTTATTTTCATTATTGGAATATAGTTTCCTTCGCAATATTCTACTTCTTTGTATATATACGAATAGAAAAATGTAGTCCCTCATTCAGTAAAAATAACACTTATCCATATTGAAAGTTTCCTCAGTTGTCATGGAAAACACGTACATCTTTATAAAAACTTGAGTTTTCTTACGTTTTTACAACTTCAAATAATATGCCCCAATTTCTTCATATATAGTACGTATAATTATCCTAGCGGGAAAAAAAAACAAAAACAAAACAAAAAAAAAACAAATCTTTAATACTGTAAACCATTATTTATTTATTTAATGTTGTCATTTTTAATTTTCTAATAAAAGTTTTAGCTAATTACTTTATAAATGGAGTTTAAATCCGTTGCATTTATCTGCCATATTAGGAATTATTTAAAAATTAGTAATTGTTGGTAATTCTGAATAACTGTGTTCTGCTGGTGGCATATTTTGTAATTATATCATTCATTCATTCATTGATTTATTTATTTATTTATTTATTTAATTCATTTATTTATTTATCGAAATGCGAAGAATTTTTGTAGATAATGTCCTGTTTTAATAGTTACAAATTCAACCGTTAATCTGAAACACACTGTCATTCCCAATCAGTGTTGTCAGGTGGAGCGAAATTTCCCGAAAAGCGGGAAATTCATATTTCTAAAGGGAAAAGGGAATTTTTTCTTAAAAACGGGAAATTTCTATTGAATTACTAACCGTATGCTAGTATTTTATAATTTATTAAAAATGTGCTACTCGTAACAAATATGAAAACATTTTTACAAGATGTTGAAGAACTGAAGCATGTAACAAATAAAATATATTTTTATTTAATTTACTAATATCAGGAAAATATTGAATGAAAACAGTTACCTGCGCGCATTTTTTTTAATTTTAATAATTGGTCATTACTCATTAGACTATGTTACTGAATTTTGCAACACAAATTAGAAATATTATGACATTATTAGACTGTCATTAAATGAATGACTGACTCATAGGGTAAAGGTTAGTAAATTGTGATATGAGTAATATTGTAACAGTTCTTTCTGAGAATTTATTACAATTTTATTGAGCGAGAGATGAACCGGTTTTTTGCAGAAACTTGTCCACGAACATTCCCTTAATACGTTGACGCAAAAAACCGATTTTCCTCTCGCTCAGTAAAATTGTAATATATTCTCAAAAAGAACTATCACAATATTACCAATCTTTACCCTACATCTATAAAAATATAATACCATAAGTGACTATGTAAAGACTTGCAGAAAAAAAATCAATATATGTTTTTTTTTTGTTTTTTTTTTTTAGTTGGTTATTTTACGACGCTGTATCAACTACTAGGTTATTTAGCGTCGATGAGATTGGTGATAGCGAGATGATATATTTGGCGAGATAAGCCCGAGGATTCGCCATAGATTATCTTGCATTCACATTACCGTTGGGGAAAACCTCGGAAAAAACCCAACCACGTAATAAGCCCAAGCGGGGATCGAACCCGCGCCCGAACGCAACTTCAGACCAGTAGGCAAGCGCCTTAACCGACTGAGCCACGCCGGTGGCTTTCTGCCTTCTTGTTTTCTAAATTAAAAGAAGTGAAAAACGTTTCTATAAATATAGGATAAGGCGGGAAATTTGTAGGTGTTTGATGGGAAAATTTCTTTATTGAACCTGACAACACTGTTCCCAATATTTAATAAAATATTGTTTTAACAGGTCACACTATTTCATTTAAAAGTTCTAAAATTATATTTTTGAGCTTATAAATGATAAAGGGACCTATTTTAAGAGCCTAAATTTGTCTATTTAGGACCTAAAAATCAGATTCTACTAATTATATATCTTCCGATACAGCATCTATTTTGGGTAATGGCAGCAAACTAAATAATACAGGCTTTTTGTTGAAATGTTCTCTTCCTCACATCTTCAAAGTGGCACACAATAAATCTAATAAAATGTTCTGCAATTTTTTTCCCATAATAAAACACGTACTGCGCCCTATACATATAACAATTAACTAAAACTCGTTGTTTTATAATTATTCTCAAAGACGCTACACTTCATTCGAGTGTACTATGCAGAAACGAACATCTTTGTGGCCAATAGAAGTACAAAAATGTCTTTGAACAGCCACATGTATTTTATGTTATTCAATGCTTAGAAAAATCTCGAGAATTTGGACACATGTTGCAAGAAATTTCACAATCAAAATTTTAAAAAATATATATATCATCAATAAGAAATGTCAGGCATTTTCCAAGGTCCAACCCACGCAAAGGTTGAAAGAACCAACAATCTTAGTCAGCTTGAATACCTACAATTAAGCTACAATCTCTCAGCACGCAGTACGTAGTAGTCAAATGTGAATGGTGTAGTTTGTGGTGCTATTCAGAGCTGTGACTCACTCTGCCAGAAATTTGGCTGCCAGCGCTGTCCACGTTACGTAGGTTTAGAAGGATGTGATTGAGACAGCCATACAGGGGTGCAGAAATCCTAAACTATCATATTTCCACACTTTGAAAAACCTTGAAAACATCGAAAGCTCACTGAAATGTCCGAAAACAACATGTTGCAAACAAGAATTAAATATACCGGTAATTCTTACGAAAATACATAAGCTATGAAGTTTAGTAACCCTAAGTTGTTACATTAAACATTTTCATAAAGGAATAGTTGACAGCATTTATAGGCTGACCAGACGTACCCGATTTCCGGGGACAGTCCCCGGTTTTGAGTTGCTGTCCCCAGGTAGCAAATGTCCCCGTTTTCATCCCCGGAAATTAATTTTTTCCCCCAGAAGCTTTGATTTTATTTCAATAACATTTTACAGATGAATATTTAAGTATTGTGATGGAACTGCTGCGATTCATGCATGGTCCTTAGTATGATACAGAGGAACCAGCGAGCACAGTATGAGATATTCTGCACTCTTTGAGAAGAATATACCATCTCTGTCTGCGGTCATCTTAAAATTCACTCTGCGTTAAAGAGTTAGAACTGCCGCAGCGTCCATTTTTAAGCAGTTCAAAAAATAGGAATTTTGTGACAAACTAACAGGCGAAAAGTGGTATGACTTTTTCAACATTTCAAAAAAAAATCCATTCCATTTCAAAATCTTCTCAAAACAGTGTCATTAATCATGTGTCCAGGCAATAATTCAACAGTTGAAAGACTTTTCTCCGCAATGAACTCAATATGGACTGATGAAAAGTCAAGAATGAAAGTTGAGACAGTTAAAGCTTTGTTACAAGTGAAAAACTTTCATTTCTCATGTGAAGAACTTAGTGTGAAGCTGTATGGAAATGAACAGATCCTTAAAAAGATGCATTCTTCACACAAGTACTTGTAAAATGTGTGTTAGAGTTCAGTGTATACAATATTATGTGAAAGACTTAAATGCATGCGTTAGTACTAAAATTGAATTCTCAGTGGCTATAATTATGTATAGGAGAGGAGTTACGTGTGTTTATGCATTTAATTAAAAAAGTTAAGATACTCTACAAATTTAGTGTGCAAAGATCTATCATGTATCTACTGTTAAATGTATTTTCTGCAACATTTCAATGGAGAGTGACTAGATAAGTGTTTGTGGTTTTTCTTGAAATTGCCGATGTCCCCTGCTGAATCATAAAAAATCTGGTCAGCTAAGCATTTATGTAGTATAAAACATTTCAGCCACCATACTTAAAAGCTTCGAAGTTCAATGTACATCATAACAAAACAATTCATAAGTTTAATGCCATTTGCAAACAGAATTCTAGAGACATAAAAAACATTAATTTAATATAAGAATTCTGATATTAGTCAGAATTTCTATTTAAAATACTGATTCATTTAACTCATGTCTACTATTGAGAATAAAATGTAAGTAAATACGTATTTCCATTTCTCCTTACATTCGTGTTTTGCCATTGCTATTACATTTATGAAAATGACGCTAATAAAAATTGTACATCTGTAATTCCACGCCAAATTCCAGCAACTAAAGCTAAGTTCTTTCAGGTTTGTCTCTACATAACTTTAAATATACTATACTATTTACAATTATTATAGGGTACTTTGTCTTAAAATATAAAAATATATGATAAAATCATCTTCAAGTATAAAGAAATACTTTTCAATTTCTTGTTTTTCTAATACTGCTAAGGTTAGATCTTGTACTATATATAATACTGAGTCAACGCAATGATTTGTAATTTTTGTCACCCACCTCAGAAATCTGACAGTCCGTTCCATATTGGATTGCTTAAAGACGTAAGATTACAAAAATCTACAGTATATCGAGGTGTACTCCAGTACACAATTGAACGGAGTTTCGCAATAATAGACCAACCGACAACTTGAAAAAAAAAATTAGAATTTGCACAAATCTGTTGATGGCAGGCTAATTCAACTCGGAAAAAATCAAGAATGCGATATCCTACTTTTGCTGCTGTTTATAAGCAAAAATTCGTTTATTGCATAAAATTCATTTATTTATTTTGCTTTGAAATATTAATTCTACTACTGGTCTGTTATTAAAAATCGGTTAGCCTTTTTTGGTATTATTTATGCTATTTTTTGTAATAGTATGAATGTTATAATAATTCTTTCATAAAATGTTTTATAAAAAAAACAGATTTATTTCAATGGCCAATATCACGAAACAGTTTTTTGTCGCTTGGATCACTACTGCTAATCACCGTCCAATTATCTTATTGAATTTCATTAAAATATACAGTTGGTTCAAAATTTGTTTGCAAGACATAACAAGATAGGAGGGAAATGCTCCAAGAAAAGAAATCATTTTAAATCTTATCACTGCTAGATTACATTAAGAAAGTAAAGAAGCGTTCTTATATATCTGTGGTGTCAAATCGCGACAATACAACATAAATAGAGAGAAATGTAATTAAATATTTCGTAAGACAATAATGCAATGCGAATTCATACATTCAATAAAATTCTTTACTTGGACTCCCCTGAGCAGGATTCGAGATAGAGTCAATTTAGAACATAGATGACTTGGAAAAATGCCATGTCATCATCATGATCTCTCTGTGATCCAGAAATACCTCGTCAACCCATTCCACCTCATTCCGTAACATGCACGCGAGGAGAGACGTCAAACACTGGAAGAAAGCCAACATCATGCAGAAAATACAGACCAAACACTTACACTCAGCCCAACAAGATGGGAGTGTCAAGGAACAAAAACATACATCATTTTTAAAAATTAATATAACCAGACTAATGTGATTATATTTTCAGGTTTACATAAAAGAGATGGTGTAAGATGATCCTGTAGCGATGTACTATTTTGAAATCTGGAAGTTAAACATTGCTCAGACGTTAAAAAAAAATAAATCCCTCTGTCACCAATATGTAATAATGACCTCCTTACATACGACACAGAAACGCGAAACACGTCTAGAAATAATTAAAAAATATTTTAAAATATACAGAGTGTTTCCGAAGTGGTGTTACAAACTTTCAGGGATGATGGCGAAGGGCACATGTATCAATTTGAGAAAGAACCCTGGTCCGGAAATGACCGAATTGAAAGTTACAAGTAAAAATAGTTGTGCGTAAATGACGATAAATTTCAATCGCCGCTAGGCTCTGTGCATTCAAAAACTTTATCACTGATCGCACTTCACACGCGGCGGGAGCTGGAATAGGAGCCGCCAACTTCAACCAATGCAACGAAGCTACTGAGAGCACTCGGGAAGTTCCGCTAGCGCATGCGCCATGCCAGGACATTACTCTATCACGTACACGCAGTCGCTTCGCGCAACATATAGTTTGCTAGCTGTGGGACGAGCGGGAAAGTTACTTTATGGACGCGCCTCGTACCGTCAAAGAAGATATCTGAAAGTGATGCCAAATACATATGTTGAATTTGATCCTGTAATTGAATGAATAGCCGATTTGTCCCTGTACGGCTAAGGCCTTCTCTTGCAAGGGGTAGCTCACGCGGGGAGCTAGTCCGCGTAAGTAGTTTGCTTCGTTGGGATTCGCTCATTTCTAGGTATTGAATGTATGACACAAAAATTAGTTTATTAGTAAATGATTGCAAATAATAACTTGTTATCGAATGTTATAGGTTATTTGCACAATTTTATGTTTATGTCTCTTATTCTGGTCTGAAGGCATCTCCCATACATTTTTAAATTAAGTACACAATGCTGATTACTTCCAGATAAATCACTTCAAGCAATCCAATCTGGCAAACATAGGACACAATTACCGAGTTAGTATATAAATTCTAAAATACTGTATTAGTTATTTATGCAACTAGTGAGGTAAATGCATTACTATTGCTTGAGCGTTTTTAAGAACGAGGCATTAGCCAAGTTCTGTAATTACACAAAAGCGATGATAATGCATATTCTACTAATGAGGATTCCACGTTAAGAAAAAAATATTGGTTTTATGAACCTTGCCTAGTACATTGTAGAAGCTATGTGGTAGGTAGACGTTTATATGACAGCTGGTCATTTGATGGAATAGCCCCATATCACAGTCTAATAGGGCTGGGCATCGGGAGCGGAACTAGACTCTAAACGGGACACTTAATATTCATCCGTAACTGAATCAATGCTGCGCAGTGTTTGGCGGGGAAGGGGATGAAGAGAAATCATATGGCTCCCCGCGAGAGAGTAGAATCCGCTCTTGCTGCCCAGCCCTGGTCTAGTATATACGGTTACGAAGCTTGAGTTGATGAGAGTACTAGAAACAACAGACTGTGTCGTACTATTTCGCGTTGTCTGTGATGAGGCGATAGTAGCGATCCTAGTGGTTAGCAACTATCTATGGATGTATATTCCCTACGTATTGAGCTTCGTGACTGTATGTACTAGACTGTGCCCATATGCCTAATGCTTTTTTCTTAACGTGGAATCCTCTATTATTGTTGTTGTTTTCCAATGACCGCTTTTGGGATCATTTAAACCATTTTGCTTCTTGCCTCCCAATAAATAGCACTCAGATTTCTACACTGCTGCGTTTCTTTCTTCATAATCCTCTATTGTTTCATAAAATACTTTATCCATGATCGTTTAATAATGTTTATTTTATAATGTAATTTATAACCATTATTTTTAATAAAGATTATAATCATTCAATGTAGGTTAGACCTTGAAATTCATTATATACGCTTAGCTGCACTCAGTGTGGTAATCATTATCGCACCTACTGCGGTAATGAGTTGATTGCTACATTAAGCGTGATAATCAATGTCATCACGATTAAATAAATGTGAATAAGTAGACATTAAATGATCATGGATAAAATAACTTTTTTGCTTTCCATTATTATAATTTATCACAAAAATGTGGTTATGCAAAATGTAAAAATTTTAAATAAGCTGCAACTGGAACAAAGTATAAAATATAATTATTAAGGCAACTCAGAAACTTGCAAATTTGATTGCAGTACATTAATAAATGTGTTATCCTTTCAGTTTTTGCAAATAAAAATTAAACTTCACAAGAAATGCTATAATATGTTATTTAAAAGCAATGCAATGTTTATAATAAACAATATATTATCTTGTGGAACAGAATCGAAACCTATCTCAGAAAACATGAAGGAAAAGTTGGAAATACTGAGAAGTCGACCCAGAAGACGTCCTGACTGGGGAACCTTAATGAAAGAAATAGAAACCGGCAACAAAGGGCTCAAACATGTCCAGTGCAATGACAGGAGCTCGCCACTTCTGCCTAAAGTGAAGGTTAAAGACAGCGTAAGTACAGATACAGTATGTAAGAATAAAAAAATAGAATCAGAAATAGGTGATGTTATACTTAGGAAAAATACTTCAACAGAATGAGCTGCATCTGTCCAGGCAGCTTTGCAGTGTTGCCACAACGCAGCAGGGTTTAAAATTTCTTTGCGAAACGAAAATGTCCATTAATTTGGATCAAATTTCTGCACATTTAAAGGAGAAAACTAAAATTTTTTTTCAATCATATTATCATAATACACTCCTCCCTTAAATTGACTGAGCATGTTGGGAATTAATTCAATAGCTTTCCCAAACTACGCTGCAAAATATAAAATAATTTTTCTTTCGAAAAAGAAGCACAAACGAGCAAAATTGTATTAAACTTTTTTGTTTTAAATAACTCAAAGAATAACCCCTTTGAAATTAATTAATTACAGTTCACCCTGTATGTATGTATGTATGTATGTATGTATGTATGTATGTATGTATGTATGTATGTATGTATGTATGTATGTATGTATGTATGTGTACATATATATACAGGGTTAGTTAAAAGTCCCGCACCACCTAAATAACTTTTGAAGCATACGGTTCAGTGACATGAAACTTGGTATGTGAGGATAACCATATACTAAGAACTCAATAATGGTATTACCGAGTTTTTTCTACTTCCGGTTTAACCGGAAGTAACTCCAACTCTCTTATTTTAAATGGAACACCCAATATATATTTTTATTCTTGAATACTGTTCATTAAGAGCTTTTCAAAAGATACCCACACTCGATACTTCTGTACAAATTCAAGAAAACAGAAAAGTGTATCGAATATTAAAATAATAAACGCACCACCTAAATAACTTTTGAAGCATACGGTTCAGTGATATGAAACTTGGTATGTGAGGATAACCATATGCTAAGAACTCAATAATGGTATTACCGAGTTTTTTCTACTTCCGGTTTAACCGGAAGTAACTCCAACTCTCTTATTTTAAATGGAACACCCAATATATATTTTTTATTTTTGACTAAAGCTCATTAAGAGCTTTTCAAAACGTACCCACACTTGATACTTCTGTACAAACTCAGTGTTGCTAAATAAAAATGGAAGTGGTGCAAGACATTCCTAAAGCCTGGTTAAATCATTCTATGATCGAGTGACACATTGCAAAGCAGCTGAGGGCTACCAATTTGAACACATAATTTAGAAGGTGAGCTAGCTTTGTTTTGTTTTTGTTAAGGAAGGAGTATTTTATTATTTTAATATTCGATACACTTTTCTGTTTCCTTCATTTGGTAACACTGAATTTGTACAGAAGTATCAAGTGTGGGTAATTTTTCAAAAGCTCTTAATGAGTACTATTCAAAAATAAAATCAATATATTGGGTGTTCCATTTAAAATAAGAGAGTTGGAGTTACTTCCGGTTAAACCGGAAGTAGAAAAAAAACTCGGTAATACCATTACTGAGTTCTTAGTATATGGTTATCCTCATATACCAAGTTTCGTGTCACTGAACCGTATGCTTCAAAAGTTATTTAGGTGGTGCGTTTATTAATATTCGATACACTTTTCTGTTTTCTTGACTTAGCAACACTGAATTTGTACAGAAGTATTGAGTGTGGGTACTTTTTGAAAAGCTCTTAATGAGCACTATTCAAAATAAAAAAAAATATATTGGGTGTTCCATTTAAAATAAGAGAGTTGGAGTTACACACATAAATACGAATACAAAATTGGGAAGATCCATACCACCTAGCCTAGAACAGAAGGGTTGGGGACACGCCAGTGGGCTGGTGGTGCATGGTGTATTTGAAGAAAAGTAATTTCCAACATTATTACTTAGGTAGTTATTTACTTTATTACACCCTGCCCATTTACTTTTCTTCACCGTGAATTTTCTTTTCTTCAATACACCGACCTTCCTGAACCAGACCAAGTAACACAGATTCTTCCAGCACTCACTAATGCTGCGACCGGTAAAATGCCAGCAAATTTTAAGTGGTCCTCTGTGTTTATATGCATATACAGACGCACACAAGGATCCCTCATTCTAAAATGTTTACCTTCTATTTTCATTTATATTTTGACAAAAAAATTAAGTGCTTTCAAATATCATTAATATATTGTTTTCTAATTTTTGCAGTTTATGTATGAATCTGAAAGACCCAATGTTCATAACCTACTACTCAAAGAGATCCAATCAGGAGTAAAACTGAAGAGAGTCCAAACAAATGACAGGAGTAAACCACAGCTTGATGGTAAGTCAATATTATTCTCGTAGACACCACACAAATTCTTCAAAGTCTTCTGTTTCTTTAATCCCTGAACAAATAACTGCCTTTCTTCTACATAAATTTGAGTTTCCCCCCTTTCGATTCTTAAAAAAAACACACACACACACACACGGACTAGTAAGACATCTGGGTCATAAACTCATAAAATATTTACTGGGTACACTGGGAAATTTATTTCTTCATGTTGGCAACACATTCATTTCAAGATTTGAAACAACAAAAATATGAATTCTCATTTTTCAAATGATTGTTTAATGGCGGGAAAGAATTGTGGCTATCCTTCTGACAACTTTAAGAAACAAGAATTCTAAAATTATGTAAGTTGGAGGAATTAGTAAATTAAAAAATAATCTGTGGTCCAATTTACCCAGTCAAAAAATGAAATAAAAGGGAAAAACATAAAGAGAAAGAAAGTATTGTTTAATGGCGGGAAAGAATTATGGCTATCCTTCTGGCAAGTTTAAGAAACAAGAATTCTAAAATTATGTAAGTTGGAGGAATTAATAAATTTAAAAAAATTCTGTGGTCTAATTTACCCAGTCAAAAAATGAAATAAAAAAGGAAAAAAATAAAGAGAAATAAAGAAGGGGAGGAGTGTTTCAGTTACGCCAAAATTCTGGACAATTGGCCACTGACGTACTGGAAAAAAACAAGTGAAAGGGTAACAAGCACTGTTATGATTTTGAATAGACAAGAGGATAATTTTAAAGATAATTGTTTACCGAAGTTATCAAGCCTAGACAATATTAAAATCATTCCAATTTATACACAATTTATAAAATTATATTTATATGATTTGTATCTAGAAATATAAAGTTATGTCCCAACCAACTTGTTGCTTAACAGTGCTTTCAACTGTCGAAGTTATTCATCGCCAAAATTATCTAATGTCTTAACAGATTTTTTTTTTCGGAGCCCTGTATGAGGGACAAGATTATTTTACCTGCCATAAAATTTTAACATCGGCCCCACCTCTATTTTCCTCCTGGAGGAACATTTCATTTCCCTTTAAAATTCATTGCCCTCAGTCAGGTTTGAGTTCGACAACATCGGAACCAATGTCAATCCTGGGAACCACGAAACTATCAAGACAACCCCTTTGGAAGGAAAAGGTTTTCTTTAATCTAAGATACCTAAGAGGAAAAAAGACTGCCCGCCCTCTCGTCTATTTCTCTAACAAATTAGATATATTAGATAACACAAACAAATAAATACAACCACACAGGCGTATACAAACTCACATGCAATAGTTGCGACAGTTTCTACATTGGACAGACAGGCAGATCATTCCAAACTCGATACAAAGAACACATTAAAGCAATAACCAGAGGATATCTACATATGCCGAACACATAACTAATGCTAACCACACATACAATAACATAAATACAGACATGGAAATCCTACACATACAACCCAAAAACCAAAAACTCAACACACTAGAACAATATGAAATATACAGACACACTAAAACATACCTCAATCAAATTCTCAACACACAGATCAATTTCAGAACACACACACACAATTTGACACAACTCTTCATCATACGAACGCACCCACACAACAGGCAGCGAAGTTGAGATAGCGCCGAGATCTAGTAGGCTCTGAGGATGGTGTCGAATAGCACCGAAACAGCTGTAAGCCGCACATGCTTACATAATTAACACGAGTAAGATCGCCATTTAATCAATTATTTAGGACTCATTCCATTATCTATTCGTCTAAATTAAAAGACTACATTTTGCATTGCTCACTTAGCCATCATCCTGTTCCAGGTCTTCGTAAGTTCAGACGTCAACTAACAATTGAAGAACAGATACAAAAAGCAGAGGCAGTGGAGGTGGAAGTTGAGCCTGATGAGCTGGATGACATCGACAAAGTGCGCGACGACCTCCAGTCAACCAAACAGATGCTGGCACTCGAGCTCAGAAATAAAGAAGCCACCGAGAGGGAGAACAAGAAGCTCCTGGTACGAATACTTCGGAATAAGCACGATTTAAAAATAGAAATCATGAGACAATCAAAGTCGTGCAGTTATCTAACACCTGTCAGCAACTAAAAACGAAGGACAATCAAAACATGAATTGAAAGAAGTACGAAATGGACTTTTTCAATTGCTCTCTAATGGATAAAAAAATTCACAACATTAAGTATGACTCTATCTTCGTCTTCAGGTTGACGAAAAGTGGGGAGAAGGGTATCCAACTAGTTGAGATCATTACAAACAAATCTGCTTCACTAACAAAATGAGGACACCCTTTTCACCCCGTTTTTGTTTACCTGAGGACGAAGATGAAGCAATCTTCGAAACCTCATGAATTCCTTTATTAATCAACCAGTAATGGAAGAAGTCTAATATACACCCACTTCTAAAGAATCCATAATTGCTTTCTCCATCGTTTAGAACAATGAATTAGAACTTAGTTACACCATTACACAACTGATGTGTAACATTTCATCAGTACTCACAAGGAAATATTCTAAATGATTTTTTTGACACGAAACTTAAATGTTATATAATACGAAAAAGAAGACAAATTATAAATCCTAAGAAATTTTCTATATTACCTCGAAAAATTAACGATCTGTCAACGACATTCTGAATTTTATACCGAAACAACTTTTACATTATATATAATATGAACATATTACGAACTGAACTTGAAAGAGTTTTCTAAATTAAATTCTACTGCACATTCCAAAATTAATCCTACATAAGAAATATTAGAAAGATTAAAAAAAATGAATAAGGCAAATGTTTCACTACCTTCTCATCTCTTGACACATTAGGATCCTCAGTAATAAAATGAGTAAAAGATTACACACAAATAATATTTGCAATAGTGAATGACGCAAATAATAAAGATTACAATATACAATTTGTTCAAAATATGGCTCAGTCAATAAGCTAAAGACGACCTAGCTCCAAGATGTATCCCTTAATAACACAATTTTTGTTGCCTTTAGGCCAGGATACTGAACCTGGAAGTCGAGTTGGAGAAAGCACAAACAGCAAAAAAGTCGACGGAAGACCAATCACCTCAACTCAGGAGAGAAGAAGATGAACAGGTAAATTATTTACATTTCCTTTCATAATGAGATTATTTGTAGGTAAATATACCAATTAAGACTGGCCATATTGTTAAATAATGAACAACCATTTATGTTCAAACTAGTATACCATTTACATGTCATTTACAAAAACTTAAAGAATAAATTAATAAATAAAATATACCTGATACACACAAACGCTGATACACATACTTTCCTTTCAAGTTTCTACTGCCACGTAAAGGACGACATAATATGAAAAATATTTAAAATTTCTGTAATTGCTCAAGATACAAATGCAACTGAAGTTAAGCGAATTTGTACAGAGTGGATAGAAAGTCCCACTACACTTGTTTATTTTTCCTGAAAAATAAATCTGTGGGCCCAACATGAAAAATGTGTCAGTGATACTTGTATGACATCTGGGTGGCGTTATTTCGAGTATGACCATGGCAGGAGACGCTGACAGATCTAAAGGAAATCATACTTGCTTACTTACTGGCTTTTAAGGAACCTTGAGGTGCATTGCTGCCCTCACATAAGCCCGCCATTGGTCCCTATCCTGAGCAAGATTAATCCATTCTCTACAATCATATCCCACCTCCCTCAAATCCATTTTAATATTATCTTCCTATCTACGTCTCGGCCTCCCTAAAGGTCTTTTTCCCTCCGGCCTCCCAACTAACACTCTATATGCATTTCTGGATTCGTCCCTGCCCATCTCAAACGTCTGGATGTAATGTTCCTAATTATGAAGAATACAATGCGTGCAGTTCTGTGTTGTGTAACTTTCTCCATCCTCCTGTTACTCCATCCCTTTTAGCCCCAAATATTTTCCTAAGCACCTTATTCTCAAACACCCTTAACCTATATTCCTCTCTCAAAGTGAGAGTCCAAGTTTCACAACCATAAAGAACAACCAGTAATATAACTGTTTTATAAATTCTAACTTTCAGATTTTTTGACAGCAGATCAGATGATAAAAGCTTCTCAAATGAATAACAGGCATTTCCCATATTTATTCTGTGTTTAATTTCCTCCCGAGCATTATTTATACAGGGACATCATTTTATTTTTACTAACATTTTTAATATTAACCTGTCCTATACCTTTAGAGAAACGGAAACACCGCTTGCTCCCCTCCAAGACTGGAGTTCGATGATACTGGCGTAAAACACAAATCACTCTACAAGGTATAGGATGGAAGAAAAGTAGTTCATCCATTTACGTAAACTAGGAAATATCGCGATTTTGAGTTTGATAATTTTCATTAGGTTTTTCTTTAATCAAAGTACAGTAGTATATTAAGAATAAGTGTTTTTACTCACGAAGTGAGTTATCCATGCGAACGTATTCATTATGCAGTGTATACTGTCTACAGCACATTAGCGTACAATATAGAGAAAGAAGTTAAATTGAAAAATAATCATAATATGAATATTTAAACACAATTTTGAAAATGGTGGCCGTTCATTTCGATACAGGCTTCAGTTCTTTTGTGCATATTATCGCACTATAGACTATTGCATCTAATTCCAATTGCCAGTTTCGTCCTTCGTACTAGTAACTCATGTTGAAATAATTCTGTACCTACTCTACGTACTGTGAATTCAAACTTCACTTCTGCCCGACCCGAAAATATAAAATTACTCAGACATGCTATCTACTGTCCGTCCAAGTGGTTATGCCGCAGGATTGTAGAAAGGGAGAAATCACGTGACAGTTAATTACTTAACGAGGCCCTTTTATTTAAGTTAAATTAAACAGCTGTATAATATTATGTAAACGTCCAATTCCTAAGAGAAATTAATGTTTTCAGAAAAGAGCTAAGACAGCCCAGCTTTTACAGAGGGGCGAGCAAAGCAGGTGGGGGAAATCGGGATGCGACGTAGGCAAACGGACAGTACCTGTGCGAAAATATGATTCAATATTGAAAGCTCTTTCGTCACTGGAAAACGCGAACATATTTCTGGAACGTACTATACCCAGTAACTCAGTACTGCTTACTATCTGCGGTCTTGGTTCTGTGTGGAGTTGGAACTTCCTTAGTAGAAGGGGTGGGAGTGAAGTACATTCAAAAACTCAGGGACAATAAAAATTGAAGTAAAAATAAAATGATGTCC
Source organism: Periplaneta americana (assembly GCA_025594305.2). Taxonomy (NCBI): domain Eukaryota; kingdom Metazoa; phylum Arthropoda; class Insecta; order Blattodea; family Blattidae; genus Periplaneta; species Periplaneta americana. The sequence continues at coordinate 144,216,963 of JAJSOF020000011.1, read as the reverse complement.
CTGTATTTGTTAAAGGAAATCATAACACATGAAATTCCCAGCCATTCCAAGAATGCAAGATTGTGAATATGAAAGTTTTCAGTGTGGAGAGAGACTAGTAGCTTACTGGAAAAACCTTGAGTAACATCATACAGGATTTCTGGTTTTGGTTAAGGTGCCACTGGACAGAGATATTTGTTGAAGTAAGAGAGAAAAAATTTCAGCACAGGATGTGTTAAAGACGCAAAGCAAAGTAGGAGACCCTTCGCTCGACAAAAAACTTGTGCTGCCATTGCAGAGTCAGTGGGTCGATTGCCAATGAAATCAACAAGAAAATGTGCTGCCATGTTACAAGTGCTGCTATCACACATGATGAAGGACTTGGAAATGAAATCTTTTCGCTCTGTGACTGTCAATGAATTAACAGACAGGAATTTGAACATGTGCATAACATATATGACCGTATGATGTTAGTCATTGCTTTTCTGGTATGTGGCCGCTTGTCAAACCACACGGAACCCACAAATCTCTCCTCCACACTGAAAACTCTCATATTCGCCTCGCCATCTTGCACTCTTGGAATGGCTGGGATTTTCCGTATGTTATGGTTACCCTCAGGTCCACTAGATGTCTTCTGCCATGATCACACATTTAAATACGTGCGCCAATGCCATACGAATATCAGAGACACATTTTTCATGCATAGATTTGTTTTGCAGGAAAAATAAACAAATGTAGAGGGGCTTTTTGCTCCCTCTGTACATGAAGATCGATCAATCTGTCTAATAAAACTGTGCTATTTTCTGAATAAGAATGAATATATACGTTAATTTTTTTTTTTTTTTTGCGTCTTTAAATAGGCAAATAACACTGATAACACTGTGCTGACTTCAGACATTTTATATTGATATTTAGATTTAAATTTTTCTGAAGCTTCTTATTAAAATTACGAAACTCTAGAAGTACTTGACAATGAAAATTAAATTTTGAATTTATGTTTCCTGTGCTATCTTAAACATATTCTACAATCAAATGTTTGCCTTTATAAATAGCCTATACGAAATAATAATAAAATAACCAAAAATGTCCTAGTTTATAACGGAATTTGTTATTTGTTGTTATCCAATCAATGTGATTTAGACCATTTTTCAGATCACCTTAGGTTTTGTGCTGCAAACATTTTTCAACTCTAAATACTGAAAAGTTTGAGAAAAACCACAAATAGGCCTATCATAATCTCTTGCATTCTATGTTGATACTATGGAAATCTATTGAATAAAAAGTAACTAAACAAAAGTTACTTTCGTATCAATAGTAAACTCAGAAAGGTTTAATTTACGTTTTTTGCAGTTTTTCTTTATGATAAGAACCGAAGTTAAAACAGTGATTATAATTTATTTCTTCCTCTTAAGACAAAAAAAAATATTGGCATACGATTCTCATTAGAAACGTGGAACTATTAACTGAAAGTTTTTGGTATGTTATTTTAGTAAATTTATAAGTAAATATTATCTTCTTTACAGGAAAAGCAAAAACTGAAGAAAGATTTAGAAGAAGCACACAGAACAGCTGATGAAATGGAAACAAAATATTACAACACTGCAGGTGAACTTGACATGGTGAAGTCCGATCTGGAAGAAGCACTTAGAAAGAACCAGATACTTGAGAAGAAGCTACAAGCCAGCATACTAAATCAGGTATTTATTACCGTTTCTTGTCTAACAGTTGTTAACATGGCATTAACATTCAAAGTAAAAGTAAATGTAGGTACAGTAAAAGGTAAAATCACAAACTTTAGATGAAAAACAGAAAATGCCACTATCCTCCAGAAAAATAATGTTCTCATTACTACACACACAGCAGAAATCATTGAGCTATGTACATTGCCATCCACTGTTATTAAAAGAGAAATCATGGAACACCAACACAAATAAACTTACTCAATACAGGGTGGAAGTAATATAACTGTGCAGATTTTAACAGCTTATTATAGAGTACAACAAGAAATTCTAATACATACCATATTAGTCCCAAATGAACACTTTTTTCAGAAAAAAATAATTTTCTCCTAAATTTTAACACTGTTTCATTCGATAAGTACTATCCCTGTGATTCTTATTTTTATTCTTATCGTTAGAGAAAGAGATAAGAAATAATTTATCCCCTTACAGTTTTTTTAATAAAATGGATGAATTTCTTGTAAATTCAGTGTTGTAGTTGGGCCAGTATGCAGTACCGTCTAAAATAAAAACTCGCTGTTACCATACTGCAAAAAATATTGACTCGAAAATATATTAATTATGTTTAAATAGTCTTTAATATACTTTGAAATGGAGGGTGTTAGCTATTTGAAAAACATTTTGATTTCGATATCTATAGTCCCGTCGCTCTAATTTCCGGCAGCCAATCGCGTTGCAGGTCGGCTACATTTAAACGTGTGCGTCTTGTGATTCGCTTATTAATTTCTTAAGGCTCGATAAATACTTAATATAATCGCCCGCCATTTTAGCTCTTTCGTTGGCGTTCGCAGAAAGCACACAAAGACGTTATTTGCCGTCAATTATTTGCTGAATTACATTGCATTTGATTTATTATCATAGGAGCTACGACATGATAATGTTTAACGGTGTGGCAAATAGATTCCTCGTATGGTAGCTCGACAACGTACGAACAAAAATGGCGAACGATACTACCTACCTAGACTTTATAGAGCCTTCACTTTCTAAGACGTAAGCAAAGAGGCGGAGTCACGCCGGAAATAACAGCGTTGGGACTTTTTTAGCAGCTGGCATCTCATATTTTTTGCTTAAATGTCTTAAACGCTTGTCCATTCGTTCTTTTATCAAAAACCATGATCTGGCACTTCCAAGAGTAGTTGTGATTTGTTAATTTCAACTTGCATACCACCGTGGTATTTCTAAAGTAATTAACACTAACTTTATGGCATGGCGCCTCAAGAAATCTGTGTAGATGTCTTTGCATAACACTAACTTTATGATATGGTGCCTCGAGAATTCTGCTGCACTGATTCGCTAAATTTAAAACTCGCTCAGGTGTAATGCTAGCAGTTTGCTAGAGGAGGGAAATATTGTTACTTTTTGTGCGTTCATGAATCTTTAGTCCAGTTACATATTATAGATTCTAGTTGAATTTAAACTAAAGCATGAACGATATCTGCACTAAGAAAAGGAATACTCTTCCAGTAAAAGAGTTCCTAGGCTTTTGTTCCGAAATAGTGTTGGGCCACTATCGTCAGTGTTTAATTTCTTCCCTTATATGCAATTATGGCTGCGATCTGAAAGGAGGTCTGCAGAAGGGGGTGCATGACGAAGAATAACTTTGAACAAGTAGTGCAGTAGGAGTCCGTACAGACTCTAGACCAGCGTTTCTCAAACTATGGTCCGCGGACCACCTGTGGTCCTCGAGGTCTGACCTTGTGGTCCTTCAAAAAACAGAAGAAAAAATAAAATTCAAACGAATTGCGTATCACACAATAGGTAAAAATCTCAGAGTTTTTAAATGATACATGGCAATCGCCTTTCACTTTTCTCCCAGTACTGATATTTTATGAAATTTATTTACCCAACCCGTCTATTGACATCTCACTCTGCTACTCTCAGCAACAAAAGAGGGAATTAAATCACTATGAACGTGGTGTTTCTTGCGGTCTTTTCTGTGCACATCTGGCGTCGTGCCTGTAACCCAGCTAGGGACTACCCAAATTCGTAATAGGACTAAAGTACCGAACCTTTTCATATACTTATGACTTTCTTAATAGTTTGGCGACACCCACTCTGCACATTGAAATGGGCACGTACTGTACGTCGTACACCAATTATAAAACGTGCAAAATTGCATCTTTACTTGTTGAAAATCAGGCATGTTTCTGCATTAATTTTTTTTTCTGTTGACGATATAAGAAATTTTCTTCTATTAACATTAACTTAATTAGTTAATACTAATATAAAATTAATTTAATTAAATTAATTATTTCTACATTGAAATGTAAGTATACTGGTATTAAAATATGCTACATAAATGATAAATTTCCTTTCAAAGGGAACAAGAGTTAAGTGGTCTACGGAACTGTTCTGACTTAAAAAAATGGTCCCCACTTCAAAAAGTTTGAGAAACGCTGCTCTAGACTGACCAAGGAGATTTCAACAGTACCCCTAAAATTTGTTTCGAACTACAGCACTGTGCAAATTAGGCTAAATAAAAGATTAACAAGTATTGTTATTTCCTGCCATTAGGAAGTCTAGCAACCCTGCTGCAGTAACTAAGGGATGGAATGCTGCTATTCAGATCTGAGTTCGTGTGTATACGTACTGTGAGCTGGCAACGCACTGTTGCCAAACTGCGCAGACTTCCAGCCTAATTTTCTAATTAACCATGTACAGTGAAACTTCCCTTAACGGACACTTCCCAATACCGGACTCCTCTCAATAGCGGACATTTTAAAATTCCCCTGCAAAATAACATTGGCCCTTACGATAAAATTCTTCCAAATAGCGGACATTCTCAATAACGGACGCGGACACTGAAATGTATCTCCCAGTGGCGTAGCGTCAATGTAAGCTAAAAAGCTTAGCTTCCCCAGTTAATAATAATTTCATAGTAAACCTGCAGTTTATGGACAAAATTATTTATTAATTTTAATAGAATTTATATTTACGCGTTAAATATTGTGATGCGGCAGCTCAGGATTATTTGTGATGCAGCAGTAAACTAGAAGCCTGCACACACATCAGCTTCCAAGCAGACTGGTTTCTTCTGTGTAATCCACCCCGCAGATTTTCCATCCCTTTAAACTACCCTAGTCGCAAGGCTCGCAAAGAAGCTAGCTTTAACATTTAAAATAAGTAGTTTCCGAGTTATCCCTATTCGTCAGTTGTGTTCAGTTGAAGTGTTAGTGTGCATTGTGGCTGATATAATAAATAATGAGCGAAATAACAGTTCCTGACACTAATTTACTTTAATTTTTTAGGACAATTGTATTATCAAGACTGACTTACGAACAAAAGTGTGATTTAAAAAAGAAATGACCGACTCCCTTGCTGTCAATGAAGGACACAACCAAAAGACAGACGCATACTTACGTAATGATACTAATAATGTGATTTCTCTAAGTATGACAGGGAGTGAGCTAATGTTATACGTATACGTGTCTATTTGTTAAGAGATATGTGTAAACCGTGAAATCGTATTTTATTACGTCTCATTTGAGGTCATGCCTTATTGGTGTTACTTACGATGTTCCAACTAATCTTCGACTGCTGACTTGAAATTGACTACTATTTATTTTAAGACTGTATTTTTGTAATACGTTTTCTCATATTGCATGAAAGACAACTTGAGTTAGCTTCCCCTGCTCAAAATTTCATGCTACGCCACTGGTATCTCCCAACAACAATTAAAACATTCAAATAACGGACAGCGTCAAAGAAAAAAGAAAAAGACGGCTGTAAATTAAACGGAATTCTAACGGAATTCTTTGCAACAATCATTATCGTGCATTTGAACGTTCTTGTACTTTATTGAAGGTAAGCAGCACAGTTGTTAGTTGTGATACTATACGTGAGCAGTTCGTACTTTCTTAGTTTGTCAAGTTGAGTGTTCGGAAGTCAGTCACATTAAAAATGTCACAAAAACGTAAACGTTTGTCACTAAAAGAGAAAGTGGATATTGTAAAGCATATTGAGAAGGAGAAATTAAATGAATAATTTCGAGGGAAAAATTGTTCCGGAGCCGGGTATCGAACCCGGGACCTTTGGTTTAACGTACCAACGCTCTATCACTGAGCAACCCGGGTTCGATACCCGGCTCCGGAACAATTTTTCCTCGAAATTATTCAAATCAACTTTACAGCAATCTTGATTTGCAAGAGTTCCCGGGTTGCTCAGTGGTAGAGCGTTGGTACGTTAAACCAAAGGTCCCGGGTTCGATACCCGGCTCCGGAACAATTTTTCCTCGAAATTATTCAAATCAACTTTACAGGAGTTATACCTGAAATCTTGATTTGAGAAATTAAATGTTCGTGAGCTGGCAACAAAGTTTAATGTGGAAAAACTCAGGTTAGTGAAATTTTGAAAAACAAGGATGTTATTTTAAAATCATACACTGAGAATGCAATTCTAGATTTCTTTGTGTAAGGTGAAGTGGTACAGTAACTGATGTTTATTTCATTTACAAAACATTTACTGGTACGATTTCTCTCTGGATGAATACTGTAAACAATCTCACTTCTACTGTACTGTACTGTAAAATATAGTGTTGAATACGTATGAGAAATTTTAATGTACTGTATACATACTAACGATTTTCTAAATGGCGGACACTTCTCAATAACGGACATTTAATTTTTCCCCGGCGGTGTCCGCTATTGGGAAGTTTCACTGTATTTAATTGCAAAACGCATAACAGGTTTTTTTATGTATTTTAATGTATTCTATTACCCCCTTCAATCTGCTCAGGTATATCACGTCCACCCTTTCCAACAGAAATTCACTTGTTTTTCCTAGGACCCAAATCTGGATCTCTGTTATAGGAAGTTACTTGGTTAATCATGCACTATAATTATATTAAATCTACAAAATTAAATAATGCACCCATTAATTCTGCAGTGCTCGGGAAAAGTGACACAAGTCAGTTTCCACAAACCTTTTTGATAATTTATTGACAATTTACGGAACATCTGCTCGCTTGAAAAATATACATAAGCATTTCTCCCATTACAATAATTCATACAGAAAAAATCAAATCGACATAAACCAGTGTAAGTTGTCAATAAATTATTAAAAAGGTTTGTGGAAACTGACTTATGTCACTTTTCCCAAGCACTGCAGAATTAAAGACCCCATTTAAGGTTAGTTCCAACAAGCGGTTCATGGATCAGTTCATGTACGGTTCCTGTACCATCTTATGCGCATGCGCTAGTTGAGCAACTGCTATGGGATTGAAACTGGACTGGACGTTGTTGGAACGCTTTCGCGGATCGTTATGTACTAAATCCAGAGATGCTATAACTGTGATCATCTTTGCTAAGAATGGGATGATTAATTATTATCGTTTCGCTTCTAATTCTAATTGCAGAAAATAGAATTTCGATCATTTTCTATAAAAAGATGACAAAAATATGGAAGGCAAGAATTCCCCAATTCAATGTCGTGTACTGGGGACTCTCATTTAAAAATAGTTTTTTTAATTATTAATGTATGTACGTTATTTATTATACTTTTAATCAAAGCTGCATGTTGAAATTGTAATTAACTATTTCAATACCCAAATAATTTCCATTGCCTCTCTTTTTTGGCGAAAATTTAAATCAAATCTCTAGTTTTATTATTCGTCTGCACTGTCACTCTTCATCTTTAACCTCATTGATGTGAACAGTCGACCATGTCTTTCTTCAGTATCCGGGAGACGTTGGTGAGCTTATGGGCATGCGCGTCTCGCGTACTCTTCCGTACATGCTTCAATCCGCGGACTATTTCTGACCGTTCCGAACCCGTGTCAAAAGCTTGTTGGAACGCCCGACTGCAGTACATGTTTCCGGTTCAGGACTGGTTCGGATTGTGTTGGAACGCTTTTTCTGTACTGCGCATGCTCAGGATGGTTACGGACGGTTCTTGAACTGCTGTTGGAACGAACCTATATTTACACAAAATGTAAAAACAAAACAAAAAAAAAAAGGGAACATTAAACAGCAGTAAGATTATCTTGACTATTACACTCTCACTACGTCATACTACTTTTGACCAATAAAACGGTACGAAAGGACGTATTTCAACCAATCATGGCTACTTATCGCACAATTTTATCGTGTCCCTAGCATTTGTTTCTTTGTTTGTCAACATTTGAAACTGCGCTGGTCTGGACGTCAAAATATATATATATATATATATATATATATATATATATATATATATATATATATATATATATAATTACAAACCACTCAGTCGATGCATAGCAGTTTCAAATATGACTCGCATTGGCATTCAAGAACAAGAATTAATAAAAATCACTGATCATACCTATGCATCTTCTGAAATCCGACTTAAAAATAAATGAAGAGCACCATTCGAAATCCTGAATAAGTTGAATACACCATGTAGGCCTAAATCAACGAGTTCCACTTCTATTATGCACACGTCCAATATAACATCAATTGAACCACCAACCACATTCAAATTTGAAACTTGTACATTCAATAATTATTCCTTTTAAAATTATTCATTCGGAAATTCTGAATAAGTTGAATACACCATGTAGGCCTAAATCAACGAGTTCCACTTCTATTACGCACACGTCCAATATAGCATCAATTGAACCACCAACCACATTCAAATTTGAAAATTGTACATTCAATAATTATTCCTTTTAAAATTATTCATTCGGAAATTCTGAATAAGTTGAATACACCATGTAGGCCTAAATCAACGAGTTCCACTTCTATTACGCACACGTCCAATATAGCATCAATTGAACCACCAACCACATTCAAATTTGAAAATTGTACATTCAATAATTATTCCTTTTAAAATTATTCATGTTTATTTTTATGTCATCGTCGTTAATTAAAACTTTTCTAACTCTTGTGTATATTAGTTAGGTTATGTTATAGCTTCTGCTCTGAGAGGATAAAAAGAACTTCTGCTATATGATATTATGGATAGTCACGTATCAGAGTTTGTTTAATATTAAGATTTATTGAATAGTAATCATTACAGTGTCTGTATAAAGACACTACTGCCATCTAACATGCATCTAGCGTAATATTTATAATGTTGAGATGGTACAATAATACATTTGAAGACAGTTGTATTTTCGTAAGTCAATTAATATTTTATTGTATTGGAGTACTTCGTTACTTCTAATCTTTATATACTTTCTTCTAATCGTGTAAAGTCAATTAAATCCCACTCGAGTTTTGATTTTCTCTAGATAAATTCAAAACGTCTAGTGAGATTACTGTTGATAATATCCCTTTCTTCCTTTCTGAAGGACATGGACGGAGAGCAGCCCCTGAGGAAACAGCCATCATCTAAAAAGTTGGCTGCACTTGCAAGTGCTAAGGAAAGTAGATCTGATATGCAGAAGGCCATGGAACAACAGTCCAACCAAGCAGAAGATGAAGAATCAGAATATGAAGAAGTGACAGAAACGGAAACAGAATCATCAGAGGAAGAAGAGGAAGACACCGAGGCTCTGAAGGAGAGGAGGATAGCCAGGGAACTGAAGCTGCTTGCCACAAAGCTGAAATCATTCAAAGAGAAAGAAGAAACAGCAAGGAAAGAACGGCGATCGTTGAGGGATCAACTCAAGAAGCAACAGAAGGTAAATGAACTAGTTAATAGTTACATTTAACGTGTAAAAATGTTCACTTCAGAACTACAATAAATAGAGTTGAGTATTATTTTCGAAAATCCCTGTCTAATGTAGCAAAGGAAAGTCGTAAACAGGAAACGCAATATTTTAGTGAAACTGACATCAGATTGTACAGTTTGAGAAAGATATTCCCACAATAAGCATCGCATCAACCCTTTTGATTTGATTACCCCCCTTTGATTTGATTACCTGGTTGGGTTTTTCCGAGGTTTTCCCCAACCAAAAGGCAAATGTCGGGTAATCTTTTGGCGAATCCTCGGACATCACCTCATCTCACTACATCTCACCAAAATATTGTAAAAAATTGCACAAAATTGTAAAAATTGTAGAAAATTATTAAATTGTAAAACTGTAAAAATTGTAATTGAAATATTTTGTAAAATTTTGACTTGTTCCACAACTTAAAGCTTCATTGTTCATATAAAATCTATGGAATAAAATGAATGAACGAACGAACGAACGAACGAACAAATGAATGAATGAATGGAATGAATGAAAGGTAAAGCATACTTTTTCCTATTTTGCATGTTTTGCAATAAATCAGTTCCTTTATCACATTTAAATAATATTACCACTCATACAGTTGTTTATCTTCTTGAATTATTATTCAAAAGACACATCTAAATTAAATAATTCAACAAGCATAAAATAGTTACACGTTGCAATCATTTCTAATATTTTACATATTGACATTCATTAGTGATATAAATTTTCAAATATATTAGTGATATATTGAAACCGCTCCTTTTAATTCTAAGTCTTTAAGACTTTGCCTCAATGGTTTACCCACAGCACGCATGCCTGAATCCAGAAATGCATATAGAGTGTTAGTTGGGAGGCCGGAGGGAAAAAGACCTTTGGGGAGACTGAGACATAGATGAGAGGTTAATATTAAAATGAATTTGAGAGATGTGGGATATGATGGTAGAACTGGATTAATCTTGTTGAAACGGCGGGCTTATGTGAGGACAGCAATGAAGGTCCAGGTTCTCTAAAGACCATTTGTAAGTACTGTAAGTCCATAGGACATTTTTGTATGCATTACCCCAACTAAAGTAGGCTTACTATGGACATAACGCTCTATATCAGTGGTCGTCAGCACTCGCTGAAATGGGTAAAGGGTAAGCGGAGCAACATGATTTGCAGCAGAAAGAGGTAGAGACCATACCCGCCAGCAGCCACAAATGCACGCTGGTGCTATAAGAGACCTGCGGGTAAGAGACGCTAGCCCGAGAGTGCACTGAGTTGGCGACCGCTGCTCTATATACTGTATAAAAGTCCATAACTGGCAAGTTGGGCTCTTAATGGATCCTAAAATTAGTGTTTCCAGAGATTCCTTGCAGGTAGAGTAATCCTTCTGGTTGCTTTTATATCACTGTACGTATCCAAACGCTATTTTTGAGTGACTGGTTTCAGATGCAACCCAGCAATGGCACTTTCGAAGAGTGTGAGATATAAAGTGGGTTGGGGTGGCGCAAAGGAGAAAGTCTTATCTACCTAAATTCCTTCTCTAAACTATATATAAAAAGTTGAATTTTTTGCGTAAAATTGAATACATTTGATTACACAACTTTTAACACTGTATCACTTCGGAATATGTATGATAAGACTTTCTTGTGTTAAATTCTAACGTACCTTGTTTACATGGTTCGAACTATTTATGGGTCATCTTCAGAACTGGTCGTTGTTGGTCTTGGCGCCTCTTCTTGTTTCCTGCGAGGGTGCGTTCATGTGGTATAGTGTAGAATCAAAGAGTGTACATGTTTTGAAATTGAGTTGTGTGTTGAGAATTTCGTTGGGGTGTGTTTTCGTGTGTCTGTATATTTCATATTGTTCTGGTGTGTTTAAACACATCACAACCATAACAAAATTACAAAATGCAGAACACATTACAAATGCCAACCACACCTACAGAGACATCAACACAGACATGGAAATACTACACATCCAACGAACAAGCCAGAAACTAAACACACTAGAACAATATGAAATATACAGACACACGAAAACACACCACCAACGAAATTCTCAACACACAACTCAATTTCAAAACACATACACTCTTTGACTCTACACTATACCACACGAACGCACCCTCACAGGAAACAAGAGGCGCCAAGACCAACAACGACCAGTTCTGAAGATGACCCATAAATAGGTCGAAACATGTAAACAAGGTACGTTAGAATTTGACACAAGAAAGTCTTATCATACATATACTTACTTACTTACTTACATTAAAATAATATACTTACTTACTTATTACTTAAACTTACTTACTGGCTTTTAAGGAACCCGGAGGTTCATTGCCGCCCTCACATAAGCCTGCCATTGATCCCTATCCTGAGCAAGATTAATCCAGTCTCTACCATCATATCCCACCTCCCTCAAATCCATTTTAATATTATCTTCCCATCTACGTCTCGGCCTCCCAAAGGTCTTTTTCCTCCGGCCTCCCAACTAACACTCTATATGCATTTCTGGATTCGCCCATACGTGCTACATGTCCTGCCCATCTCAAACGTCTGGATTTTATGTTCCTAATTATGTCAGGTGAAGAATACAATGCGTGCAGCTCTGTGTTGTGTAACTTTCTCTATTCTCCTGTAACTTCATCCCTCTTAGCCCCAAATATTTTTCTAAGAATCTTATTCTCAAACACCCTTAATCTCTGTTTCTCTCTCAAAGTGAGAGTCCAAGTTTCACAACCATACAGAACAACCGGTAATATAACTGTTTTATAAATTCTAACTTTCAGACTTCTTGACAGAAGACTAGATGACAAAAGCTTCTCAACCGAATAATAATAGGCATTTCCCATATTTAGTCTGTGTTTAATTTCCTTCCGAGTGTCATTTATATTTTGTTACTGTTGCTCCAAGATATTTGAATTTTTCCGCCTCTTCGAAGGATAAATCTCCAATTTTTATAGTTCCATTTCGTAGAATATTCTGGTCATGAGACATAATCATATACTTAGTCTTTTCGGGATTTACTTCCAACCCTATCGCTTTACTTGCTTCAACTAGAATTTCCGCGTTTTCCCTAATCGTTTGTGGATTTTCTCCTAACATATTCACGTCATCCGCATAGACAAGAAGCTGATGTAACCCGTTCAATTCCAAACCCTCTGTGTTATCCTGAACTTTCCTAATGGCATATCCTAGAGCGAAGTTAAAAAGTAAAGGTGATAGTGCATCTCCCTGCTCGAAGTAAAAATAAAATTTTTCATATCCATGTTACCAATTAACTTATGTATTTCCTATCGTTCTCGTAACATTATTCCATATCATGAGCTCACCATTATTTTAAAATTGTTCTCTTTTCCTCTCAGATTCTCAAAGAAGAGAAGAAGAAATACAAAATTTTACAGAAAGAGGTAGACAAAATGGCAAACCTGATGAAAGATGATGAGGAAGAGGAGGAGGAAAGCGAGGAAGAAGAGCCAGAAGAAAGTGAATCAGAATCAGAGAGTGAAAGTGAAGAGTCAGAAGAAGAGAGTGACGACGATCTGCCACCAGATTCTCCAGCAGAAAGTCGAAAACAAAACCTAACTGAACGAGCCAAGAGGCATGAAAACTGCCTGGCAGCTTTGCGCAAGGGCAATTATCTGCTGAAAGCTAACATTGACCGAATAAAGGATGACCTTTTCAAACAGAAAGAGATGGCACTGACGTTGCAAGAAGACCTAAATTCTGTTCTTGCAGAACTGGGATGAACAGAGCAACGCAAACTAGTGCAGAGACACAACAAAAACCAGCATGCATTGCAGCTCTGAAAGAATGTGTTAATGCACACAAATATTCCACTCTCAAGTTCCATCAGATCAGATGAAAATGAGGCAGAAATTGTGATATCTTCCAATTTGTTACTAAGATACAGTAACGAAATCTGTATTACAAAAAAATTATCATGCTTTAGTAATAAAGGATGTCATTTTTATTCCATATCTCTAAGAAGTATTTGAAAAACTGTTTATTTATACGTTCAAACTAAGCTTCATGAGAATTTGACTCAATTCTTATTCTCAACTTTGTATTATCTATACGTAGATCATACGTTATCCAGCACGAAGTAGTGTCCGCGTCACCGTTTTTGGCGTGTGAAATAAGTAATGGGAACGTTAAGTACAAATGCTCTACCTTTGCCGCAGTAAGTCTGACAACTGTATTTGTCAAATGGATGATGTGACATGTGTAGGAAGTAGTACTATTCTCAGCTGCACTAGCAACATGCTCACAAACTGGGCATTATACTATAGGACACACGCCAAAAACGCTGGCGCCGGCTATAATAATTATGTCAGTACTTCAAACTTCTTTAGTTGTCTGTAAAAATTGCTATGCATATTACACTTATGAAACTTTTTACTAAGTGAAATTAAAAGTTATAACTGTAACAATGTAACAAAAAACTAAACATGATAAAGCCAATATTTTCATCTCCAAGAACGAATAGCAGTTCTAAAATCAATGCTGTTCTAATTATAACAGTAGGTCTAATGCAATGGATTGTGCTTCCTATGAGCGTTGTAATTAATATATTTCTGAAGTGACAACATAAATATGTAGGTCTTGATAAAGATGTGATATCTTCAGTTTTTCAGGACATTACTGTCCTAAGAATACATTGATATAAAAGCATTATTTTTCTACAATAAAATATGAAGAAATGTAAAAACAGATTATCTATCAGCACAAAATTTTCATCTGATATTTGTGTAAAGCATTCGTGTATAAATCGAAGATTTAAAAAAGTATTATTTGAATAGTAGTAAATAGGCCTATTTGTAGAATAAATTATGTGAAATTTATGGTAAGGCACTTTACATTTATACCAGACTTGGAAAAGGGTGTAAAATATTAATAAGTTTATATAAATCTGATGGATACAAGTAGATTTTCAAAAGTGTTTTATAATTATTTATGTATAGGTGGTATAATGTGTTACGAATTTATTTTCAAACATTGTGAGTTTTTTCAGAGTGAAAGCACATACATTTTAGCTGACTAACAAAATGCTTTCAAGGATGTAGAAAATTATCTTCTTCGAAAACTTCCACTCATAAAAATTGCTCATTTGTTGAATACTAACGAACTGAGATAGATTATTTGCAACACTATGTACACATTTTTACCTGCAAATAAACTTTTCATTCCTTCTTACTAAGAACAAGTTGTTTAACTAACCGACAACCTCTATTCAACAAATTGCTGTGGACAGCCATTTCCTTTCCTTAAATGAGGGTCTTTACTAATTCATTCATTCATAATTCGTCCATTGATAAAATAATTTTCTTCGGTATCCAACAATGTCTGAATTTATAGGAAAACAAATCGCTGAAAATGCATATTAATCTGTATTGTAACGTTTGCAATTTCTGCCTTAAGCTGATCAATTAGTTCCAGTTGCTCTCAGTTTGTTTCTTGTACTAAGATCAAGCCAGGTCCAGGATTATAATCCTGCCATCTCTGCTAACCAGGTATTTTCTAACTTTTCTCTCTGTAGAAATGTCATACTTTTGTACATCTGCAGAACTTTTTCAGTTGCCTTTCACAGAGTTGGCGCTCTGTCTCTTGATGATGGTACCTGTATTTAGTTCTGAAATATTAGAAATGTCGGAACGACTCTAGATTGTTGTCGTTGTTAAATCAACTGTCCGAAGACAGGTCTGAACCTCACAAGTGATACCAACAAGGCACCACTCATACAGCAACTAGGCCAGGAGATAATGGAGTAGCCAGTTCCTTTCCCCCTCCATTGCATACATTGCCAACTACACTAACAGACTTCAGATGCATACAAACAATTTGTTATTCCTCTGACATCTATCGTCAAATGAGATGTACTGCCTGATAATAGATGTACACATCAGCCAGAACCTCAATCAGAGAACGACTCTATAATACAGGTAAGTAATTAAAATCCGTGCCATTATGTTGCGAGAAATCAAGATCAATAGTACAGAGAAGTTTGTGAAGTGATCATTCCAGGAAAAATACTTACCTTTCACTTGTTGTCTCTTCTCTTTTTTTTTTTTTTTTTTTTTTTTTGCACTGGGAAGTATAATTTTTGGTTCCAGGGAAAATATACATCTTTATTCGCTGATCAAAGACATTACTCTGATATTTTGCGATAACATCTACTAAGCTAACCAAAGTCTTTGGTCCAGGAGTATTATTCGCAGCCTGGCTGTTGAGAAACACTATGCTAGAGTTTAGCGGAAATAAATGTCAAATTCCAGGACATAGTGGAATACTTAGATAAACCCAAAATCTATTTGGGTTTAACATTCACTGTGAAAGCCTAAAAACACATACTAGGCTACTTAGGTGTTTGTGTTGTCCCTTATTATGATCTAAGATGTCTGGCAAACATAGACAGAATTATCAGCAAGAAAATGAAGTTTGAGATCCCAAGCCACGAAATTTAAAGAAAGTATAGCCTTAAATCATCCCCACATTCCATAAGAAATTAAAGATAAAATCAGAAGAGAAATTACCAAGAACTCTAACGTTTTTAAGGAGATGCATGCTAGTTATAAGTTAATGCCTAAATGCAAGCAAAGAACATTTCCAAAAGCTGCTATGAAATGAGTAAGTGCTGTTGTTAATCTATACTAATAATAAATCTGTAGCCGAAATTTTTCTGGTAATTTTCGATTTTCCAAAAATAATTGGTCCTAACATATATAATTAACCACCCTGAAACCAAAAATCGCTTTTTTGAAATTTTTGTTTGTATGTCTGTCTGTCTGTCTGTCTGTCTGTATGTTTGTTACCTTTTCACGCGATAATGGATGAACGGATTTCAATGAAAATTGGAATATAAATTATGTTCGTTGTAACTTAGATTTTAAGCTATATGGCATTTAAAATACATTATATAAAAGGGGGGTTATGAGGGGGCCTGAATTAAATAAATCGAAATATCTCGCTTATTATTGATTTTTGTGAACAATGTTACATAACAAAAGTTTCTTTAAAAATAATTTGCGATAAGTTTTATTCCTTGAAAAATTTTGATAGGACTGATATTTAATGAGATAAATGAGTTTTAAAATTAAAATAACTGCCATCTAAGGCCGTATAATGAAATAAAAAACAAATGACTTCGTCTATAGGGGGCCTTGGACAGCAACAATCGAAAGCTATGAAAGATAGCCTACAGAGAATGTTTCTGTGTTTGTATGAAGTAATATCGGAAGCTAAATTAACCGATTTGTATAATTAATCATTATTTCACCATTGGAAAGTGTAGTTTCTCTAGATGGACATAATGCTATAATGTTATTACAGTACCTTCTGATATAATATAATGTAATGTAATATAATATAATATAATATAATATAATATAATATAAATAATATATATAATATAATATAATATAATATAATATAATATAATATAATATAATATAATATAATATAATATATGTAATGTAATATTATATAATATAATTTATGTTATTTGAAGGGCTCAGAACCATAGTGGGCCAAACGCCATTTACTGAATATGTAGAAAACAAGGGTAAAAATTAAGTTATTACCATAATTCAATGGAAACGTATAACAAGCAAAATAAAGTATACACATTAAATGTAAATGATGTCAATGTTCATTAAACTATGGTTGCATGTAATAAAAATTAGAAACATGTTAAAGGAATTATCATTGCACCAATGAGTGGTCTCTGGACCAAAATGATCGCATTTTAATTATTTGGATGCAATTTAAATTAAGTAACATATTAAACGATTTATCCTTCTATCAAACACGAATGTTCCCTGGATCAAATGTCCTATTGTAATTATGTAATTACTTTATATTTATTTCTAACGGGTGCAGCGGAGCGCACGGGTACGGCTGGTATATTAATACGAATCCATCCTTGCCAGCTCTCCTACCGAGAGTCTTGCCACAGATGGAGCAAAAAGGATTGTAGGTACGTACATTGTATTTATCCTAATTCCATTACTTGTACTCTAATTCCTGTATCAGACGCTACAGTCAATCATAGGAATTTCCTCAAATTCTCTACAATTTTTTATGATATTTAAAAATATTGAAAGGGGTAAAGCCAGAACTTTAATGGGTGCAATAAGATGTCTAAGATTCTCCAGAACAAGATAATAAATTAACATTATATTCAGATGGAATTTAAAATACACTCGACAAGAACAAGAAAAGGTATTTATTTCAAGTCGCTGCAATCTGATTGACAACTGAAGCTAAATTTACAATAACCAATGAAAGCAAAGTCTAAATCGTCATCGACAGACAGTTTTTTAAACAGGAGCAGTACCAATAATCAGTTCTAGAGTTGCCATACATCTGTATTTTGTACGAACAGTTTGTATTTTAAGACCAGTGTCTGTATCCGTATCATACAGGTAAGTAAAAAAGTGACAAAATGTTCTTATCTTCTGTTCAAATCCGGAAACGAGATTAATAATTAGGTCTAGTTGCTACACCCTTCAAGGGCTGGGACCTTCTACATAGTAACCAATGGTAGGTTATAGTCACTGTTTTGTACAGTTTTAAAGATACACCAAAGACCAAAGTAACATATTCACAGATTACGAAGCTTATTTCCAGGAGAAAACATAAATCATCACCCAGACAGCTAAACAGAAAATGACGATATTGATCACTGAAGATGAAACGAAAAATGAGGATTTCGTAGAAAATATTCTGAACTTTTATAGCCAGCGCATTTCATATCTCGAACTATGAGAGGGGAGTTTTGAGGGTGCTGAGCAGTTTTCCTTCATTGAAGTAGGTTCAGGTTATGAATTATAGGCTAGTAGGGAAGTGTCGAGAAATCAGCAAAGTTATAAATTCACTCGTTTCTAAACCTAATGCTTCTATCAACATTGACAAACTTTTTGATGAGGTCGTGTTTGTGAATTTTGTGCTTTAAAAAAATCAAAGAAAATGTGAAGAAGTAGGAAGAAAAAAAAATTAACTCGAACAGAGAACTGAACGGTGTAAATCTATGTGTTTAAGTTTTCAATAATTTAAATGAGAGTGAAACGAAATTTAACAATTTTGAGGAAGTTTTGGAATTCGTGTACTGTCTCCCAGAATTTCTACACCTCTGAGGTTGTTTTCTTTCACGAAAATCATTTGGACACTTGAAAGAAATAGACTCAAAATAGTTAAGGTAAAAGCACTGCTTCAAATTAAAGTCAATTCAGAGTTTTCATATGTGGATTTCTATGACTTCATCAAAGAAAACTCTTCTTTTCAAGAGCAAGTACCTTCTTCCCAGAAGTATGAGAATGATTGATGAAGGACGTAATTGAACTATGTGGGTGCTATGCATAGACATTTCGCTAGCCCGCGCTACAAGCATGCTAAACTAGCCCCGGCTATCGACTGATTACTTGTACAGGAATCATATCATATCATATCACTGGTTTATGAATATGAAAAATGTTAGTTCACTGATCATCCACCAGAAGCCTGCGCTAAAAATGTCTATGAATATGGCCCACGTTTAAATCATTTAATCAGACTAGCATATATCTGCTTGTAACTATCAGAATATTAATGTTATGAGAGTAGAAATATAAAAAGCCTATATTCAGTTCCGCTGTTAATTTTTTATGTAATGGTACAATATACAACATATAGATAGCTTTCTTTAATGCAAACGATATCCTAATTTTTTTTAAAAACAAACGTGACTATATTTTGTACCCAGAATTATGGCAACCTTAAGGGAACACACAGGTGAAATTACTAAAACTTACAGTTTTCATTTTTTTTCTCAAAGACCAAGGACACTAGAATAAAATTATGTGACACGTTTCCTTATTAAGATGCAATAAAGGGCAGGAATTTTTTTCAACGTGATTTTCTTTCATTTTCGACGTGTGGAACCATTTATATATAAATTAATTAAATTAATATATAAATGGTTCCACACGTCGAAAATTAAAGACAATCACGTTGAAAAAAATTCCTGCCCTTTATTGCATCTCAATAAGGAAACGTGTCACATAATTTTATTCTGGTGTCCTTGATCTTTGAGAAAACAGATGAAAACTGTAAGATTTAGTAATTTCACCTGTGCGTTCCCTTAATCAATTCATTGTGCCAGTTCAAGAAAGTGAGATCTGAGGTGTTAAATGTTAACAATTAGTTCACAAGTGTGGTTTTTATAGTAAAGTTATAATACAGTACAAGTCTATAATTAGCAATTATTATTGATGTATTAATTTTACATTAACATGAACAGTGACAAGGAAGATAATCCTATTCATAAGTTTTCTACATCTGAGAAAAAGAAACTAAAAGGGAGGAAAATTTCAAAATCAGACAGGTCCAAACATAGATCACACTGTAAAATGTATGGAAGAAATGATTAAAGGTGGTGAAGATGAAACGGAGGTTCAATTATGCTGTTAATAATTTTCTGAGCCTAGTTCGCTGAAGTTGAAGTAGCCTACATACAATTTAGACAATTTAGTCATTAAAAGATATGAGTATTCGTTTTAATGTCACAGTACTTGCATATTAAGTTGTGCTAATTTCATCTAGGAAAAATTATTTTTTTTATCATGAGTAGCTAGGTCTAGTGTAGGTCTATTAAGTGAACATACGAGAAATTCTGTCATAATACAATAATTTTGCCTAGGTGAGATGAGAAGTCATGTTTTAAAATATGGCAACACTGATCAGCATGCAAGCTGCCTTGTTGATTGCTGTTTTAAAATAACACTGTAGGTCCATAGGCCTATAAGCTGCAATTCATTCTCTAAGTTATATCTGAAAAGATTGATCTGAAGTTTAGATAGTCTTCAAAATTAAAATTAACCAGACTGAATGTCAAATCTAGGATTATTTCCTGTTAATGTTAAGAACAGTGTATCTAGTTAACCTATAAATTGCATTATAAAGCCCTTTTACATCATCTTTGTTCCTCCTTTCATTAACAGTGTAGACTTATCATCTAGCCGTATTACCAACATTGTGTGGTACCTCGCAGAAGCTGTGTTTTCTCTATTATGTAAAAGTATAGTGTAGGCCTATGTGTAAGATTTATAATAACCTTAGGCCAACAAAATGAAGTAAATGTAGAAACCCACAGCATTAAAAAAACCTAATAACCAAACTGATTAAGTTAATATCATGACAATTACTTCGTTTAAATTTTGGCTGATAAAGCTAACAGCCTTGAAAACTCCTTCAGGATAAAGAACTTCATGTCCAAGAAATTTTACTGGTATAGAACATAACCCTTCTTCTCTATGCATTTTACTAAATGCGAGTACTTTCATATAAAAGTATATAAAAGATTCTATACATGTGTCAACAAAATGAACTTTATGTCTTCTGTATAATATATTTACCAGCAATCTTCATCCCTATTTTTAAACGTCAATATCAGCTGAAATATTAACATAACATTATACTACACAGTGAAATAGCCACATTACGAGATGGTTGAGTTTTCATGGCATACCTTCGTAACCGTGTCGTACATCCTAGCAATCGGCAACCATGAAGAACACACTAATACAAGTCTCACAATTAGCGACATTAATTAAACCAACAAATCATAATGCAATTAAAACATAACGCAAAAGCAGACTATGAAGCAGACATATTCATGTTCTGAATTTGAATTTCAATCATCGATATTAAATCGACTCCCTGGTGCTCGCACGATAAAATCAGTACGAACTCTATGTTTGGTTTTGTGCAGTTAGGTGGCAGTTGTGGCCCGGCTTCGATAGATCATCTGAATTAAAAAAACTAATAATACGATACAATATTATTGTCCCTCCATAAAAAGCATGCTAAATTCCTCCCACAGGAACTGAATGTGTACTTCTTGTCTTGTGTTTGTCCTTGTTCTTTGTAGTGTGATTGTGACATGCTGACCACCAGGCCACATGACAAGGAATCTCACACTAACTACTTCATACAATAAAAATCTTGCACCATGTTGATCATAGTAAAAGTTTCAAATCTTACTTATACAAGTTAGAATGTCTAGAGTTGGTTCAAAAGCCTCACAATATTAAAGGCTGTGATGTATCTTGTCTCACTATGAAAAGAGAGGGAAAGGAGATATGTCTTACTTTGTCTGTGTTGTTATGGCAATGGGGGAGTGGAGCGATGCCGTCCATCCATCTAGTGGCGGAAGGGACTAGTTGATACATTCTGTAGCGCAAAATAAAATATCAAAATATCTCTCTTCGTACTGTGTAGTTCCGTCACTGAGCTTGTCTTTCAAGAAACTGAGTTCCGGCAGCCTGTACAATAACAAGATTTTGAAAGGAATCCTGAAAATTTACAACTCTCCTATAATCTCCACCTTCATTTGAAGGGACTTGGTTTTATTGCTACTGAGACAAGATAAACCTTACCAGGTACAATAACGAACTAATGCAAAAGTTCGTTTCCAATTCAGTGAATGTTTTTCATAAGATGAAGAAGAGGAGGAGAACGAGACGACGACGATGATTATGATGATGATGATGGTACACTGGTTTAACATTTTCTTGTTTTTCTCGCCTTCACTGAGACACAAAAGATATCATTTTAAGGTAATTCTACCAAAGAAGTGAACTACCACACATTCCTCCACCACAAGAAACATTCGGGCAATGGGGAAAGAGAGAGGGCATGGATGAATATAATTATAAAAAATTTCATTACTAGATGTCAGTTGCATCTTCAATTTTTTCTCATATCCATCTCTCTCTATCTCTCTCTCTCTCTCTCTCTCTCCGTCTCCCTCTCCCTCTCCCCCCCTCTCTCTCTCTCTCTCTCTCTGATGTTCTAGTAATCACAACTTTTTAATTATAAATTCATGTCGACCTGGGTGGCGCAGTCGGTAGAGTGCTGGACTTCTGTCCCCGAGGTTGCGAGATAGATCCTGACCGAGGTCAATGGCATTTAAGTGTGCTTAAATGCGACAGGTTCATGTCAGATTTACTGGCATGTAAAAGAACTCCTGCAGGACAAAATTCCAGCACACCATCGATGCTTGATACAGTATAGCTACCTACTAACCTCGACAGATGCGAGCGTCGATAAGTAAATCATATTCATAATTTACAATTTAATTATAAATTCATTATCCAGGATTGACTGGAACCATTCATCCTTGCCTCCACAGTCAGATTTTTCAGCACGAGGCTATGCTATTGAGTTGATTTGTTTCAAATGGTGGAACGAGTGTTGTGGATAATGGGAAGGTCCAGGAAGACTAGTAGAATTTTCAATATTTATACTTGAAAAAACAATATAGGCTATCAGCATTAATAATAATATTCGAGAAGATAGGAGGATAACTATTCAAGTAATGGCATTAAAAATGTAAAATATCATGCATGTGTGGAACTGTGCATTCAGTTGACCACAACTTTCTGGAATATTATAGAACTTAACCAAAATAGGTCCCAGAGGAGATTATAGACGAAAACAAAGAAATAAGACTTAGGATAAGCAGTGGTCTGAAGAATCATTATTTGGCCGAAATAAATCAATTTTTAGAAATAATTGTGACGTGTTATGAAACATGGATACCGGTATTCGAACCAAAATCCAAGAGGCAGAGCATGGAGTAAGTTATAGTACTTGTTACGAGAAAATTCAAATCTTAACCAATTGCTGGGAAAGAAAATGGTGACTCTGTTTTGAATATTAAAAGGGTAATTTATTGTTACCTTTTGGAAAACATTGTGCTGTGAACAGTAAGTAACATCGATTTGCTGAGAAAAAAAAACAAAGAGAGCTTTATTGTAAAGACGTCGTGGAATAAGAAAAGGGGGCGGAGGGTTCTTCTTCAGGATAAAGCTAGTTCTCACTGTGCCCATTCCACCAACGAATGCATTGGACAACAAGACTAGAAGATTCTACCACATCACCTGTATAACCCAGACCTTGCATTATCACAAAATCTCATGCTTGGTCCTATGAAAGACATCCGCAGGAAAATTAAATTTAATAACAATTGAAAACAAATGTACAAGCGTAATTACAAATAAAGAGTTCATCTCTGCAGGAAATCGAAAACTTGTAAAGCAATGAGAAAAATGTATGAAGTACTGGTAATTGCTAATAGTAAGGGTTGAGGAAGTGACAAATACGAGGTAAGACTGATTCAGAATAAACCGGAAATGGAAACGAGAACGAGAATGAAAATAATGTTAAAAAAATGTATTCGTATTTAAATATGAGCATTCACAATAGTTAATTGTGACTACTCACATTTAAACACATTCATTTTAACATTATTTTCCCACACCTGTGGAGTAATGGTTAGTGCGTCTGGCCGCGAAATCAGGTGACCCTGGTTCGATTCCCGGTCGGGGCAAGTTACCTGGTTGAGGTTTTTTCCGTGGTTTTCCCTCAACCCAATATGAGCAAATGCTGGGTAACTTTCAGTGCTGGACCCTGGACTCATTTCACCGGCATTATCACCTTCATCTCATTCAGACGCTAAATAACCTGAGATGTTGATAAAGCGTTGTAAAATAACCTTCTAAAGAAAAACATTATTTTCGTTCTCGTTCTCGTTGTCGTTTCCGTTCCCAGTTTATTGTGAACTAGCCTGTGGCCTACATACTGAATTATTCCAATTTGCCTCTTTGTTTATAAATCAAGTGGGGGAAGAAATATAGGAGGACCTCATAAGAGATGGATAGACCAATTTGGAGACGCAACGGGCTAATAAAGGCTGGTTCACAATAAACCGGGAACCGAAACGACAACGAGAACGACAACGGAAGTATTGTTAAAATAAATGTATTTAAATGTGAGCATTCACAATTAAATCTTGGGAATGCTCACATTTAAATACATTTATTTTAACATTATTTCCTTTCTCGTTCCCGTTGTCGTTTCCGTTCCCGGTTTATTGTGAACCAGCCTTTAGTCTAAAGCATGCAGTAGAAGAAGAAGAAATATATAGAAAGGAATGATGCCCTTGAAATGAAGAGATATCGAATTTTCTCTCATGTTCCCACTTCTAACACTTTAATCCTGCATATGAATTCTGCTTTACATAATGTATTTTCACGATCTTTATCTCGCTAGGCAAACAAAGATAACAATTTTCTCTAGGGTGAAACACACAACCTAATATTCCTATAACAACGGTTGACACTTGTGGCAGAGAACTTAATTGTATGAACTTGAAACAAAAAAATGGTTTTATGAGCGTGGGAACTGAGTTCAAGGTCGAGTTCTTTTTTATCATATTACATCATTCTTTCATTTGTGAACACATGACTCCATGTACGAGTCTTACTTGTTATGAATTCTGTCTGAGAGCAGTACGCCTCCAGCATCGTACATTGTAGCATTCTCAGACGAATGGTCATACAGAAAGTTACACTGAATATCATAATCACTTCTACATTTTTGCTAAGAACTAACTTTCTGTAAGAGATCATAAATATGTCTTCAAATGGTAAAAATGAACACCAGCTACACACTGTGACACCCCTCATTCGTAGTATGGTTCTAAGTAATCTCTTAACAGATTGCAAAAGTGTATATTTGAAAATGGAAAATTGTCAAGCACCTGGTTCTTTCAAGATCCGAGGTTTTGGACGACTCTGTCAGAAGGTAAGTGTCAATTTAATTTTAAAAGTGTATAAGCAAAGAAAATATAAATTTAAAAGGCATGATGAGACCGATAAGCTAATTTATTAATAAACAATCAAGGTTTTATTTCCTATACCGTCTATGCTTGTCTTTTTAACAAATTTATTGGTTTTTCAACACTTTGTTACATATATTTTTAATTTTTTAGTAGAAGTAGGCTTTCTAAAGATGTCATAATTTATCTTGGAATTCATTATAAATATATGCAAGTCTAAGAAATTTATAGATCGGTTTATAGATTGTTCGGAAGTAAAACTTATATTAGAATGTAGCCGATTGAAAGCGTTGGTAATGCTATCACTGATATTACTACCATTCTCATACACGAGTAGCGTATCATCTACATATCTAACATAGGCAGTAATGTTAAACTTATTCGAAATGGCAGGAACATTGTTGTTTTCCAAATTTTGTAGAAAAATTTCAGCCAATAAACCAGAGAGTGGGTCGCCCATGTTCTGTTGGTATATAACGTTATTAAACTTGAAATATATGTAACAAAGTGTTGAAAAACCAATAAATTTGTTAAAAGGTTAAGCATAGACGGTATATGAAATAAAACCTTGATTGTTTATTAAAGAAAATATAAATTATTCGCTTGAAATTTAAATTAAATCCCACTAAAAATGTAATTCTGTAGACTATGTACTGCACTAAATTACTGGTATACAAAAGTATATTAAGATAAACAACGCTGCCATTTCAGTTTTTGATTGGGGAGGGGGGGGAACATTTCTAGGAAAAACATTGTAGGGTATATCGCGTGCCGTACTCCCTCCATAATTTCTCTGAAATGAACTATTTTCCATACCATGAACTGGGGTAAACTTGACCATAAAATAAGAAAATTTAAACCATAATATCAGATACACTGAACATATTTTTAAATTCCATTATTTTTCTCCATTTCTTATTATTCCGTATTATTTAAAGTCACAAGTAGGGCTGATTTGGTTTAATTTATTTTGTTTTATGGTCAATTTACCCCACTTATAGTACATTTTCATTTTCTACATAAAGGCCTAGTTTTAACTTCTTATCCCACTTATATTTTACCAGTACATAATTTACATGTAGACCTATTTTGTGTTAATATGTACAAATGAACACACAATTTTTTAAAAAATAAATTTTAATTTCAATTAACAAAAAAGTTGTACTTTTATTCCAGGGGCATTATGTCAGTTTTTGCTTATGGCAGTAACATTTTTCTTAGGGAAAACCTTGTAAGTAGAGGGCAGATCTGCGTGTGTTGTCCCTAATGTTAAGTATGCATGGACTGTGTTGCTACTGCTCTAATCTGTTTCGTTTTCTAACCGCATACAGATCTGTCCTCTACTTATAAGGTATATTGCGTGGATTACTCCTTCCCCAATTCCTCTGAAATTTACTATTTTCCATATCGTAAACTAGGGTAAATTTGACCATAACAAATAATTTAAACCATAATATCAGATACACTGAACATATCTTTAAAGTTATTTTATTTTTTCCATTCCTTAATTCTGTTTTTACTACTTTAAGTGAAAAATAGGACTGATACGGTTTAATTTTTATGGCCAATTTTACCCCACTTTGCAGCACATTTTCAGTTTCTACACATATGCCTATTTTTAACTTATCCTACTTATGATACGTAATTTACATGCACTTGTTAATATGAAGTAAGTGTGAACAAATGAACACACAATTTTATTGATAAAGAAATTTTGATTTCAATTAACAAAAATATTGTACTTTTGTTTACAATAGGCGACACACTGTTAAGCAAATGGCTAGAGCGTCAGCTTTGCACACTGGTAACCCGGGTTCGAATCCCAATGGTTCCAACTGGAATTTGTGATGGACAAAGACAGTGTTTGGTGGTAGGTTTTCGCAGGGTCCTCCCGTTACTCCATTAATCATCATAATCATAATAAATATTATTACATAGTTCGTCTCCTATGGTGCACCAAAGCAACATCTTCATGGCAGCTAAAAGAACTACCGTATCCCAGTATAATCAGCTTTGTAAAATTCTAATACTATGTACAATATAAAGACAATATGCAATAAAATAATTACAAATCACGAAACAGAAAATATACAAACTCTGCAATTCATGGCATTATTGCTTCAAAACATTATACAAGTGATGAATTTCTTGACACTAAAAGAACTGACATTTTAAGTGTACCGGGTACTGATATTTAACTCCTTTTTAAAAGCATTGTTGTTTAATTATTTTGTTAATATTGATGTAACTTCCTATAAAATAGAAGACCTCTGTGTAACACAGTGTTTAAATTTACAGAGATTCTGTAAGAGTCGTAATTTAAAATTAGTAATTGTTGTACATGTAAGTGTTGACGAAAAAGAGATTTCCTTTTAAATTCAAATTTGTTTTGATGTACAAAATAAACCAGCTTTTAAGTTATATATACGCATGGAACTGACAATAGTCTCAATTTCATAACAATGGATATTCTTGGAGAACGGAAAGAGTCGTTACTGATGCCTCATTACCTTGAGAAAATTCTCTTTTGAAATTTAAAGATTTCTGATATTTTAGATGATCCTTTGAAGAACCCACATTATAAATTTTACTTAATATCACAAGTACCGGTAGGTATTATTTTTAAATGCATATTCTTCTCTTCATATTATATGCCTATGTATATAATCTGGAATTTAAAATTATTCATACAGTCAATTTTACTGCATACGGATTAAACAAAAATAAAGAATTCAATTTATATTCAAATTAATTTATGTTGTCACACTTCATAAGAAAAATTGTTTAATAAAATTAACGATTAGAAAGATATTTTAAATCTTTTTTTTTTTTAGTCATAGTTAAGAGGCATGTATGTGTCACCATGCATCTTCACAGTTAATAACATTTTTCCAGACCCCACCATTGGAAATATCACAGTGACTAAAGAGTCTAATTTTTTATATTACAGTAAACAATTTCAACAGTATTGCTGAAATACAAATTTAGGTATAACATTTATAATGGAATAATACATTTCTCTGAATACATAAGATTTCATCTTCTTTTTAAAATTTTAAGTTCACGCATTTGTTGTATGTTATTACACAGCTAAAGGAGGAGGGTTGTCAACATTTGGTGGTGGCATCAAGTGGCAACACTGGTCTGGCAGTAGCTTGTGCATCACAAGCAATTGGAATTCCATGTACTGTATTTGTGCCAGAAAATTCTCCACCGGTATCTGCAGAACGTATACGACAGACTGGAGCTAAAGTTGTGGTACATATATACATACTGGTATACTCGTAGAATCTTGAAGACATACAAATGCAGAATATGAAATAATCATAGTAAATTTCTATAAGCTAAAAATGGTAAACATTAGCAATCCCTATAATTATGCACTTTTTGCATGGATATTTATTGTTGCGTGAGCTGCTTTAGATCCTGTAATTAGGGGCGTGTGGAGGGGAAAATGGCGTAAACAATGGAAGTGAGATATAAAATTTTATCCTCCATTACCAATCTAGAGGCAGGAGATCTACTGGACGTCCAATGAAGAGATGGGCTGAATACTTTTATGGACTGTAACAGTCCTTCTGAGACTATAACCTGTATGGCTGATGATGATGATGATGATGATGATGATGGTGATGACATTTGAAAGTAATGTAGGCTACATAAAACTGACGTGAAAGTGAAGAATACTAATGTTATTAGCAGTAAATATGGAACAGTTGACTGTATGACATGATGATGATGATAATGATGATATTTGAAAGTAATGTAGGCTACATAAAAATGGCGTGAAAGTGAAGAATATTAATGTTATTAGCAGTAAATATGGAACAGTTGACTGTATGACATGATGATGATGATGATGATGATGATGATGATGATGATGATGATGATGATGATATTTGAAAGTAATGTAGGCTACATAAAAATGGCGTGAAAGTGAAGAATATTAATGTCATTAGCAGTAAATATGGAACAGTTGACACTTGTGGCAGAGAACTTAATTGTATGTAGGCCTACTTGCGACAAAAAATGATTTGATAAGCGTAGGAAATGAGATCGAGTTATTGTTTACCATATTACATCATTCCTTTCATTTGTGAGCACATGTCTCCATGTGCGAGTCTTACTTGTTATGAATTATTATCTTTGAGAGCACTACGCCTCCAGTGTCGTATATTGGAGCATTCCCAGACGAGATAACTGGCTGCAACACGTAAGCAGAGAATAGGATACCTCAGACAATACTTCAATATTACCCTCAGGGACGAATAAGATCTCGATGTCCACTAAAACGTCTTCTGGACCCTGTCTAGCCAGAATCGAAACAGGTCAACAATGGCCTAAATTCGTGTTTAGAATATGATGATGATGATGATGATGATGATGATGATGATGATAAAAATAAGATGTTTGATTATTTGGTCCAGGACACAAGCATTATTATTTGAGAATCAGTTGACAACTTATAATATTTGCAGCACAAATTCAAGAAATAACATCTTCATTGCGTCCTCTAAGTTAGCTCTGTGGTAGCACGTCTACCTCCAGACTAGCTGGCTCGGGTTCGATTCCCAGCAAGGTCAGAGATTTTCATGTAAAATTTCTACTTCAGGACTAGAAGAAGTGGCAATGCACAACTTATAATCACTAGATTGTTCACCAATATCATCGTCATCATCCCTGACACTACAACCCTGGTTGACTCTTGGTCTGCTTAAGAATGTCTTGCCATTGATTTCTATCGATTTCCTTGTTCTTCCAATTCCTGACACTCGTGATTTTCAAATTCTTCTCAACACAGTCCAGCCATCTGATCTCCGGTCGTCCCACTTTACTCCTTTCCTCAGGATTTGCTGAGAAGATACACATTACTGGGTTATTTGATTCCATCCAGGCTACATGACCCGCCCATCTCAGTCTATTGATCTTAATTTTCGGCGCCAGGTCAATGTCTTTATACAGGTCAAAGATTTCACAATTAAACCTTTTTCTCCACACATCATCGTCATTCACGGGCCCATATATCTTCCTCAAAATTTTCCGTTCAAATGCATTCAAACGATTTTCATTATTTTTACTCAGTGACCATGTCTCGATTGCATATGATAAAACTGGCACAACTAATGTTTTATAAACATGAATTTTTGTGTGCACTAATATACCTGAGCCAAAAACCAAATCTCTCCGCAATGCATATGAAGAGAAGACATATGCTATTGATGATAATGATTCATCCGTCAGATGGGGATGTTAAGCCTGGTGACCCCCTTGGTGCTATTCGACAGGAGTAGGCTACATGCTGGCACTGGGTGTCCCCTTCTCTCTTCCTCATCTTCATCATCATCCTCACCCATTCCCTACACTATACTTACACATACACTCACCCTAGTAGACGACATAACTGTTCACATATACACATCATGCATAGCATGGCCCACCGAAGTGGTGTGCAACTTGAAAATGGGTCATAGTCCTGCCGGCTATCCGCAATATGCGGAACCCCAATCACGCAAGTGGAATGGTTAGGCATTAGATACACACATATCTTCATTGCAGTGAAAAAAAATGCAATTTGCAATTAAATTTTGTGTTCTCAACTTGCCATGAATAGGATATTGTTTGCGGGAATGAGAGGGGCAAGAGGAATGCCCAAGAAGTGTCAGCTAGATAGAAACAGATTAAAAATAGCCGAAGAATTGGAGAATAAGAGGTGGAAATCACAACAATGGTGAAAATGCGTAAAAGAAGTGCATAACTACTGGGACCGGTAAAGTTTACCACTCCCTTAAATAATATTAAAATCTCTGATAGAATATTCAAGTTGTGTGTAATTTTACCTTTAATGTCAGTAAGTTTCATTTGTAACAGACAAAAGGTGCGGACTTCAGAGCTAGTGTGGATTTGGCAGAGCAGGAAGCAAAGAAACCTGGAGTCTCCTATGTAAGCCCCATGGATCCGGAAGTCTGGTAGGTAGTAATATGCAGAAAAGTCGTACAATATTTTTTTAATTTCTCATTGCGTGAAGTATGAAGAGAAAATATTGTGATTATGGAAAAAACCAATTTCAAGGTTTTCACGAAAATACATTATTTTCAGCATCCCTGATAATGAAAAAAAAATGGTTTGAATATATCGTTTGTCCGTCTGTTTTTATATGTGCAGAGATTTCTCTGGGCCTAAGTCTACTGTATCGATTTTGTTCACATTCATACTTACAAGTCAATGACTCCAGGGAATGATGAACATGAAATATGATAATTTTTAGTAAAAATAATACAGCTTTTTGCAGAGAAGAAAAGGTGAAGGTATAAGAGAGAGAGCTAGCAGACATTACTCCTTTTGGGGAAATAACTATTGTACCTAATATATTTTATGCTACCATGCCGAAATGTAGTAATTATACACCTGGTAGCAGCCCTTTAATGGACTTCATTAAAGTACACCTATTCATTAAAGTTCAGGTGTTCCACCAATCAGAAAACATCATTGTAGCAATATGAAAGTGCAAGTATCGATTATTCTCAGATATGCAATCGAAAGACAATTAGCGAAACGTCACAGAGGCTGGAAATCCAATACTGTCGCAGAAGGTTATGTTCTGTTACTATAATAATTAGCGTTAATTGTAAATAATATTCAAATAAATTCAATTTGTCATCTCGTTTTTCAATGTCTAAATCAATTTCAACGTTATATCAAGATTACTGTTCATTTTACTTTCTAGATTATATCAAGGTCAATGACATTTGTTTCTCGGAAAAAATTAATACTTTCGCGTCTGCGCACATCTCATAATTTACGAGATATTGCACAAGGTCAGTTCCGACTCCCAGTCAGATAAGAATAACATGAATACTTATGAATAATTTCAAGTTAGAAATATGGTCGAGCATAATAAGTCGTAGGGAAACTTGCCTATAATGGTAATTAAGACGCTCGTAAAATTATGAAACTCGCTTGCGCTCATTTTATAAACATACTTCTTAATTACTACCATTATAGGCTCGTAATAATGTACTATTAAAATTCTTCACTGAGTGTTATTCTGAGTCGTCCTACTTTGTTATTAACATACATGTGTTCCAGGGAAGGACACTCCACTGTAGTTGATGAATTAGTGATGCAGCTTCCAGAAAAGCCAAGTGTTATTGTAGCTGCTGTTGGAGATGGAGGCCTGCTTACAGGTGTCCTGAAGGGCTTGGAGAGAGCGGGTCAGTTTGATAAATACGGTATGCTCTTTATCAATTCTTGTAACGATTTATCTCTTTTAAATTTACATTATTTCACATATTTGCAGGATGGAAAGATGTTCCAGTTATTGCAATGGAGACAATTGGAGCCGACTGTTTCAATCTTTCAGTGAAAGCCAAGAAGATGGTAGTTCTTGACAAAATTACCAGGTAAACTTGATTAGCCTATTGTTTTTTCAGTAAAAGAAAATTTATTTTTGTAAAATAATTATATACATTATTATGATTATTATTATTATTATTATTATTATTATTATTATTATTATTATTATTATCATCCATGTTGAATCTTTCATACACTACTTTTAACACTTGAATATAAATAATTGATTAAATGGCGATCTTACTCGTGTTGTGTAAGCATGTGCGGCTTACAGCTGTTTCGGTGTGCTTCTTCACACCATCCTCAGAGCCTACTCTTTTTCTTCAATACATCTTTCAATAATGTTCAGAAAAGATTAAGAGTAGGCTCTGAGGATGGTGTGAAGAAGCACTGAAACAGCTGTAAGCCGCACATGCTTACACAATTAACACGAGTAAGGTCGCCATTTAATCAATTATTTATATTATTATTATCAGCTATTTATTTGATTACTTGTTTATTTATTTGATTATTTATTTATTAGCAAATATTGGTTGTTTATTTTAAGCATTGCTACTGGCTTGGGTAATAGTGCAGTCAACCCACATTTACTGGAGATAATGCCGCAGTTCAATATTATATCAGAAGTTGTGACAGATGCTGAAGCCGTTACAAGTTGTATTAAGTTCGCAGGTTTGTATAATTACTGTAATTTCATCCGTCATCCAGTATTTCTTTCTACAAAAAATGTTCAGAGAAGTTTAAACTTCAATACCGGTATAGCAAGAGAAGAAAAGATGAAAGCAATCCTCCTAATAATTGAATGAATGAATGAATGAAGCCACTAGGGCCTCCTACAGGAGGGGAAGCTCGGTTGGTGTGGTTCACATGATGAGCTATTTCACGTGAACAATATTTACATTCACATTCACTATGTGAGATACACTAGAGTTTGTCAAATTTTAGATCTACGAGTATATGAGTTTGTTCACTATCTGTCTCCACTCGTTCCTGTTGCGGGCGATGGTTGACCAGTTCCCTCCCAGCTGCTGCTTGAATGTATCTGCCCATCTTCTTCTTGGCCTGCCTTGTGTTCTCCTTCCTATGTACGGGTCCCACATGGTTGTTTCTCGCGCCCATCTGCCTTGTTGCTGCCTTGCTACATGACCACCCCACTTCCACTTCGTTATGAGGGCTTTTTCTGTGATGTTCTCAGAAGCTGTAATTTTCTGCAGTACCGTGTTGGAGACCTTGTCTTTCAGTGAAACGCCAACTATCTTCCTCTCCATTTTCCTTCTGTAGTCGACGAATGCTAAACAATATTACATTGCTATAATTTCGTAACAAAATTTAATGCATTAAAGGCATGCAGTTGTAATTCATTTTCATAACATTATACTCTCACTTTTTCCCCTTCTCCGAACCATCGGATGACAGTATTACTTTATATAAAAAGAAGGAAATACGCCTAAGACAACATTACAAATCACAAATATCTTGATATTCATATCACTTTTAAAATACCGGCACAGATTTTCGTAAATAGAAAAATAATATTAGAAATGATTACAATATACGATAGCTGTTTTATGTATATTTATGTAAAATTAATTAAATGCATTTGCTTAATTCGTACAGCTTTTTTAATTAAGGCAAATATCTTGTTCTTGGGTGCTATTAAAATGTCTTTTCTGTGTAATCCAGAAAACGACAGTGTATGGTAAATGACTTAATTTATGTAGTCCATTTCTTTTGAATAAAACCCGAATCACGTAAAGAGAAGTGGGTACGTAGGCATTGGATACATACATACATCTTTTGAATAATAGTTCAGAAAAATTAAATTAACAATATCATTCCTAATATGACAAAAGAACTGAGTTGTTGCAAAATGCGTAAAAAAATATAACGGAAAGCATGTGCTATTTTCGTGACACTCATTTTTTTATTTGTAATTTAATCTTGGCATATTATAATAGAGTAGGTCTATTTCTTTATAATTGAGGGGCGTTTTCACAAAACTCGTTATCTACAAAATCTTCTTTTTTTCAAGACAACTCTTTTCTAAAATTTTTTTTTGATTTTTTATTTCAAGATAATTTAATCTTGCATATTATAATAGAGTAAAACCTCAAAATCAAAAAAAATGGAAAGCATGATCTAGTTTTATATGTTTAATTGGACTAATAATTAAACAATTAAGTACCAGTAGCTTTAGCAACCAACGTCTATTCATCATTATTTATATACAGTAAGATGGCCACTTTACACTCTCTGAGGCTGTGATGCCATCTATTTATTTTGGTTATAGATTATCCATTAGAATGGTTACGCTCTCAAAAGTATTTATTTGTTCTAGATGATGAATACACAATAGTGGAGCCAAGTTGTGGAGCTTCTTTAGCAACTGTATACTGTGGTTTGTTAACAAAACTGCATGCCGAGGGAAAGCTTCCACATTTAAAATCAAGACCAGCCGTCATAATTGTGTGTGGAGGAAGGAGCGTTTCACTCAGTCTCTTACAAGAATGGGCCAAACAATTCAACGTTTCATTTCCAGCAACACAGGAATAACACATATACCTAGTTTTCATAAATTGTGACAGTTCTGATTTCTTTAAAAAAATAAGATACTGGTACCCAATGATTTATTTGTAAGAGTGATACAGTACTGAATTATAATCTGTTTATGGTGTTTACGAAAACATGTGTGCAAATGATATGAAAACATGTATCAATAAAAAGGACATACGATTCTAATATGTCTTCCACCATAGCTTCGTAGTCTAAAGGGTCATCACAGTCTCGTATATACAGTCACGAAGCTTAAGTTGTTGAGGTTGCTAGGAACAATAGACCTTGCAGGTACTATTTCGCATTGTCTGTAATGAGGCGATAGTAGCAATCCTAGTGGTTAGTAACTATCTATGGATGCATATTTATTACATATTGAGCTTCGTAACTATATATACTAGATTGTGGCGTTATCATAGAGGAAATTAATGTATATTATTCCTCATTGGTGTTATGCTTGGACTAAAGAATAAGCTGTTTCGAGTCTTCATGGAGGAAGAAATTTTCTAATGAATTTCGACCAGTGTGTGGGACTGATGCCCACCCAACATTGTAAGTAATTTGAGGAGCTACAACGAGTACCAAAATCTGGTTTCATACACCAGCTATAATGGCTGAGGATATCATCATGCTGACCAGACATTACATCAGTATTAGGGTACGTACACGTTGGAGCGATGATAAGCGATAAAAGAAGCAGCGATGCTATATCAGAGAGAATTGAAGTATGCATTGTTATTGAGGTGTGCATATTGGAGTAACGATAAAAGCGACGAAAAAGAAAAGTTCCATTTTTTTTTTCGCTCTTGTCGTTCATATGATCTCTGATTAAGATAATATTAATCTGTATAATTACCGATGGTTATCAATATATCCGAATATTAATCGATTTATTATTATTTTGGCATATTAAATTAATTATTGTAGATATTAGCAAATTGATCAGTTGTGTATTTATTCGTCATATGTTATGTGATCACAAGAACCAATCACAACACAACGAATTTATACTATCTTTGGGATGAGAAACGGGTTTAATTTTGTACGTATTTAAGTTATATTAACCTTGAACTTAGCAGCTGATATTTCCTATAATCTTCTTTCATTAAGTGGATGTATAGAATATCTTTTACTGATAAATCAAAATGTTCACTTCCGCGTCCTCGTTGCTCCGATATGAACACTTGATTCTTTGATAATACCAAAGCTTCGCTAGGTAGTTTCTTTAACCTTTTATCGTTGCTCCAATGTGTACGTACCCTTAGTTGGAATAGAAGAAAAGTTATGAAAGTGTCCCCTCAAGCTACGCAACTTCCTCTATTTTATAGATTTCAACAAAATCCTCACAGTATGTTCCCATTAACATTATACTGAAATATTGAATATTTTTTAAAGTAATTGATTTTCTAGTTTTTTAATAGTAATGGTTTAATGATTATTTTTTAGTATTTTTTGGAACTCTGTATTTTATTTACCAAATTTAATTCTAGGTTTACCAGATTTGAATATGTGCTTACATAATTAACACGAGTAAGATCGCTATTTAATCAATTATTTATATTCAAGTGTTCAAAGTAGTGTACGAAAGATTCAACATGGGTTTAGAATAGTTAATACAGTATAGTTACTCTAGTATAAAGTTACCAGATGTCCCAAATTTTTATTTTTGTCCTCAGATTTTCCCCGGATTTAATAATTTGTACCCAGATATCCCCGGATTTTCAGTGTCAATATATTTATATTAATATTAAGGTTAATAGAAAACTGAACTCCAGGAAAGAACAGAATATTATTTCAATAAACACAAATAAGTCATCAACAGTAACATTCACATACCTCAAAAAAGAAAAAGCACTTCCATTATATCTAAACTGTTCACCAGTACCACATCATGAAGAAGTACAATATCTTGGATTCATCCCAGACAGTCGCTTGACCTGGAATAAACACCTCACTCATATCCTTCAGAGATTAAGATACAGATTTCGTTGATTGAAAGCAATACTTTCCAGCTCTTGTCTTTCCCTTTCCAACAAAAGGTTAATATATGTAATGCTTCTTAAACCTATTTGGCTCTATGGATATTTTTTTAGAAAGTTATTTTACGATGCTGTATCAAAATGTCAAGTTATTTAGCGTCTGAATGAGATTGTGATAATGCCGGTGAAATGAGTCTGGGGTACAGCACCGATAGTTACCCAGCATTTGCTCGTATTGGGTTGAGGGAAAACCCCGGAAAAAACCTCAACCAGGTAACTTGTCTCGACCGGGATTCGAACCCGGGTCTATGGATGTTCATTATGGGGATCGGCTTCTATAAGCCAGATCAAGCGTATTCAAACATTCCAAAACTGGGCACTATGGATATAATCACTGGAGCACCATGGTACATGAGAAATGAAACGCTTCATTCAGATCTAGATATAGCCAAAGTAGAGACTGCAATTCATTCTTCCTACACACGGTTATATGCAACATTGTCAACCAGATTCCTCGGAACCTGCCCCCTGCACGACCTGATCATCGTCTCAAGAGGAAAACACACACTGATTTATTGATGCTTTGAGGAATGTTAATGGACGTCATTCTCTCCACCTTTCATTCATTCATTCATTTATTTTATTCCATAGATCTTACATGAGTAATGAAGCTTTAAGATGTGGAACAATGGACGTCATTCTCATTCATTCATTCATTCATTTTATTCCATAGATCTTAATAGCAATGAAGCTTTAAGATGTGGAACAATTCAAAATTTACAATTTTTACAAAAAAATTTTATAGTTTTACAGTTTAGTAATTTTCTACAATTTTTACAATTTTGTGCAATTTTTTACAATATTTTGGCGAGATGAGGTGAGGTCCGAGGATTCGCTAAAATATTACCCGGCATTTGCCTTTTGGTTTGGGGAAAAACCTCGGAAAAACCCAACCAGGTAATCAAATCAAAATTGTGATGTTAAATATTTAAGAAAAATTGAAGTACCAATGTATAAAAATTGTCAAATAAAGGAAGAAAAAAAAAGCCTGAGGCTTACTGTGCTTACCACTCATGTTCTATGAATGATACTTGTAGCCTAACGGTTGTGCTCTTGTATGAATACAGCATGTCGCACCGTGAACTTAACCTGGGCTATGATATGAATGATGTGAATTAATGATGGCGAAATGAGCCCTTAAATACTTGCCTCAAGTTTATTATAAATAAAACACAAACTTGAAAAACCTCTCTGTCTTTATGACGTTTGCTTCCTTTCCTGTAATATTATAATGCGAAATTTATATCTGAAATAAACAAGGACCATACAAATGAAGTAAAAAAAAAAAGAGAGAGAAAAAATTATTTTTCAATTAATAAGCTACACATTTATTTCTTTGTTTCATATACATTTTTAACAATTTACAGAATTTGCAAGAACAATAATTAATTGCACTTTCGGTGTACATAATAATTGTCTAAGTGAAATAGATTTCATCTCTTGTTTTTATGTACAAATGGATGGATTATTTGATACGATTGTTTACAGTTTCCTAGGTTTCTTACCCAAGATCCTAAAATGAGACACTGGCAGTTGTAAATATTGGTCAATTTAAGTATTTATTGGAAACGAAATTGGTTCTTTCTTTGGTTTTTAAAAAGTCTTGTCCATGTCAGAAACAAAGTGGCTGTATTTCACTCAATTCAGCCAAATGTTACATGGTGGCCCACACTGCTCTGATTATCTTCATGAATTTCTATTGGGAAAAGTAACGTGAATTTAAAAATCGAAGAACAGGAATTCAAATCAGTGTTTTCTTGCGAAGCAATCGGAAAGGGTAATGGTATTATGAAATTGATCATTGTATAAGAAAACTATTTGAGATAGAATTTCTATATAATTAAATAAGAAAATTGAAAACGAAAAGATTAAAATATATATATAGTACATACTCAAAAATTACTTCAAAGATGTTTTTACACGAAAGTATTTACTATCAGGGATGATGACAGGAAATTTGATTCTGAGAAAAACCGTATGCCAAAAAAATTAATATCACCAGTGTTCGTGTGTATAAGTAAACACATTTACATTAATTTATTAAAATTCTTTCAACATATAAAGATACAAGTAGTTAATAGAAAATAAATATTGGTTACTTCTAGTAACCTACAACTATTTTTCTAATTTAATAATAAATTTGATTTCATCAGCTCCAAATTTTGGCATCTCTAACCCATCTCCTGCTTAAATCAATCCCGGTTTACAGTTATGTAAATTATAAGAATTGTGACTTTAGCAGTAGCATCTATTTTTTTTTCAATTGAAAGTACCAGTAACACTGAAAAAAAATTAAAATATTTTAGTTGCTAACATCGAATGTACAAATATCTTGAAAATACACTTCTTGTATTTTACTTCGTTGAATATCGGTACTGTGTATTATTATTATTGTTAGCCGACCTTTAATTTCCATTCTGGTCTAATATAAAAATATGTTTATTATCATTAATTTGTATTGATAGTAGATTCATTCATTTAACTTAGTTATCAAATATGTGTTTAGAATGTAATCAATATGTACAGTGGAAAGCCCAAGTTCTTTTCAGCAATAGGAATTGCGATCATGACCATTACATTATAAACCATCATTTAAACCGAGCTAAAACAATTCTTCTTTCACAATATGAACAATATGAAGAAGTCCACGGAACCGCCGACAATGGCAGTAACAGACGAATTGACATAATCGCCATTAGCAAATCCCTGTCTCAGGGTATGATAATCGACCCCACCATCAGGTTTGAAACATACAAAGGACAGCCCGAAGACGTACATGAGGAGAAACGAGCAATCTACGTTCCAACCATCCCGTATTATAAAGATAAATACCAACTTCACGATATCAGTGTTACGGGATTGATGTTTGGAGCAAGAGGAACGATACCTAACTTCTCTTCTCAATTCTGTAAGATCCTAGGACTGCACAAATCTTTTCTGAATGAACTGGCCCTCCTCATAATTAGAGAGTCAGTCAAACTTTTACGGAACCACGTATATGGACTCTAACTCAGTGTATGGAAAAAACTGACGCACCATTATAATTTTTCTTTTTCCTTCTTAGCTTTCATTGATTATTTACTTGAAATTTTTTTTCTTCTTCTGTAAACTGCCATAGTTTGTTTGTGTATTTGTTTGCCTTTTCTCTTACTCTTTTAGCTCTCATCATCTATTTGTTCTTGTATTGTTTTTTATGCTTTGTCTAATGGCAGCCTCTAATTTGAGGAAGCTCTGATAAATAAAAAAATATTCATTCACTGAATTCTCCAAGGCATACGACAAATAATTATACTGTTGATTCAATTACATATTTTCAAACTTAAGTTAGTCTCAGCTTTTATGTAGGACTATACATAACTAATTTTAATTTATAATTATCTCACCAAGATTAGCCCTAGCCCCAATCTATGGCATTGGATTCCATTAAATTTCTTATTTCATTACAGTACCAAAAACATTTATTTTCTTCCCAAAATCCATTACGGTATGTCTCAGCATTTTTGTATTGATGAATATGAACAAAAGTATTGATAATTTGAGAAAAAATAGAAACAAGGAACAGATTTTATTCCAGTTTGGAGTGTTAAATAGTTACAGTACCACTTTATACATATTGTTGTTTAACACATAATAGATAACTACACTAGGTACCGGTACCAGTAGTATTTAATCTTTCCTAGGAAAATTGAACTTTTCGTGTGGTTATTTTAAATATAGACCTATAATATGTTCATCATGTTTTAATAAATGCCTCTAAATCTGATTAAGTTTATAATGATGTATTTTCAGTAGGCTATTTTGAAGCATACCTGTGTGCTTAGCAGTTTTATGTTTTTAATGATTACAAACAATACCGGTATGTTAAGTTGTACAGTACCGGTAAGGTTAGTTTACTTTCAACAAAACAATAGTTAAATAAGTTGAAAAATACTGGTGCCATACTAATATACCAGTATCTTCACAGACTGTGTAGCTGCCCTGATCTTGGTCATGTATCTCTTAAGTGGAGGACAGAGACTGTACCACGTCATCTGTGCAATTCTATTCAAACCACCAAGTAAAGTTTCGTACTGGTAACTTTTAAGTGTAGAACAGTTACCACTTCTGGTATTAAATGATTCTGGCAATAATAAATTTATGACTGTAGTCTATCAAAATGGAAAACTACTGAATGAGGTTAATTAAATTGTTATAAATCGGGTATAAGTACAATGAGCAAGTCCATTTCTGCTTCGTTAATTTTATTAAAATATATTTTTTGTTATGTGATTAATTAATGGATGTAAAGAACGTCTAATTTTTTTTCAGGAATAGTCGATAATGTATAATTAGTTACCGGTATATATAACATTAAAATTTAGTAGGTAAATTCTTTTCATCCACACACAAAGCTGTCCACGCTTCTCACATGTACTTTTAAGCATTACATTATTGGAACTGTTCAATTATAATTAAAAATATCTTCAATCAGATCACTTGACAGTGCCGGTTACATACCGGTATTTTAAGAAAAATATTTTTAAAATTATTTTCTGTGATGCAACAGAAATAGTGGAAATAGTAGGCCTATACTTTTAGACTTTTTCTCTAAATTTATGGGAAGCTCATGTATAGTTGACTAGATTTAATTTAAATTAACAAATACCAAGTAATACGTAAAAAAAAGTGATATCTTAATATTAGCAATCAGAAAAATTAAAATTTCTGTTTTCGGTTCCATTCACCAAAATATATTGAGTATACTTAATGTCTTGCATAAGTTGTAGGAATTTCATGGAAAACTGATCCCACAACCAACTAACGATTAATTCTGGAGAGTAATATACCAGATTAATTTGATCAAAAGATTTGTGAAATCGATATGAAGTCGACATGCTCCATAAGGTCCTTTGATTGATTGAGTGATTGATTAGCAAAGCTGTTTTCAGCATTCACGTTTGGAAACTGAAATGAAATGGCACTAAAATGTATAATTATTATTTTCAATTTAATCAAAGTCTGAAGCAAAAATTTCTATTAAATTGAAGTTACCATGTTGTCTTAGTACCCGTCAGAAATTAAAATTTGTAAATGTAATCTTCATCTTACGATGTTTGGTGACGTATACACGTCCGTTGTTGTGACATATTAAGGAAGTCGCAGGTTCGATTCTCGCTTTGTGAAATTTTTCTTTCATACCATGGCATGATTGTGACTATAATAGTATTTAAATTCATTAAAATTTGTATTTCAGATTCCATTCAGCAATAAATATCATTGAATGATTATTTTACAATCAATTAAAGATTGATGTGAAGGTTACGAGATTAATTTTATGAAATTAATCTGTCCCTCAGTAAAACATTTTTCGGTAGTAATGATTTAAAATGAATGAACTGACACTTAAAAAGTACTGGTAAAAAATTTAACATTTTAACTTGCTAATCACGAAATTTTTAATCCAAAATAATCCCTTTCAATCGAAGTTATAACAAATCATCATCTGTAG
Source organism: Periplaneta americana (assembly GCA_025594305.2). NCBI lineage: Eukaryota > Metazoa > Arthropoda > Insecta > Blattodea > Blattidae > Periplaneta > Periplaneta americana. The sequence goes on along the minus strand of JAJSOF020000011.1, from coordinate 144,174,534 downwards.
GCCTATGTTTTCATCTACTCATCACAATACACACATACATCCCGCCCATAACAGTACCAGGTAAAAAATATTAATTTCGTTGTTGAAATATATATACAAATTAATCGATTATGAACTATCAGTACAGTACTATAGTCCCATTGCTCTAATTTCCGGCAGCCAATCGCGTTACAGGTCGGCTACATTTAAATGTGTGCATCTTGTGATTTGCTTATGAAGACATTATTCATTTCTTAAGGCTCGATAAATACTTAATATAATCGCCCGCCATTTTAGCTCTTTCGTTGGCATTCGCAGAAAGCACACGAAGACATTATTTGCAGCTCAATTATTTGCTCAATTACAGTGCGTTTCATTTATTATCATAGAAGCTACGACATGATAATGTTTAACAGTGTGACAAATAGATCCCTCGTATGGTAGCTCGGCAACGAAAGAACAAAAATGGCGAACGATACTACCTACCTAGACTTTATAGAGCCTTCACTTCCTAAGACGTAAGCAAAGAGGCAGAGTCACGCCGGAAATAACAGCGTCGCAACTATAATAAGATTGGATGCAATAACATTAACAGAACATCATACTGTTGTTGATGGATTGTTCAGGAAACTAAATTATTTTTCAAAATGTTTATCTGTAATTTTGTATATGAAAAAACATGCTACCAGTACATTATTTCAAGTTTCCTTCTTAAAATTTTGCACCGGTAATTTATTCATGCAAATTATTTTTATGTACGTCTATATTAATTGGGGATGAGCGGTAGCTTCAGGTTAAGGCATTGCGCTGCAAGTCAGAAGGTCGCGAGTTCGATTCCCGAGGGTCATGGATTTTCTTCAATGATTTAATCCTTCTGACTGCACTAAGGCCCTGGAATTCACTTAACCTCTAATAACAGAAATGAGTAAAGGCTAAGCATATATGATTGACATCCCTACTGTTACTAATGCCGACTGTCTGCAAAACTGGCAGCCTTAACCTTCCCGTGAACTTTCATCCTGTAATTGGGGTAGCTTTACTTTTTTTTAATTATATTAATTCATTATGCATTGTTAATTGAATCTGAAATGTTCTTATTTTTTCAAATACTATGAAATGGCGACTAAACACCATTCATAGTAATTCATTTTAGCCAAATAAAATGTTCACAGGGTAAGTTTTAAAAGTATAAATAGGAAAATTTTATTTAGGACTTAAAAATAACCTGTGATAAATAATTATGTTCCATAAAATGCATCAATTGATTCAATATCTTTATACTGACATGTTTATCTCAGATAGGCCTACAGGAAAATGTTTTTATTGCATTTTGCAATCTTGACTTCGTAATTTTTAAATTCTATTTTGAGTACAAATTAATTTAAATATATTGAAATTAAATTTAATGCTTCGTTGCATTATTATTATTATTATTATTATTATTATTATTACTTTCTGTGGAATTCCGAATTTTAACAAAGCTGGAAAAATCAATTTCCTTCGCAAACTGAACCACATGACAAGAATTAAGGACGCGATTGTTTCTCCTTGATCTAGTGTATAAATTATAATTATACATGCAAGCAGAATCTGGATGAATGTATATATTTTTTTCTGTTATATTTTTGGTAGTATGAAGTCTACGGAAGGATCTTGGTTATACAATGACTATACCAATTAGAATTAACTGTATGTTCTTTTTTAATGCGTGAATAATGCGTAAACAATGTATAGTGCCCCTTCTGTAAGGTTTCTTTTACAAGTGCCAGCTATGCTATACACAATATGTACATGTATATTATACAATAAAGTTGTACAAATTCGTTGTCTCACACAGAACAAATGAAGTCATAGCAAATATGAGAAATTATGAGCTACAGACTTCAGTTAACATCTCAACGTGCACCAGATACATTTCTGATTGGATGTATACGCAGTTTTAATAAAAATTTGTTTTAAGCTACAAATTTCTTTGCAGCCTCACATTCCTTGCATCCTGTTTGACTATAACACTGCGAAATAATTTTCAGTTTATAAAAATACTATGAACCTTACTCCTTTTCTATTCACCCCATTAATAGAATAGGTTTATGTTTTGTGTTTGGGTCAAGAGGACAAAACTCTTGTAGTATTGACGTCAGTATAATGAAATGATGTTAATAATAAGAGAGAACATAACCTTTACAGGGACCTGATATTCTTTATTCAAAATATGATAAATTAAATATATTCAATTTGGCAAACTATTTACAATATTTCAGAGACAACATATGAACAATTCATTAAAAATTTAAATCTCTCGCTACCTCTCAAGTATAAATAGTTAATATGTACTGAGAGTAAATATTGTTTAATTTGTTTTAACAAAACTTAAAACTGAAATAAATAAATATACCTTAATGCACCGTATCACAACAATAAATTACATTTAATAAACATCTGTAATACTTTAAATATATGCAAGCGCACTATACAAACACACACATTATAACAATGTTATAAAACTTATCTATAAAATTTACTAAATGCAGCACACATTAAAATATTTACTTTTGTGCTAATGGCGACTAATGATGTAAAACTGGAACTATAATGAATTTTGATAAGTTCCTACTTTTACTATATGCACAGAAAGAAGAAAATAAATTATTTTAATTCATGCTTAATTCTCTTCTTTAGGAAGCCATTAAAGGCACTTAAAATTTCAATGAAATTTTACAATGTTCTACTGTACCTACCAGGAAATTTTGCTGTTCACCATTCTTTTATTATTTAAGAGCTTCGAAAATCGTGCTGGTTTCTGTCTTTCTGAAGTGAGAAGTATAACAATTCGGTTATGCTAATGGATATCACTGTTTTCGAAATTATTTCACCTTTTTCTTATAGCAATGGGAAGGCTACACCACGCTGATAAAAAGCTGGTATATCTCAAATTTCTGAAGTGATTCATAAATCAGAACCTATGAAAAGAAATCCTATTCTGATATGAAATTTTCCTACTTTCAGACTATCAGGTCCCCTGGGTAAATGATTTGTTATTTTACATCACTCTTATGACGTACTTAACTCAGACCAAGAAAACTCCAAACACACTTTATAAGATTTTCAGTTGCGAGGTTAACTCACAGTGAATACCAATGTTATCACAGTCTGATGATTGTCGTTCACCTTGGAGGGAAAGCGCTTGCAATATTAATATGAGGTTTCATCGAATATTATTATTATTTACAATAAAGCGTATAGTTGCTATTTTCTAGTATTCAAAAAGTAAATAAATAAAGTGGTACGTATAAATGGGGAACATGAAAATCAAAGACAGAAGAATACATACACCAGACACTACCTTGCTATTATAACTGGATGAAAACCCTTTGCATCGGCTATAATTGGTTTGTTTTCTTGGTGTTTTCTGCTTCAATGCTGCATGTTTTGTTTTGTTCTCTGAATACCCCACCTTGACCACTTCGTACTTTTTAAAGCTGCATCCATGTCTCACACAATGGGATATTAAAGTTTTCTTAAGCATTCTTGGGACCATGCCTCTTTTAACAATTGTTTTCTCCGTAATGCTTGGTGTAGTAGAATCATCATTGACTCTCTGCTTCTTTTTAAATCGTTTGTGGCTAAAATTTCTCAAAGTAGGAAATTTTCCGAAGTCATTCTGATTTTCTTGTGACGCTTTTCTTCCTGTAACATCGTTATTTCTACGTCTTTGTGTTTGAATGTCATGGTGTGGTATTGGTGGAAATCATCGTTGAAACAGACCAAAAAGTCGTCTGGTAGAAGGCCTTTTACTATTTTCCAAATTATGGGCTTGACGCGCTCGTTCTTGACTACAAAGTTTTCGCTTCATCTGATCGTCAAGTAGACTCTGCATGTCCATCTGTAAAAAAATTGAATAAAATTTCTCTATATGCAATTAATGCAGGTTTAGTATTACATAAACGTCAAGTCTATGGCTAAGAGCACAAAGGATGTCCAAGAAATTGAAAAAATGAGTTATTGGAACTGGTTGATTTGTCTTAGTGTAATCCTCATTCTGGAAAAGGTAGCATGTCCTTGAAGAAAATGCCATAGAAGTAATTATAAAAATGTAAAAACCCATGACTGACTAGCCTCAAAAACTTATTTTGCCATTTCCCACAAATTGTGTGTTATGGGCATATAGTCTTTGCATTCTTACCCTTCGAAGTGTATTGTTGTTTACAAGAGGAGATGCAGGAGGAGGACGAGCAGAAACAGGTTGTTGTTGTGGTGGTGGTGGTGGTGGTGGTGGTGGTGGCGGCAGCGGCGGCAATGATAATAACGGTGGTGGTGGTGGTGGCAGTGGTAGTGGTGGTGGTGGTAGTGGTGGTGGTGGTGGTGGTGGTAGTGCCGGCGATGATAATAACGGTGGTGGTGGTGGTGGTGGTGGTGGTGGTGGTGGTGGTGAGGTTGGAGTTATGGTGATGGTGGTGGTTGTGACGGTAGAGGTGTTGATGTAGGTGGTCAAGGTGGTGGTGTTGGGAATTGTGACGATAGTGGTGGTGTTGGAGATGGTGATTGTGTTGGGGTAGTGGTGGTGGTGTGAGGGAGGTGGTGGTGGTGGTGGTGGGATGGTGATGTTGGGGGTTGTGGTAGTGGTTGTGATGGTAGTGGTGTTGATGGTGGTGGTGTTGGGAGTTGTGGCGATAGAGGTGGTGTTGGAGATGATGGTGTTAGGGTAGTGGTGGTGGTGTTAGGGAGGTAGTGGTGGTGGTGGTGGTGATGGTAATGTTGGGGTTGTGGTAGTAATGGTGATGGTGGTGGTGTTGGAGATGGTGATGGTGTTGGGATAGTGGTGGTGGTGGTGGTGATGGTGATGGTGATGTTGGGGGTGGTGGTGGTGGTGATGGTGATGTTGGGGGTGGTGGTGGTGGTGGTGGTGATGGTGGTGGTGGTGTTGGAGGTGTTGGGAATTGTGGTGATGGTGGGTGTGATGGTGATGGTGGTAGTGCTGGAGATGGTGGTGGTGTCAGGGTGGTAGTGAGGTTGAAGTTGTGGTGATGGTGGTGGTGTTCGAGGTGTTGGAAGTTGTGGTGATGGTGGTGGTGTTGGAGGTGTTGGAAGTTGTGGTGATGGTGGTGGTGTTGGAGGTGTTGGGAGTTGTGATGGTGGTGGTGTTGGAGGTGTTGGAAGTTGTGGTGACGGTGATGGTGTTGGAGGTGTTGGAAGTTGTGGTGACGGTGGTGGTGTTGGAGGTGTTGGGAGTTGTGGTGATGGTGATGGTGTTGGAGGTGTTGGGAGTTGTGGTGATGGTGATGGTGTTGGAAGTGTTGGGAGTTGTAGTGATGGTGATAGTGTTGGAGGTGTTGGGAGTTGTGGTGATGGTGATGGTGATGGTGTTGGAGGTGTTGGGAGTTGTGATGATGATGGTGTTGGAGGTGTTGGGAGTTGTGGTGATGGTGATGGTGTTGGAGGTGTTGGGAGTTGTGGTGATGGTGATGGTGTTGGAGGTGTTGGGAGTTGTGGTGATGGTGATGGTGTTGGAGGTGTTGGGAGTTGTGGTGATGGTGATGGTGTTGGAAGTGTTGGGAGTTGTAGTGATGGTGATGGTGATAGTGTTGGAGGTGTTGGGAGTTGTGGTGATGGTGATGGTGATGGTGTTGGAGGTGTTGGGAGTTGTGATTATGATGGTGTTGGAGGTGTTGGGAGTTGTGGTGATGGTGATGGTGTTGGAGGTGTTGGGAGTTGTGGTGATGGTGATGGTGTTGGAGGTGTTGGGAGTTGTGGTGATGGTGATGGTGTTGGAGGTGTTGGGAGTTGTGGTGATGGTGATGGTGTTGGAAGTGTTGGAAGCTGTGGTGATGGTGGTGGTGTTGGAGGTGTTGGGAGTTGTGGTGATGGTGTTGGAGGTGTTGGGAGTTGTGGTGATGGTGGTGGTGTTGGGAGTTATGGTGATGGTGATGGTGTTAGAGGTGTTGGGAGTTGTGGTGATGTGATGGTGTTGGAGATGTTGGGAGTTGTGGTGATGGTGGTGGTGTTGGGAGTTGTGGTGATGGTGATGGTGTTGGAGGTGTTGGGAGTTGTGGTGATGGTGATGGTGTTGGAGGTGTTGGGAGTTGTGGTGATGGTGATGGTGTTGGAGGTGTTGGGAGTTGTGATGGTGATGGTGATGGTGTGGGAGGTGTTGGGAGTTGTGGTGATGGTGGTGGTGTTGGAAGTTGTGGTGATGGTGATGGTGTTGGAGGTGTTGGGAGTTGTGGTGATGGTGATGGTGGTGGAGGTGTTGGGAGTTGTGGTGATGGTGATAGTGTTGGAGGTGTTGGGAGTTGTAGTGATGGTGTTAGAGGTGTTGGGAGTTGTGACGGTGATAGTGTTGGAGGTGTTGGGAGTTGTGGTGATGGTGTTAGAGGTGTTGGTGTTGTGATGGTGATAGTGTTGGAGGTGTTGGGAGTTGTGGTGATGGTGTTGGAGGTGTTGGGAGTTGTGGTGATGGTGGTGGTGTTGGAGGTGTTGGGAGTTGTGGTGATGGTGATGATGTTGGAGGTGTTGGGAGTTGTGGTGATGGTGATGGTGTTGGAGGTGTTGGGAGTTGTGGTGATGGTGATGGTGATGGTGTTGGAGGTGTTGGAAGTTGTGGTGATGGTGGTGGTGTTGTTGGAGGTGTTGGGAGTTGTGGTGATGGTGTTGGAAGTGTTGGGAGTTGTGGTGATGGTGATGGTGTTGGAGGTGTTGGGAGTTGTGGTGATGGTGTTGGAGGTGTTGGGAGTTGTGGTGATGGTGATGGTGTTGGAGGTGTTGGGAGTTGTGGTGATGGTGGTGGTGTTGGAGGTGTTGGGAGTTGTGGTGATGGTGATGGTGTTGGAGGTGTTGGGAGTTGTGGTGATGGTGATGGTGTTGGAGATGTTGGGAATTGTGGTGATGGTGGTGGTGTTGGGGGTGGTGGTGGTGGTGGTGGTGGTGGTGATGGTAATGGTGGTGGTGGAGGTGGTGGTGATGGTAATGGTGGTGGTGGAGGTGGTGGTGATGGTAATGGTGGTGGTGATGGTGGTGGTGGTGATGGTAATGGTGGTGGTGGAGGTGGTGATGGTGGAGGTGGTGGTGATGGTGGTGGTGGCGATGATGGTAATGGTGGTGGTGATGGTAATGATGGTGGTGGAGGTGATGGTGATGGTGGAGGTGTTGGTGGTGGTGGTGGTGGTGGTGGTGGTGATGGTGGTGGTGGCGGTGGCGATGATGGTGGTGGTGGCGGTGGCGATGATGGTAATGGTGGTGGTGGTGGTGGTGGTGGTGGCGGTGGCGGTGGCGATGATGGTAATGGTGGTGGTGGTAATGGTGGTGGAGGTAGTGGTGATGGTGATGGTGGCGATGGTGGTGGTGGTGATGGTGGTAATGGTGGTGGTGGCGGCAGTGGTGTTGATGGTGGCAATGGTGTTGTTGAGAGTGGTGGTGGTAGTGATGTTGGTAGTGATGATAGTGGTGGTGTTGGGAGTTGTGGTGATAATGGTGGTGATGTTAGTTTTGGTGATGGTGGCTGTGGTGGTGTTTGTGATGGTGGTAGTTGTAGTGGTGATGATGGCGATGGTTACGTTGGTGGTGAGAGTGATGGTGATGGTTGTGATGGTGTTGCGGTGGGGTGTGATGGTGACGGTGGTTGTGGTAGTGGTGTTGGGGATGATTGTGTTGAGGTGTTGGAGTGGTGGTATAGGGGGTGGGGTGGTGGTGGCGGTGGTGGTGTTGGTGGTAATAGTGTTGTGGCGGTGGTAAAGGTGTTTGGGGTGTGGTAATGGTGTTGGGTATGGTGGTGATGATGTTGGGGTAGTGATAATGGTGCTGGTAATTCTGAGAGTGGTGGTGGTGTTGGGGGTGGTAGTGGTGATGTTGGTGGGATTACTCACCTGCCACTGTTCAAGCTGCTGACTCAGCTCCACTTTCTGCTGGATAGCCTCCATAAGCTGGCTGTTGGCCTGCATCACGTCGATTCTTGTTTTCGCAAGCTCCACTTCCACGTTGTTCTTCCTCGCCACGGCTGCATCACGCACCTCCCAAGCTTTGCGGACCACTTCATCTCTCGCGAGGTGGGTGTCCTCCACGTCATTGCGGGCTCTGTCCCTCTCTTCCGTCATTGCTGTCAACTCTGCATCACGCACACTCAGCTGAAAAGAAAATATGCTGTAAGCTTACCCTTAAAATCCATGTTCAGTATGCCTTGTACTTTATACAATCAGAGGTGAGATCTGTAAGATTAATTTATTCACACCATAGGTTGTAAACAATCATTTCCTAAATTTCCCCTACTGGATCCTTCAAGAACATCAGCATCGATCTCTACAGTACCAAGAAAAAACCAAAACCAGTTCCTATGCTCTTAGTAATAAATAATCTATTCCTTTCTCTCCAGGAATTTCTCCTGCCAGAAGCATTGGATAGTCATTTTCCTTTCATTCACTGAAGTAAGCTGGAATATTAAAGCACAGGAACCCGTTACAAAAACCTGACTCCAACTCAGACACACTAGAACATTTTTCACACTTCTCCAGAAAGGTCCGTCTGTCTCTTCCTCTGTTACCAACTAAGCACATGGTCAATAGGATCTTTTCTAGGAGTGTACCATATTTTCGCGTATACAGGCCGCACTTCTTCTTCTTCAATTCATGGTATAGGCAATCAAATGCCTGTTCTGTCTTCAAAGTCCTCCAGCCATCGTTTCCTAGGTCTACCCACCGATCTTCTTCCTTTAGGATGATATTGCATTATTTGTTTAGTAAGTCTGGTATCTGCCATTCTATCGACATGTTCTTTCCAATTTTGTTTAAAATCTTTTAATCTTTCATTTATATTAAAAATTTCTAACTCTTCTCTTATGTTTTCACTTGTTATTAAGTCTCTCTTCGTACATCCCTTCACATTTCTTAGAAATTTCATTTCTGTCGTCTGTATTTTGCTTTGTTGCTTCTTGGTTAATGTCCAAGTCTCACTTCCGTATGCCAGTGTAGGTACAGCCATGACTTTATAAAATTTTAATTTTGTTACACAGGCCGCACTTATTTTACCAAATTATTGATTCAAAAAAAATTCTGTTACTTTATCTCTATCTCTCTCTCTCTCTCTGGTAATAATTCGGCCAATATACGCGAAAATACGGTATTTAAGTACTGGTACTCCCCTCATTTCATAACATATTTCAATTTCATTAAAGACATGTTACCTCTCATGTCTATTTTCCTATCTAGGTAGAGGGGAGGAGGAGGGGGAGAAAGAGAGAGCGAAATAAACATGGGACGACAATTTACAAGATGCTGGGTAGTAAAGATCTCAATGAATGGAATTTACGAAATAAAATTTTTAAAGTTTTAATCAAAACAAATGTTAATTACGTAATTTTGAACTATTAATTCCTCGAAAGGTATTTTAAAATGTATATTCTGCATTAATTTTACTGTTTATGTTTTATCGCATTTAGTCTGAGTAGGCTATATAAACGACTTAACATTATCAACTTCTAATATTTACCTTTAGGGAAATGTATTGGCTTTTGATTATGATTAGAATTTACTTAAGTTAAATTATTAACTTCTTGTTGTATGGTTTATCCGATAAGCAAGTTGTAATACAATGTTAAAATTGAAATATACCGTCTATACTTATCTAGTTTTTAATATAATTGATTATAACATAAACGTTTTCGGCACTAATGTGCCATTTTCAAATGTATGAAAATTTGCCTAATTACATATTCAAATAGATGCTCATGAACTGTGTGAATGAAACATATAATGTGTACCCTTGATGATCTCATATCACATATAAAACAATCTATATGTAGATAATTAAATAATTAAAAATTAAAAAACACACACTTATTACTAACATTTAAAATCTGTTTTGAATTTTGCTGCAATTATCCATCATTTGGTGGAACACTGGGGTTAGCCTGGCCAACGTCGAGCACGCAACATGTCCAGCCATTTGTAAAGGCTTGACCGATAATCGGACGATGACAACCATGAATATGTAATAATCCAACCACGGCAAACCAAAGGAAAACAACAGTCAGGTATCAATGTAACTTATATTACGCACCATAATCGGTCATGGTAAAGTCCTTCAATATGTGAAAGTGAACAAAAAACAAGGAACCTTGGTGCAATAACAATAAATTAACAAAAAGGATTTTAATATTTTAACAGTTAGTATTTCAGTGCAAGTTTTTAACATTTTAAGTAACTGAACAACTGCATTTGACTACATAATACGTCATGTAACCCCAGTGTTCCACCAAATGATGGATAATTGCAGCAAAATTCAAAACAGATTTTAAATGTTAGTAATAAGTGTGTGTTTTTTAATGTTTAATTATTTAATTATCTGCATATAGATTGTTTTATATGTGATATGAGATCATCAAGGGTACACATTATATGTTTCATTCACACAGTTCATGTGCATCTATTTGAATATGTAATTAGGCAAATTTTCATACATTTGAAAATGGCACATTAGTGCCGAAAACGTTTATGTTATAATCAATTATATTAAAAACTAGATAAGTATAGACGGTATATTTCAATTTTAACATTGTATAAGTTAAATTATGATATACCGGTACACTATCACTTAATGAATACCTACATATCTTGTTATATGTTGTCAAATCCATAGAGTTCGTAAGAGTAAGGTAGTCTTTCGTCATATTCATTCTTCAGACATCGATGTAGTCCATCCAAAAGAAGTTTTCCCAAATGCACAGGTAAAACACCTCTCTTTAAACACTACCGGTACATTCTCTCTTTCTTTTTCTTTTTTGTTTAAAAACTATCTCATAATACATTATTCGTGAAACCTCGTCATATCTAGTAATCATTTGAGTTTCGTTAACTGTAAACTGACCTATATTTTTTACTACACCATAATGTGCTCGATCACTATGCAACGACTTGCTATTGTTTAGTAACAATGCTGGCTTATTGTTTACAAGTATCCTAAATAAATTACTCACTAATAACTTCAAACCAATGTCCGAGGTCATTCATAACGTAGCAAAAAAAAATAATAAAATATAAATTACTCGTAAATTATTTAATTTATATTAAAATACAAAAAAGGATAACAACAATATTTATTATTGCTTCTAAAGTACTGGTCCAAAGGAAAGCCAGATGCTTCAATGTGTGCGAGTTTGTCTCATTGCTAATCAGAATCAAATCAGAAAGGCATATCTGCAGAAGATAGTGATCATAAAAGATCAGCTATCAGTCAGAGGTGGGTAAAATACTGATATCACAGTATTTTAAATACAAATACGAAATACTTCGTAGCATAGCATTTTAAATATAAATACAAAATATTAAAAAAAAATTCACCAACATACATTTACATTTCAAATATTCAAAATACATTTACATTTCAAATACCTAATCAAAAAGACAAATAAATACGAACATTCAGTTTCTAAGCTCAAATATTTCGATTATAATTTATTAACACTATATTTAACTATGTATCATAATCCATAAACCATATTCCTGTTATAACCTGAAATTTTACATTATTCAATGACTATCATGTTGTACACATTCTGATTTAGATGTTCCTCATGTTTGAAATAGTAAAAACTACCATAATTATCAATTTTTTTATAAATATGGCCAAAGAAAATTATGAATTAGAAATACCTGTAATATATTACTATTGTACAATTTGTGCACTACATATTCTAGAACAGGTACAATAAAAAATACAGTAATTGAAATTTCTGCGAGACTAAGGTGATTAGCACCATTGCTTACCTTGCTAGTGAGTTCCATGATTTGTTCTGACTTTCTCTTCAGCTCTTCTTCCCGTTCGTCCAACTGCCTTTGCACTTTCTCTAGGGATTCGTTGGCTCGGTGCAACTCTGCTTCCAGTTCCAGTTCCAGATCAATCCCGCTACTGGATGACGAACTAGGGCGGGATTCTCTTCTGCTCAAAACGTCCTGAATCAACTTGGATAATTCTTTCACGATCTCGGACAATATGCCAACCTGAAATTAATTTAAACTGCCGTTTATTATTCAGATAAAACTTTGAATTGTCATGTTACATTCTAAAAGGGACTTTTTACAATATTATAGGATTACCGAGGACAATTTTCACGTTAATTCATTAATTCAACATGTCTTGAGATTTGAGTTGAATTGTGTAATTTATATGAAAATTATATGAAATTATATGAAATGTCACAGAAAATATTAATGTAATTAATGTATAGTAAATTTATTATTAACGACAGATATTTAGTTGATTATTTACACTAATCACAGATATACAGACGGTATTTTGTTTAATTTTCTTAAAATATACAGTAAAATCCCTTGTAACCGGCACCCAAATAACCGGAAATACCAAAACAACGGCACTTTAGACCGGGTCAAAATAAAATTTTGAATCTGCCACATTGCTACAATCTGAACCATCAGTTTTGCCACATTAGAAAGTTCGCACGACCTTTCATTTCAGTGAATATTCAAACCTAAAATTAGCGTATTATATGTGTTGTGTGATGTGTTTTAATAAGAAAATCCACACACTTTATTTTGTTATGTTCTGATCATCAGTGTTGCCATATTACGAAAATCGCATGAACTTTAACTTTCAGTGAATATTCGAACCTGGAATTTGTGTATTATTTGTGTTGTGTGATGTGTTTTAATAAGGAAAATCCACACAGTTTTCATGCTTGTTCAGTTATGAGCAAGTGATAGAGAAATAAGGTTCGTATGGCTGCAGTTTCAACATTTGGTACCATGAAATACGAAGTTTTTTGTTGTATATACCGGTATTTATTCAATTATCTGGCAAAATCTCGTATCCAGAACTAGCCAGGTCCCTTTGGTGCCGGATAAGAGGGACTCTACAGTATTTAATATTTATTTTATTGATTGAAGAAATAACTGGGCTCCACTGTCTGAACTCCAATATTTTTTCCTATTTAATATAGGCTAAACTATTTATGCAGAGTCGAGCATGGGAGTATGAAAGATTTTCACAGCAAACAACAGACGTGTACATGATTACTGATTGTTGGTGAGGAGGTAGAGCAGATCTGGGAGATTGGTTCAACGGTCAACAGTGACTTCCACTGTGCTGGAGTGTAGCAACACCATGATGTATACACAGAGTAGTTTATTCACACTAAATCTGTTACAATAATGCAGCAAATTATGTCTTGCAATAATATCGTCATGTCATGGGTTACAAAATTTCGTACCACAGGTTCGCTGAATGAACCTCACTACTGGGATCTTGATACAATTTCAATATGCCTGAAAACAGCAGTGGCGTAGCGTCAATGTAAGCTAAAAAGCTCAGCTTCCCCAGTTAATAATAATTTCATAATAAACCTGCAGTTTATGGACAAAATTATTTATTAATTTTAATAGAATTTATATTTACGCGTTAAATATTGTGATGCGGCAACTCAGGATGATTTGTGATGCAGCAGTAAACAAGAAGCCTGCACACACCAGCTTCCAAGCAGATCGGTTTCTTCTGTGTAATCCACCCCGCAGATTTTCCATCCCTTTCTAACTAAACTACCCTGGTCGCAAGGCTAGCAAGAAGCTAGCTTTGACATTGAAAATAAGTAGTTTCCGAGTTATCCCTTTTCGTCAGTTGTGTTCAGTTAAGTGTTAGTGTGCATTGTGGCTGATATAATAAATAATGAGTGAAATAACAGTTCCTGACACCAATTTACTTGAATTTTTTAGGACAATTCTATTATCAAGACTGACTTACGAACAAAAGTGTGATCTAAAAAACAAATGACCGACTCCCTTGCTGTCAATGAAGGACACAACCAAACGACAGACGCATACTTACGTACTGTATCTATTGACCATTAATATTGCGATTCCTCTATGACAGGGAGTGAGCTAATGTTATATGTATACGTGTCTATTTGTTAGAGATATGTGTAAACCGTGAAATCATATTTTACTACGTACCATTTGAGGTCATGCCTTATTGTTGTTTCGAGGTTCCAAACTAACTTCGACTGCTGACTTGACATTCACTACTATTTACTTTAAGACTATATTTTTGTAATACGTTTTCTCATATCACATGAAAGGCAACTTGAGTTAGCTTCCCCTGCTCAAAATTTCATGCTACGTCACTGGAAAACAGTGATAGAGTTCGCATATTCGTCTTTCACAGCTATATGAAATTAGTTCGGCATCACATCGCCGCACTGAATATTTTACATCGGACATTGCATCCCTACAAAATTGCAAATATGAAAGGACTAAGTGTAAACGAAAAAACAGTCAAAGAAAATGACTGGAATTCTGTACACATTTCTTGGAATTACAGCTGAGAGTGACAACAATTGCTAATGATTTATTTATTATTAATGAGGCCCAATTTTATTTAAATTGTGACGTAAGTAGCCAAAATTATCGCTATTGGCCAACTGAATATCTGCAGCAACTTCACGAGCAATCATTATATTCTCCAAAAGTCACTGTATGGTATGCTATATCATAGTCTCGCATCCTTGAATCACTCTTCTTTGAAGATGAGGACAGCGAAGGATTAACGATCACAGCAGTCCACTACACTAGAATGATAGAGAATCTGCGTCTTAAGTGAATCAAATGGAGAACAGAGATAACACATGGTTCCAGCAGAATGGAGCAACTGCCCACATGGCATGAATTAGTATGGTATTTTTACACGAATAGTTTCCAGGACGACTTATTTCTCGGTTTGGAGATGCAACATGACCGCCTTGTTCCCCGGACTTATCAGGAACAATATTTCTCATGCAGTACCGTACCTAAAATGTTGAGATAGCAGAGATTGCTGAAGAACTGATAAGTGAAATCATCACCTAGAGGAGTGTATTGAAATGGAGGGAGATCATTTGTTACAATCAGTAGTCAAACTTAATCTCCTTCATGTTCTGAATTCGAATATGGTTTCTATTTCTTTTGAGTCTTTCTAATAAATTTTCCAGTTTATTAAGAATCTTTCAATTCTACTACTTCAGGTAAGTTGCTTTCAAGCTGAATGTATCAGTACTATATTTTAGGTTACTTTAAAAGATAAAGCTATTAAATGATGTGGCATTTCGACATTTTTATTGCTAGAAGATCACAGAAATGATTAATAGCCTATAATTCTGTATTCCAAATGAAATGAAATAATATCATGGTCAGGAATTTGACACAAGATTCTGTCTATAGGCTAATTATATCAACGTACCTTGAGTTTGCTAGGAGACAGGTCTTCACTTGGCATGGACTCAACATCAGAACTTATAGAATCTCCTCTACTATGACGCAATCTATCACAAGCTGTTCTAAGTTGTTTATAAGCAGAGAGAACTTCTTTCCGAAGCTGAAATTACAAAACATGTTTTATTTAGTAGGTACAGTACGGATAATTGAATCGTCTATAAGGTCATCCATCTATACTGTAATAACGATTACTTGAGTAAGATCAGTCAACATTTCTACTGAAAAATATGATTCAGCTTAATGTTTAACCCTTTGCAGCATATAGTGATTGTTCAGAAGAACCACAGTTTTCTTTCCTTCTCTACAATTATACCACAGATGTTCCACCATGCAACCACCCCTTGAGGACGCATAGAGGTGTCATCTGTGTTTAAAATTGTGTGCAGAGTTAAAATTTTGAAAAAAACTTATTGAAGCTTTGTTATGTTCCATGATATGAAAAACATAAAAATTACAAAATTACACTTGTGCTGCAAAGGGTTAATATTATAGGTAGACTATATTTTATATATAAATATATAATGCACACCAGTACTTATATTAAGATATATTACTGTAGTGTTATGTAAGGTAAGTGGATTAAGTTCACCAAACAGATAACTGTGAAGTCAGCTTTAACAATTCCGTCCATTTTCCGTTATATTCCATGCACTTAGATTATTTATCCTTTAGCCTATTTCTCACAATATTAATTACAGACAGGATGCGATGAGGGGAGGATAGAATCCTAGACAGAGAATACCATACATAAAATTATTATTATCCTCATTGAATATGGCTGAACGCTTGGTCACACTGAGTTGCTAGTCTTGCATCTTGATTATAATAATTATATCAATGAACAGGCTTAAGATAAGATGTATAATTCCTAAGTTATTGATTGTTGTGAGCTTGCTGGTGATGATAATACATCAATATTATTTTCTTTGCTTACTTTATACTTTATAAAATATATTCGTATTAAGAAATAAAATTATATTTTGCCCATTTCGTGAGGGGGTGATAGAAGTTATCCCTGGCAGGGATGTTAATATGAATTTATGAGAGGGGGATAACTTTCCAACAAGGGGAGAAATCCTCCCATTTCCTCCGTTAATTCGTACTCTGATCACCAACATAATATGCGAGAAGTCCAAGAGAAAATATACTATTTCATAAATTATTGAACCATTTAGGAAAACCTCGCAATATAAAGATGAGATGTGATAAATAAGGAAGACATTGTTGTTGTTAATAATAATAATAATAATAATAATAATAATAATAATAATAATAATAATAATAATAATATAATTTATTATTATTATTATTATTATTATTATTATTATTATTATTATTATTATTATTATTACAGTACGTAGCATTGTGATTTTACCCTCTTTGGTGATATCTGGTATTAGTTGGCAACACTGAAGGGATGGCTAAATCAGACTTTTAGGAATTACACTTACGTAATCCTCACTATATATTTATTCCCTCCTATATACTGTTTCTGATAATGAAACTGATGCTTAGCTCCAGAACGTTAATGTTTTTACATAAATGAAACCACGGACCTCACACCACAATAAACATTATGAAAATCCTAAATAATACGTAAAAATGAACTTTATTCGTAAATAACAGCGAGTCATAAAAGAGTAGAACATCACACAAGCTTACAAACTACTCACCCCATCAAGACTTTCCATATTACTGTCAGAATGAGGAATAAGTTCTGATTCACTACTTGTATCATCACACTCCATCTCGTGGAGAAGTGAGCGTGGGCCTGGCGAAGAACTGTGAGCTGAGAGCATCTCAATTCTCTCGCCCAGGTTACCATTTGTAGCACGCAGTTCTTCAACTTCCCTTTGAGCTTGTCGGAGCTGAAATTAAAATTAAAAAATCCACTTAAAATATTTCAATGTCATACAACTTACACAGTTCAGATTCACAATGTTTATGATCTATGCAACCGACCAGTACTTTTGTTCAGTTGTATCAGACTGGAAAAAATAAAATGATAATTGATAAAATACGGCTTTATATAGGAATCTATCACATTAGACTGAAACTCACAGATGTAAATAATGTGTAAGGAAAGTCGCCTACGAAAAAGGAACAGCCAGTACTGTATTGTTCGAGATAGAAAAGAATTTGAAAAATAAGTAGATGGTGACCTTTACAATTGCCGCTCAAGAAGACTAGCCAGATGTATTACAGCTCAGACAAATTGCGGAAGATTGGTGCAATTTATTTCACAAGAAACAAATATGACTATCAAATTTAGAGCTTTAAAAATGATTGCTGACAAAAATGCACATGTGATAAGAACTTTCCTCTATAACAAGTTGCCAACAACACTATAGCTACTTACTGATACAAAATTTAGAATAGAGCGAAGTACTACCTAATTAACAAATGTCTGTATACTCTTGAAGAGTTGACTAATAAATTATAATTAATTTTTTTATTTATGTAAGGATTATTAATTTTTTGGTCTTACAGAATCATCTGTTATGATTAATATTTTTGTTAATTATAGACAAAAATTCGCTCTGGTACAGAGCTCAGTAGCTCAGTGGTAGAGCACTCAGTGAATAGAACTGGGGATCCCAGGTTCGATACTCGGCACTAGAGCGAATTTTTTTTCCGTCATAACAAATAATTCTCGATTTCTAATTCCATTTTTAAATTTGTAAATTTAAGATTTTGACAATGTTATAATAATAATAATAATAATAATAATAATAATAATAATAATAATAATAATAATAATAATAATAATAATAATAATAATGAGAATAACAATATCATCATTATAATGATAGTTGTTAGCAGTGAGGGAAGTGAGACGGTATGTGATAGTATTGAATACCGCCACTGGTTTCTATGGCCAGAAAACATACCATTAGTGAAAAATGACATACCGTCATTGAAAAAAATGTGATCGTAAAAATTTGTTTATGCATTTCCTCACAGCAAAGAGCACTATCTGTTTGTTTCGTAAATCTAAACCACAGTCTTCTGGAACTGTATTCAGTGTGTATTTAGATACGCTTATCTGGTAAGCTCAACCCCTGGAATGTTTACAACGGTAGTATTCAAGTATAGAAGGCTGTGGTCTATATCTTGTGGTGGGCATTGTTGCCAATTTAGTGACTGTGTCATTTTTTGTTGCACTTTTTATCAGTAATTAAATAAGACACTTTGAAGCTTTAACATTATTTTAAATGATAAGTCTCAAAGGACATTGTAAAATGATCTAGTAAATAACTTAAGTAAATTGAAATTATTTTATTTTGAAATTTAATGTGTTGCGTAAGCTTCAAAGATTCGCGTTACTGACTGCAAGAAACAATTTATTATACGAGTATACATCATGTATGTCTATGTTGTAAGGAAGGGGGTATGTCTTTTTTTTTTAAATCGAGGTATGCCAGAGGAAAATCTTGGAGTAGCATACCGCCTCTGGTTTTTTCCCTCTTCCCTCACTGGTTGTTAGTCAATAGAAACCTGGTATGATTGAAAGGTCGACACAAAAGCTGCTCAAAAGCACGTTTTCACTCTTTTTGAAGAAGTTCTGTGCCTTGTTGTTCGTATTGGCAGCTATTTCTCACACTTTCTTATAATACTGGTAGACCTATCAGTATTTCGTAGTCTTGTACGGTTTTTCAAAGAGCTTTCAACTTTATTTTGGAAGGATTCCTTGCTATCAGTTAGTTTATAAAGAACTGTATTATCAGTTTTGCTTTATTTCAACAAAATGTGAAATTTGAATAAGCATTTAAGCACTAGTTCCACGAAGGTACCTATGAAAGTTTGATATATGGGGAGGAAAATGTGATTGGTACTTTCTTTCCATAACTGTTGTCTGTAACATTGCTTATACCATACAAATTAAACGCGGACATTTACTGTAATATAATTACCTGAATCTCTTGCTCTCGAGCTTGATGCTCCAGCATAACAATGCGGTCAGTCGCTTCATCGAGAGCTGAACCCAGGCCTTCTCGTTCACTTAATAAAGACTGCAATCTCCTCTCCAGTTCGCATTTCTTTTCAGACATTAAATGTATCTAAACGAAGAGAAAACATATTATAAATATTAATTTTGAATATGACATAAAATGGAGCTTTATGATTTATTAATAAATATCCTATGCTACACATATGTTCATGATATTTAATTCATTATTCATTGTGCAGTTCAATACAATTCTGAGCTTTTCTTATACCTGACTATACTTCTATCTTCTTAGCCTACAGTTTCCTTACTTTTCTTGTTTGATTGATAAAAGTCTGTAATTTTGGACATGAGGGGTAGGCCTACAAATCTATCTTATTTGACCTGCTTATAACAAAATTTCCCATATAGTGTCATCGAGATTAAAGCACAATTTCAGTTCTCTAAGAATTAATTAATACAACTGCTTCCATAAAATCCAGGCGTTTGCTGGTAACACATCTCAGTAGAACAGCTTAAGTCAATACAGGATATGCTGAATATTGCATCTCGTCATTTGGAAAGGAAATGCCATACAACAATCTTTAACATCAATTTTTATCTTAAATTATTCAGTAACACATTTACATATTTAAAATTTTCTAGTAAGTTAACGCTTATTGCTAGTAAGACTGTTTACATAATCTTTAACAATAGCAGCGATCAAAATTCTACTCCTATCAAAATCAATGGTAAAGATATAATGGAAGTTAAAAATACAAATTCCTAGGCATCTGGATTGACTCTGCTTTAACCTAGAACTATCATGTTGAGAAAATTATAGAAAAATTGAACAGCTATATATATGCTTTCAGAATTTTAAGCAAAACAACCTCTAATGAAGTTCTCAGATCTATGTATTTTGGTTATATACATTCCCAGATTCAGTATGACATACCATTATGGGGCGCAACAAGCAAAATTACGCAAATTTTTAAGCTACAGAAGAAAATTGCAAAAATTATAAAACAAGTACCTATAAGGTCACAATGTAAAGCAATTTTTAGAAAACTCGCAATTCTGCCCGTGCCTTGTATATACACACTAGAAACAGTGTCTTTCATTCATAAAAACAAAGCAAAATTCAAATTGAATTCTGACTACCACATGCATCAAATAAGAGCATCAAGTCATATCCATTTGTCCACTCATAGAATTACCACAAGTCTTAAAAGTATTTTGCATAGAGGCATAAACATATATAATAAAATTCCAAGCTCCATAATAAGTAATAAAGAAAAGAAATTTAAAAGCATAGTCAACAGGTTTCTGCTGCATCATATGCCATATACTGTAGAGAAATTTATGTATTTAGACTTTACAAGAAGTCGAGGGAGGAATTCCTATGGAAACGGGCCCTATACTTGTTATTATACTGTACCACTAATGATAATTAAAAACTTGTTTAATTAACAACTTTTATACTTTACTGTGTTAATTTATGAAACTTTATATGGTACGGATCCTTTACCTTGGTGTTATTAAACATAATAATAATGAAATTAATAAAGTTAAAATAAAATAAACGTAGTCACGTTACCAATAGTAACCATGGTTACTTTATAGCAAAAAGGACATAAGTAAACCACAGTCTTTGTAAACTACTATGAAAAGGATTACTACATCATATAAGTTTATGAAAATTCATCTTCAATATCAGAAAGCAGAACACGAAATAATAGCTTCAAAATTTACGTTCACAACAAGGTTAACTCATAAATTACAGCATGTTGATTTAGTAGCTTACATATGATCCTATAATAGTTTAATGATTGTGAAGCACCTACGTATTAGGAAGTACGAATATACCTCTTAACATTTCTGCTATTTGCTGTTAATATTATTCTTTATAATAAGTTGATATCATCGAAGTGTTCAGTGAATCATACTTCTCATAGAAGTACAACATATTTCCTATCCACTAGTGAGATCATAAGCTTTCTTATCTCCTTGACGTCCTCTCACATCTCTGAGTCACTATTTACTTTCTAATTTAACCAGGTCTTGTTCTTTACTTCATCAGTTATTTTCTGGCACGTATACGGTAATTGCAATGTCAAACTTCAAATACAACTTATAGTTTCCTCATTGGTGTTGCAGCCATGCCATTCTAGTAATGAAATTATTAGGAGCTTAAAACAACAATTTAGGCTGTTTTTACTGATTTGTGAGTATTAGAAAATAATTTGATTAAAGAATGTTACAATATAGTCATAATTTTTATACGTAAAAATGTTTCAGCTGCTATGTAAACATGGCTTTAAACTGCCCAATAAAATTTGACAGAAAGTTAAATTTAGATTGTTTCAAGTATACAAACCTGGTACAGTATAACAGATAAAATAGACAGATTTTACCTACTTCAAACAAGTAAAATTATTCAGTGCTTTAGCTATTGCTATTAAACATGGAAGAACTACATAATTATTCTACCTATAAAGAAATTCACTAAATTCCTTTCACATACAGAAAAAAATCCAGTATGCCTGTTTTATTTCCTTACCACTAGACAGTATTTAGGCCTACTCCCGCAACTATTTTATGAATGTCTCTTAAGCATACGAGTATAATGTTGTGTAGATTGGTTAATGTGAAGGCTTTAGATAACAATAATACATGACAAATACAAGACAATTGGATTCATCGAAGCCGTATGAAAGCGAGTTAAGTTTATTGCTGGTTCTGGCAGTGAATACGAGCGAGAAATATTTAATTAATTAATATTTATTATTTTCATTTATTTCTATTTATTTACATTTTTGCGTTGGCTCACACACGAGACAATGGACGGACTTCCCTGGTGAGGGATTAGCTCGACACAGGGACAACCTCCTGGAGACAACACGAAGACATAATGGGCAGAACGTTCATGGTAGATGGAAAGTAAATTCTAATCTGACACTCGCATTTGCAAGTGGAGATATCTCCAAAAAATACCCACACTCACACTGGCAGCCTCGGGATTTAAACCCAGGCCTTCCGAATGCGAGTCTGAGATGGTACAGACTCGATCACTCCACTCAGTTACTCGTCATTTTATGTAGGCTTATAGTAAATAATTATCTGTACAACAAAAGAAAAGCATTAAAAATAAATTTAGCACAAAAATCAATACAAGTACGGTACCGGTATAGCATCTTTAGTGCCAGTACTGTATATAGAAGCATGTATGAAAAATACCAAGCTATTTTTTTACCAAATTTGATATGTACAGTAATTATAAACATTAATACACTCGCCATATATTTGCTGACAGATTACTGAAAAACTAATGAGGCCTTCACTACTCAGTTTCACTTTTGTAGATTTTCAGATAAAAAAATTGAAACTGTGGTTGATATCAACTCTGGCATTAAAAGGATTAAAAGAGTGACATGGAGTCAAAAGTTTGAAAAGCACTGTTCTTTTACCTGTGGACATAGTCATGGATTACTTCTGTTAAAGTGTTAAACCTGTTCAAATCGGAACCTGAATAATCAGGAATCCTGTCTATTTCGGAACAATTTATTGGTCCCGGCGAAATTTGTATGTATTATGTGTAATTTTTCCTACATAAAACGGAAACTGTCCAACGCGGAAACGGAAATTGCCTGCTACTGTTCAAAACGGAAACAATATTTTGGACACACACTATATTTTGTAACTATATTTTGAAACAGCGTGTAATTTCAAGGAATATACGAAATATGTAGGTCACTAAGATAAAAACAAGTTTTCTTTGCAAAATTCTAGAGGGTACGAGGGTGTGTTGGCCTGTCGGTCATAAATTTTATTACCCTGTTGACTAGGCAGACGAATCCTTTCAAAGATTTTCAATGCTTCACACCCGTATACTGACGTAGCTAGACAAGAGCACAAGTGTAGTGATTTCCTGGTAAAAAAAAAAGTTGCCTAAAATGTGGCATTAACATTAAGTGATGAAGTAAAAGTTATCGAGATAAAGGAAAATTAGAAAAAGTCTATGTGAAATAATATAGAAGTACAGTTGTGGAAAACTCAGGTGTGACACTTTGAAAAATAAAGATCTAATGAGTGAGTGGCGTGCGGCCAATATTGGTGACACAAAAGGAACCAGAAAGCAACTGTTTATGTGGAAATAAATGAACTGTTGTGGGAGTGAGTTCTTCATGACCTTTCAAAGGACATGCCGATTTCTGGATCTGTTCTGCAAAGCAAGCTATTGAACTGGGAAAGAAATTAAATAAACCAGAATTCAAGGCTTCTAATAGATGGCTCCTAATCCAATTAATTAATAATGTGCAGTGAAATGCAGTACAGTATTAGAGTATAGTGTTAGATATTAAATAGAACGAGATTAGTAAACTTTAGTAATGTTTAATGACTAATGAGTGAGTTGCGATAATATTTATACAGAAAATGAGATTTTAATCAAGATGATTCACCAACGTAATAAGCAACAGAAAGACGATTTAATGTGATGAGCAGGAAAGGATTTATATGTAAATACATATTTACTTATAAAGCTAATATAATTCATATTTTGCATTATCTTTATGTTTCACAATGTGTAGGGTTGAAAAATCCTACTTTTATTTTCCATATTTTTCCATATTTTAGAGTTTAGTACATATTTTCGTTAATTTCCATATATTTTCCATATTTCATATAAAACAGTCCATATTATATTAGGTTTAACAATAAAACAAAACAAAATTCCATTAACTTTTAAAAATACATTTCAACAATAGAGATTTAAACACATGTTCAGTAATCCCTTTAACATCAGAGTTATTTGAAAATTAGCAGTCCTATCAACAATGGGAAAGTAAGTTACAAAACTGTATTAATTTAATTTAAAATTTTTAACAGACTTCAGTTGTGCAGCTCAACAGTTAAATGCCAGTCAGAGTACACATAGGTTCAGTTTTGTAAATCATACTATAAAGACGGTAAATATGCCAAAAGTACGTCATTCAGTCAATTTAAAATCAAAACTAACAAGTTACATTTCAGAATTTAAAGAAGATGGTTTATCAACTGACAATAAAATATTATTTTGTAATTTGTGTCAGTGTGCAGTATCATCTACACAAAAGTTCCTGGAGCAACAACACATTACAACTAGTAAACATCAGGCCAACAAACAACTAAATTCCAAGCAGAGACAATTGTTTTTAACACAAACAACAACATCGAATGTAAGATCTGAGTTTAACATCGACCTGTGCCGTTCTCTCATCTCTGCTGATATTCCTCTCTACAAACTAAAGAATAAGGTCTTCAGGGAATTCCTTGAAAAATATACTCAACATACAATCCCGGATGAGTCAACACTTAGGAAGACGTATGCTCCATCCATCTACGATGAGACAATACAGAAGATAAGAGATGAAATTAAAGATAGTTCAATTTGGGTTTCCATTGATGAGACTCCCGACAAAGAAGGTAGACTTGTTGGTAATGTAGTTATCGGTTTGTTAAGTGAACAATATTCTGAACGAATTCTTTTACATTGTGATGTTCTAGAAAAGTGCAATAACAAAACTATAGTTAAACTGTTCAACGAAGCTATGGGTATCCTGTGGCCAAAGGGTATTATGTACGATAATGTGTTATTCTTTATTAGCGATGCTGCCCCTTATATGGTCAAAGCTGGACAAGCATTATCTGTTGTATATCCTAAATTGACTCATTTTACTTGTGGCGCATGCATTTCATCGTGTGGCAGAAGTGGTCAGAGACAATTTCCCTAAAGTAGATTTGTTGATTTCATCAGTGAAAAAGTATTTCTCAAAGCTCCCAGTAGAGTTAACGTGTTGAAAGAAATGTACCCTGAAATTCCATTGCCACCAAAGCCAATTTTAACTAGATGGGGTACATGGCTAGAAGCAGTTGAATATTATGCCGAACATATAGACTCTATTAACAATGTTCTCCTTGCATTGGACTCTGAAGATGCAGTCTCAATTGATACTGCGAAAACAGTTACCTGTGACATAAGTGTGAAGAATGACTTAGCTCACATTCAGCATACATTTTCATGCATCATAAAAACGCTCAAAAGTCTCCAAAATAGGCACCTTTCACTATCTGAAAGTTTTGAAATTATAAATAGTACTGTGGAACAACTGAATCGTGGTAGAGGTAAAGTTGCAGATGCAGTAAGAGCTAAGGTGGACACTGTACTTTCAAAAACCCTGGATATGAAGAACTACAAAAGGTTGTTGCTGTGATGAGTGGTGAATCAACAGTGAAGATTAACTTGGACTTATCCCCAGCAGACATTGTGAAATTGAATTATGTACCAGTTACTTCTTGTGACGTCGAACGCTCTTTTAGTCAGTATAAATCTATCCTCAGAGACAATAGAAGAAGATTCACTTTTCAGCACTTGAAAGAAATGTTTGTAACCTATTGTTATGGTAACAGACAATAAAAATTGTGTTTTGTTGAAACTACATTGGAAGATAAGGTACGTCCATTATATTTTTTGTTTAGTTTGATTAAAATGTACCAATATTTAACGTACATAGTCATTTTTTTATAATTTTAAGTCCATATTTAATTCCATATTTTGGTAAAAATCCATATTTAATTCCATATTTTGGTAAAAATAACTACATATATATTTACATATTTCATATATTTTTAGTCCATATAAATCCGTTCCCTGGTGATGAGTGTTAAATGGAATATTTTGTACTTCTTGCAGTTTTGGACATGCCATTTTGTTTTTCATGTATATGAATGACAAAATATTCCATTTTAATGTCGCACCTGAATAATACGGAAACCTGTCCACAACGGAAAAAAATTAGGACCATGTCACTTCCGTCTTGAACAGGTTTCACTGTACCGCACATTGCTGAAGTTAGTCCAGTCTCTGAATAAAATGT
Source organism: Periplaneta americana (assembly GCA_025594305.2). Classification (NCBI taxonomy): domain Eukaryota; kingdom Metazoa; phylum Arthropoda; class Insecta; order Blattodea; family Blattidae; genus Periplaneta; species Periplaneta americana. Next base: position 144,148,468 of record JAJSOF020000011.1, on the reverse strand, counting down.
GTGGACGAAAACTGAAGTTTTATTCACAGTTCAGAATTATATTTTTAATTTATTTCTTGAAAATCAGTTGATTAGAACTTTTCCATAAAAATATGGACATTTAACAAATTTTCAAAAATAAAAACGAATGCAGGGAAGACTTCAAAATACGCTCATGTTCTGCTAAATACGGACATCTGGTAATCCTATACAGTTGCCTACAGTGTCGGTGTGGATGGCAGTATTCCCCTCCCTTCAATTCTATAATACAGTGTAAGTTATTAAGAAATATTAATAACCGAGAAAAATTAAAGTAGCATTATAGATATGTACCTCATCTCTGAGAACTTCCAGACTGCTCATATGGTCCTGAAGACTTGACTTCTTAAGGTTGCACTGGTCCCTTAGGCCTTGTAGCTGCACGGTCAGCTGTTCTTCTACACGACTAGACTACAATATACAGAGAAAACAGGCATTAGCTTCCTCCCAGCTTAAACAATAATTCTATGTACCGATGGATGGATGGATGGGATGGGATGGGATGGATGGATGGAATGGATAGATGGATGGATGGATGGATAGATAGATTTATTTGTTCCATAATATTCTTACATTTGCTTTAAAGCATAGAATAAAAAACATATCCAATTCTTATGTTTAACAATAAAATGCAATACATATAAAATACAAATATGAAATATGTACAGAATTAATACATTAATAACAATAATATTTTATACAATGTAATATGTTTACCATTTAATTGTATTATAATATTTACACAGTACTGTGAAATATCAAGAATTCATCTACAGAATAGAAAGTGTGAGATATTAAGTAATTTTTTAGTTTTACCTTAAATAATGCAGGGTTTTGGCTATGATTCTTAATGTCTTCAGGAAGACTATTGAACATTTTTATCGCCATATAACGTACTCTCCTTTGAAAGCATGGTAAATTTGATGATGGCGTATGAAAATCATTCCTTCTGCGGGTATTTATACTATGTATGGCTGAGTTAGTTGGAAAATTTTCTTTATTACATAAGAGGAAATTTATTGTAGAGTATATGTATTGATTTGTTAAGGTTAGAATCTCTAATTTTTTTAAAAATAATCTACATCATTCTCTAGCCTTTGCTCCAACTATTATTCTAATGGCTCTTTTTTGTAATAAGAATATATTTTTACTATCTGCAGAATTTCCCCAAAATATTATTCCGTAGGACATAATGGAATGAAAATAGGCAAAATATATTGTCTATTTCTGAAGGAATATGGAACTAAGCATTATAAAGAGAGAAACTTTACAGAGAATTTCTCACATAAAGAAATATTTTCACTTGCCAGAAATCCGGCTCTGGGTAAAAAGAAAAGCATGCAAGACATTCCAGTTGCCATGCTGTGCAATTAGAGACTCTTATAATATAAGTTAAGTGATGTTTTAATGTATAGCATGTAACAAAAAATTTTGATCAAAACAGAAAAATCTTGTACGATATGGTACAATAATAAAGCATCTATACAAATAACCCAATGAGTTGTATATTTTTAATTGATTAAATGGTGATCTTACTCGTGTTAATTATGTAAGAATGTGCGGCTTACAGCTGTTTCGGTGCTATTCGACACCATCCTCATGCTTACATAATTAACACTAGTAAGATCGCCATTTTTTATCAATTATTTATATTCAAGTGTTAAAAGTAGTGTACGAAAGATTCAACATATATATTTTTATTAATTATTGCAGCTAACAAAGACTAATACGAGTATAAACTATCTGGTAGTTTACCTGCTTAAACTTGTAATCAAGAATGGAATTTTGATAACCAAGGTCATAAGTTCCATTAAAGAAACCTGTCTTTCCCATATAGGAGTCATACCACAGTTATGAAGGTCAATACGTAGTAAACATGCATCCATAGATAGTTGCTAACCACTAGGATCGCTAATATCGCCTCATTACAGACAATGCGAAATAGTACTGGCACAGTCTATTGTTCCTAGCACCCTCACAACTCAAGCTTCGTGACTGTATATACTAGACTGTGGTCATACTATATTTGTGCACACGCGCACATATACACAAATGCACTCACAAAGTGGAAGGAAACCTATTAAATTAATTCACACGAGTTACAGATCAGGTCATTAAGGGGAAATTTTGTCGAATAATGTTTTTGATGTGAGAATACCGAGCTTTTTTTCTTCGATAAAATCAAATGTAAAATGTAGCAGTGATGCAGAGCATAAATAGCAGTATGTACTCCTTCACTTTATACCGACTTGCAGAGGAATGAGTGTAATTATTCTACCAGAGGTACCACTCTAGCTACAGCGTTGCCGGTTTTCCACAGTTATGTTTCTATATTTGACAAGTGAAATTTGTACCGGTAATTCCTTTTTAGGCAATTAATCTTAACCTGTCCTTGAACGATTAAATTATTACTGAAACATGATCATAAATAGCTTACTCTGCATTACCTTACAAAATACAACTCGTATTTTTAAACATGTCCATGGAATTCGCAAGTAGTTGTAGTTGGAAACAAATTTTAGGGGGTACTGTTGACTTCTTCTTAGTCAGACTAGACTCTATACAGACTCACACTGCACTTCATGAATTTTGACTCCAGTTACATATTATAGATTCTATTTCAATTTCAACTGAAGAATGTAAATGAGCATTACTGTAATGTACAAAATCTACACTAAAAAAAGAAATACTGTTGCAATAAAAGAGTTCCTAAACTTTTGTTCTTAAAAAGTGTTGGGCCACCAATGTCAGCGTTTAATTTCTTTTGATTATTAATGGAAAAAAATTCGCTCCAGCGCCGGAGATCGAACCCGGGTCCCCAGTTCTACACACTGGGTGCTCTAACCACTGAGCTACGCCGAGGCTCAATCCACAGCACCGGATCGAATCTCTCTCCTTTGGTAGAGCGCCCAGTGCGTAGAACCCAGGTTCGATACCCAGTGCCGGAGTGAATTTTTCTCCATTAATAGCCAATGGTAACCATAACAGATAATTCTGTAGGACCAACAAATTAATCTTTACGTAGTTTAATTTCTTGCCTTATGTGCAATTGTGGCTGCGATCTGGAAGATCTGCAGAGGCGACTGCATGACGAAGAAGTAACCTTGGAAAAGAAGTGCAGAGAGAGTCTGTATAGAGTCTAGTCTGACCAAGGAGATTTCAACAGTACACCTTAAAATTTGTTTTCAACGGTATTAAACGTGTAATATACTGCGTTGTTCTATGTCATGTGGTTTCAGAGCAATGACTGATTGTAATGGTACCGGAACTTTATGGACATCTGTATTAGATTAATACATAAATAGATATGAATTGGGTATAATGACACACGTGCAAGACGAAAATTTGTGCAATTTTTTAACACAGTAACTTACTTCTTTGAGTTGATTTGTGAGCCGCTGGTTCTGCTCTGTCAGCTCTGTTATAAGCGTCGTTTTCTCCCTCTCTGTCTGTTTTAAGGTTGTCTCTCGATCTGCTAGAGTTTTGGTGAGCTCTCTGAGGTCCGTTTGGAGCTCAAGCAGTCTTGTGTCACATTCTGACTGTGTGGACTCGAGCTTCCGTCTCAAGGAATGGCGATCTTGCTCCAACAGCTGTAAAACAAACAGTAGGGTACCTTAATTATATGTTATTTTCCTTCCAAAAATATTTTATAACATTAAATTCAATCCTTACTCAGCCAAATACATAACTTTTAGGAATACTTTACCAAAATATAAAGAAATAATAGTTAAATAAACAAATAATTAATCAAATAAATAAATAATTAGTTAAGTAAATAATTGTTTATTTAATTAAATAAATAAGTAGCCTAAACAATTAAATAAATATTGTAAATGGAAAATATCTTTTTTTTTTATCAGAATACGATATTACATGCATAACAATTTTATTAGCTAGCTACATTGAAAGCGAAAAATTGAGACGGTGTCAGTTGTAGTTCCTGGGTAGATCAGTTGGTACAGCACTGGTACATTCAACCAGAGGTGCCAGGATCGATAACCGGCCCCGAAACAATTTTTCCCTTGAAATTATTCAAATCTGCTTTACAGGGAGCTTTACCTGAAAAACTAGATTTGCATAATATGTATATATGTTACTGTAGGCACGTTAACAGAAAACCACAATTCCAAGTCACACAGAGTTTGTGTGCACTCGATGTGGGTCTCTGGCTTCTCGTCAGCCCACGCGAGTTGTGTGGATATAAAGGGAAAAATTGAGACGGTTTCGGTTGTAGTTCCTGGGTAGCTTAGTTGTTAGAGCGCTGGTACGTTCGACCAGAGGTCCCGGGATCGATACCCGACCCTGGAACAATTTTTCCCCTTGATATTATTAACTGTTAATTAGTTCTTAACAGCTGGGCTGCATCCAAGCTCTGATAATATCCGAAATCATTCCATACCCCAATTTCATTGCAATACTATGAGTAGCTCAAAATGTAAACAACTTTAACAACTGATAACTCAGATATTTTTCGTCGGAGACCCTGGGTTTCTTTCCCAAATTGCTTGGCTACAACCCCTCTATAACCAGAAAAATTTCTTCGGTTGAATTATGAAATACCATGTATAATAATAATAATAATAATAATAATAATAATAATAATAATAATAATAATAATAATAAAAGGGAAAATGTGGAAAAAGGACACGCAAAATGAAATTTGTATGGATCGTTACATCTGGAAAAATACTGTGTATATCATAGAAATATTGTTATAAAAAAGTAGAAACTATAACCCCGGAATTGATACTTTTTTATATGCAAGCACATATTAGAACCTAATTATTTTATTGTCATACAACTTGGCAACTGAAGCATACAAATTGCCGATATGGTGAGGAATAATTTTAATTAGCGGCGGCAAATATGTTGACGCAGTATGCACACGTGTATTGGGAGTTTACTAGCTGTGTGAATGATGTAACTGGCCTCCTGGGAATGGTTCTGGTCTGCAGAGTCAAGTCGACGGTCAGGTAACAGCAGCTGAGATCCAAGGACACCAAGATTTCAGTAACCCATTGCCTGACCAACTGTGTCACTTCCCACGGGCCGTGCCCAGCTCATGTTCAGTCAATAATCCTGATACATACTTCCGAAAATGCACGAGTTATTTTCTACCCAGATAAATGTAACGTATTTTATTATGTCATACATATACTGTAAATATCGGCCGAGTTTTTGCACCTTGTCAAGTGTCACCGTTTCGAAGCTAATGTACCAGCTACATCGTCAGAGAAGGCAAGAGAAGGCGGAACCTAACTGTTGAATTTGTCACAGGACTTGGGAATACCACAGTCTTGTATACACAGTCATGAAGCTTGAGTTTTGAGGGTGCTAGGAACAATAGACTGTGCCGGTACTATTTCGCATTGTCTGTAATGAGGCGATAGTAGCGATCCTAGTGGTTAGCAACTATCTATGGATGCATATTTATTACGTATTGAGCTTCGTGACTGTATATACCAGACTGTGGGAATACAGCACCTCTCGGTAACAGATCAAATAGATACATTCCTCTTCCCCTGTCTTCTCTGATTATGGAACCGATATACAGGATTCACCGTAAGTAATGTCATTAATTTCAGGGAGTTATTCTTAGAGATATTAAAAAAAGAAAGTTTAATACAATTTTGACCGTTTTTGCTTTCTTATCGACATAAAAATGGTTTATATTAAACATTTCATAGCGTGTTTTGGGAAAACCATTGATTTAAATCCAAATATGCTTAGCCAATTTTGAAAGCAGTGCATTATGATAATAAAGTATTGAAATAAATTTAGTTTTGTCCTTAAATGTGCAGAAATTTCATCAAATTTCTGCACATTTGAAGGGCAAAACTAAAATAATTCTTTCAATCATTCATTATCATAATACACTACTCTCTCAAATTGACTGAGCATGTTGGGAATTAAATCAATACTTACTTACTTACTGGCTTTTAAGGAACCCTGAGGTTCATTGCCGCCCTCACATAAGCCCGCCATTGGTCCCTATCCTGAGCAAGATTAATCTAGTAGGAATTAAATCAATGGCTTTCCCAAAACACGCTAAGAAATGTTTCATATAAAACAATTTTTATCTCAAAAGGAAGCAAAAATGAGGAAAATTATATTCAACTTTGTTTGAAATATCTCAAGGAATAACCTCCTGAAATTAATGACATTAGGTAAAGGTTGGTAATATTGTGATAGATCTTTTTGAGAATTTATTACAATTTTACTGAGCGAGAAAGGACCGGTTTTGTGCAGAAACTTGTCCACGAATATTCCTTTAATACGTTGACGTAAAAAATCGATCTTCCTCTCGCCCAGTAAAATTGTAATAAATCCTCAGAAAATATTAGTCATATCACAATATTACCAACCTTTACCCTACTTACTGTCCATTCTATATACTCCGAAGAGCTTGATATTTCGGTACCTATGACCCAGTGCAAAACTCCAAGAATATTGCACCATGTTTTTCATCAAATCATAATATGTAATGCCTAATGTCTTCAGTTACGTGCGAGAATGTTTTAAATGCGATTTTAATTACGTCGTTTCAGTGACTTCCCAACATCTCTTCCCTTAATACTCCCATGTATTACTTTATTATTTTCGTTAATAAGTAGGTCTTCCAAAACAGCTTTCTGTAAGATTAAAATAAGAATGATAGTTCCCATACAAAGGACACATATTTCCTCATTTGCCTTTGGAATAATAAGAAGAACAGACTAACTAATTTATAGCTTTCATTCTCTAATTGAATGTGAAACATTAAAATCTGAAGAGAGTTTCAAGGTAATGTGAAGAAGACCACTCTAATGACGGGTAATGGTACAGAACAATAGAAGAATATGACGAAGATACTAAAAAGGAATCAGTGCAAACTTCTTAGCATCAGTAGAAATTTTCTTGGAACATGAGTCATGAATTAAGAAAATGAGTCAGACATCCTACGATATCAGTTATTTGTATAATTATGGTATTATGCGGTTGCCACTTAATCTTCTTTGTTTTCGTGACCATGACACTATCTAAATAAATAACCTGTCAATGTCTGCAACATCATGATTGATTGTTCAAGCTTGTAGATTGTATAAATGCGCCTGAATCGTTAAAATCTGAAGCTACTTATAACTTTACGAGATTCTGAAACTAAAATTATGCTGGCATTGGAATAATAATTATATTTTAATAAATGTTAATGAATAGTTGTTATTAAGTGGTTATTTTCGTTAATTTATAAATAAAAATTCAATGTCAGGAAGGAAAGATTCGCAATAGATGGACAATGCCTACTAAAGCTTTCTTCAGGAGTGACTGAAAAAATATATTTCATATCAAATGTTGCTATCATGATAACATTAAGATCAGACCGTTTAATAAATAAAAACAATGCTAACAATTCACTACCATTGTGAACAATAAAATTTTCCAAACATACGAAAAAAATATCAAAATTGGGTAATACTGCACCGAAATTTATAGTATACAGTATCGGTATTGTAATTTTAAGTATCATCCCAGAACTGTAGACCTATTTCGGAAATTATTTTTGCTGCTACGTTTTACTTATGGCTTTTAGAGAACCCGGAGGTTCATTGCCGCCCTCACATAAGCCCATCATCGGTCCCTATCCTGAGTAAGATTAATACAGTCTCTACCATATCCCACCTCCCTCAAATCAATTTTAATACTACCCTCCCATCTACGACTTGGCCTTCTCAAAGATCGTTTTCCCTCCGACCTCCCAACTAACACTTTATATGCATTTCTGGATTCGCTCATATGTGCTACATGTCCTGCCCATCTCAAACGTCTGCATTTAATGTTCCTAATAATAATAATAATAATAATAATAATAATAATAATAATAATAATAATAATAATAATAATAATAATAATTCTTTATTTATACTGGCAGAATTAAGGCCATAAGGCCTTCTCTTACACTCTACCAGGTCACAAAGTATACAAGCAGTGAAAATTTAACAAAAAGTTAAAGAACAGAATACTAACATATTACAAAAAAAAAATAATAATAACGTAATAAAATTGACACTAAACAACATGAAAATAATACCATAATAGAAAAAAAGAAAGTAAAATACATTGAATACAGTAAAAGCAACTCATTTAGTACAAATAGTTAATATGGAAAACGTAAGGAAGAATATAACAAAATGGAATGTAATAAAATAATAATAAAAAAGAAAAATACGAAAATTAAATAAAAATCACAATAAAAAGGTATGATAATAAATTCATCTGGTGATCAAAAGAACCAAAAAAGGGGACAGGAAGGAAAAGAAATATATATAATTTTACAAAACTATCGCAGAGAAAAGGGATTATAACTGAAAGGAATCTGAATTCAAAAAGTGCAATTTTAGTTTATTTTTGAAACTAGACAGTGTCCGACAGTCTTTTGACATGTTGTGGTAGAGAGTTCCTGAGATGGACTGTAGAGACGGTGAAAGATGAAGAGTAGAAGGATGTTCTGTGTTTGGGAATGGAGAGTGTGATATGGTGTTGTGAGCGAGTATTTATTTCGAGATATGAGGACAAATGTTGAAAACGAGAAGCTAGGTAGCTAATTATGTTAAGTGAAGAACACTACTTCTCCTACACCATTTCAATATGCTTTTCTTTGTCATGTTACATTAGATAACTTCTGCATTTTAAACAATGCAGCAAACACAGCAACAACAAGAACATCTATGCCCCAGCACTATTTTGCCGACACACATTCAACATAGATGAAGCAAAAGTGAATGCGTTTGTTCACGGGAAATCTGTTACGGCTACAACGAATCTGGAATGAGAGACAAAAGATAAATATCCGGTACCGGATTCTGCTGCAAAGCATGATCTTTCTAGTTGAAATGATTCACAGCACACAGAGGTTTTCTTGCTCAGTCTTCAAGGTCTGTCTTAGACAAAGGCTTAAGTAGAGTATTAAGTGAAAGGTAATCTCACCGTGAACCTGAGATGACTCAGTTTTAATGAGCATGACCTCAGAAACTTAAAATCAACAAACTACTTGGATAGTAGGGCCTACTCATCTAATTACTCAATAAATCATTATTTTTAATAAACCAAAATTGTAATCTTAATTCTGATATCCTTCAAATACGAATAAGTTTTAAATTAAATTATATCTATTCTAAGCATTCCTAAGCTGGCCCACTTTTATCTGTTACGTTTTTTAATTATATCCTAGATCATAATTATATATAACAGATAGCTCATCCCTATGTTATAATTGGTAGCACTTTGAAGAGAACAACCGCCAGAATCGTTACCCGTCCGCCGTAATCGAACACGAGATGGCAGTACTATCGCTAATGCAATTCAAATGGGAGTTATGACGTTACTCCGTATGTAACAAATAGATGGCAGCATAGTAAACCTGACAAAATGTTATTACCGTCAAAGCCTATAAGGCCGAGCAATCTGGGTATATATGATATAGGATTATATACAACAATTGAGAATACATACTTAGTTTTATTTGCTGATGATACCAATTAGTCTACTATATACAGTCACGAAGCTTGAGTTTTGAGGGTGCTATATTTCCACAAGAGACTGTGACGGTACTATTTTGCATTGCCTGTAATGAAATTTGCGATATATAATAAAAATCTTCGATCCTAGTGGTGAATTAACTATCTAATGTTTGCATATTTTGTACTACGTAGTGAGCTTCGTTTTGTATATACTAGACTGTGATGATACTTTTGTACACTAGCTCAAAACAGTGAAAATGATCGCAAAAATATAACTAGAAATCAGAGACAATATAGCAACTAATAACATTTGCACAGCATTTCTATGGTTCATATTGAAGTGTCAATTTTGTAAAATTTGAAACCATAACTTTTGGTTTAACTATTAGTCTGCATTAAGAAAAGATGTAGTCCCCAGTATTCATTGATTGATTGATTGATTGATTCATTCATTCATTCATTCATTTAGTGTTCTGCCGAAGATCAGGTCTTTCACTGCGAATCCAGCTTTTGAATACGAGTATTCTTAACGTTTTTTATATGCGAACAAAAAAGAAGAAAAGTTTCTCACCTGGAGTCATTCATTCATTCATTCATTCATTCATTCATTCATTCATTCATTCATTCATTCATTCATTCATTCATTTATTTTATTCCATAGATCTTACATGAGCAATGAAGCTTTAAGATGTGGAACAAGTCAAAATTTTACAATATTACAATTACAATTTTTACAAATTTTTATAGTTTTACAATTTAGTAATTTTCTACAATTTTACAATTTTGTGCAATTTTTTATGACAATATTTTGGCGAGATGTAGTGGATGAGGTGAGGTCCGAGGATTCGCCAAAAGATTACCCATTAATTATTTGCCTTTTGTTGGGGAAAACCTCAAGGGAAAAACCCAACCAGGTAATCAAATCAAAGGTGTTGATGCCGAGGACATTGACATACACAATTGTATTTAATTAATGAATATATAAATTGTTTAAAATAAAACGATGCTTTTAAAACGAACTTCTCATCACATGAACTTCACTATTGCGTGTTTGTATTTTATTAACAATATATAGCCTATATAAATTACGCATGTAAAATGAGTTCAATACGGCAATTTCTTTTCATACTGCTATTATTCATCAAAAGAAACGCTATCTCGCTAAATATAAATAAAGTAGGCCTACATCATTTTTGGCATGAGGAAAACACTGCCTACTTCTTATGGGAAAATCCCACAAAATTAATTGAAGATCTCCACTCCCAGTTTGTCAAATAATTTGTCATACTAAGACCAAAACTAGGCTATAAATGATATAGCCAGTGATATTTCTCATACTTTGTAAACATCAATTTGACATTCCTTCTACTTGATAGTTTATATGTACCAGTAGGTCACAAAGATTCTTTTGTAAGTCTGTAAAGTATGCTTGTAGTAAGTCAGGAGGCACGCATTCTAATTTTGATGGGTAACATTTAGCTTCTGAATTACTTCCTGTGTAGCTCATTCCCATAGGCATTGTTTCATCTCTTAATTAGATCAAGATAGCTGCTTGTGCCCTTCTTCCACGAATAGGATGTAGAACACTTCTCTGGAACACCTTGTGGACCGACCTCAGACAGACATTTCTGCTACTCATCAAGGTCACTAGTACTCATTCGCCTGCTGTTTGGTGGCGTAATCATTTATAAGAGTGGCACAACGTGAAGTGCTAGCCCGCGGTGCAGAAGGCACACGTTTGGTCGGTACCATTCAAGAGGAAATGGCTGTCAAACGTAACCATTATATAACTAGTTGCTCCATGAGGCCGAAAACCTGTTTCAAATATTTCTCCTAGCAGCTATTAAGGATGACTATAATAATAAGAATCTTAGCTCCTAAATATTGATGTGAATTACAATTAGTATGATATGCTTGTGTCAAAACTGTGTTTAAATTGGCAAAAGTTTCATTCATGCTTCATACACTTCAAGAACACTAAAGATTTTAGGATTGACCCACTTTCATTGCAATGAAATAAATTGTATTCACCCTAAAGCTTCCTAAATGTGGCACAATCAACACGTAACAAGCAGAATTTTTACATCGTAAACAGTTTGGGTGCATAAAGCTACACTGTACAAAAGCTCCCAGTTGGACTTCAGTTTCATTCATTTTATGACTGATATGTTCAAACAAGAAGTATATATAAAAACTTTTTTTTTTTTTAAATTTATGAAGTAAAATGTGAAAGAGTCATATCTAGATTTTTCATTCTGTTCCACTCTTTTCACATTCCCGACAAAAAAATAAGTTACCCGACAACCCATGGAGGGCCAAGGCCAACCAGCCGACTGCTACGTCCACATGTCTCAGCAGAGGTGAACGATCATTCAACTAAATGGACATCCTTGCCTGACTCCTGATTTATAATCTCATTATCTGGAGTTTAACGGTCCATCATCTACGTCAGTCGTGGCGAAAATGTGACTCACGAGCACATTGTGGCTCAATTATAGCTGTGCATTTCTCTTGCTTCCTACCGTCCACAACCCCACCCTCTCACTCACTGGAGTCAAGCTCCGTTCCATTTCTATTTGCCTCTGACCTGCGAGTGGCGTATCGTCAAATACTGTATCGTAGCAATGTCTCTCTCGAAACCATGTACCTCTGCAAAAATGAAAGTTTCAAGTAGGATGGAAGGACGCATTTTTCCTGCCAATATGATGAGAATATTAAATGTATGATTTGTTCATACGTATTAAGAAGAAAACGGTTGTATAACATAAAACGGCATTATACTACATGTTAGTGATGAAACATTAAAAGACTGTGTTATTATTATTATTATTATTATTATTATTATTATTATTATCTCTGTACGTCGATCCTTTTTCAGCAGATGTACGAATAATGCGGTTAGATCTTCAATTTAAAGTCACAGATTTACAATGTGATGTCAAATGGAAGCTAGATGTATGGACTTGACAAATGTTGAACTTTTCAAATCTCTGCCAAAAATAAATATCTGAAGCTTGTTCTTTCGCTTGCTCTGTTGAAGCCATGTTCGCTAACAGTCAACTTACGTTTGTGAAAATTATTTTCAACAATGAAAATAGTAAAAACCAAATTTAGATCACGACTGACAGACAAATACCTTCGTGATCAACTACGACTGGCAGTAAGTGACATAATTCTTGATTTTGAAACTCTGTCGCAGAGACTGAAGACAGTTAATTTTAGGTTGTGATAATGTGTCCTATGTTTTCTTGTTCATTTCTTTCTTCGTTACACGTACTAAACATTAGTTTGTAGCCTTGTACTGCATAAAATTATATTTAAGTGCTTGACGTAAGAAAAATGAAAATTCGTTAATAAGTCAGACAGTTGCTTCACTTCCCCTTCGGGTGTTCGCTCCTTCCGTTAGGTGCTATGCACGTTGCATGTTACAAAGTGCCTCGGCGCAAGATTACATTTTCGCCATGGCTGATCTACGTAAACTGATGTTTCTTCATACAAATGTTTTATTACTTGGATAATGTGGTATAGGTAGCCATTGTTTATCATTATTCTCCATAAAATTTGTCTTGAGATCTTATCACACTTTTATTATAGTCAATGAACAATATATGGATTTCTAAATTATACTCACGTCTCTTTTCTATGGCCTAATCTGTTTTAATATAAATAATCAGTCAGAACAAGAGCGATCTTTTTCTAAATTCGTTGTATTCTTCTTGTAATGTTGCTTCGTATATTCTATTCAGAAGTTTTGTAATTATTTTAGCATATATTTTGTAGGTTAAGTTTAAGAGGGTTATTTCACGGTAATTTTCGCAGTCTTTTCTGTTGCCTTTTTTGAAAATGGGAATTATTATTCCTATTTTCCATTCATCTGGGATTTTTCGTGTTAGCCAGCATACATTTAAGAAATTTAAAAATTAACATCCAAATAATTAAATTCTATTATCTGTGCAATTATATTTTTCTTCCTCTTGTTATCTTTTTTATTTACGTGAATAATAAAGTAGTGCATTTATGTCTTTTAAATAACAGTTGAAGGGAATGAACTATAAATAGTAATGAGTATAATTCGCAATATAATAAAGAAAATGAATGCATAAAAATGAGAAAGCATGTGTCAACTTCGTGACACTCATTAGTTTAAAGTACTACCACAGTCTAGTCACGAAGCTTAATACGTAGGAAATATGCATCCATAGATAGTTACTAACCACTAGGATCGCTACTATCGCCTCATCACAGACAATAGGAAATAGTACCGGCACAGTCTATTGTTCCTAGTATCCTCAAAACTCAAGCTTCGTGACTGTATATACTAGACTGTGGTACTACCACGAATAAGAATGATCATATTTTTTAGAACAACCTAAATAAACACGAATAAACTTCCTGAATCTGGTCAGTCTCATGTCATGGTTTTATTTTAGAATATCATATTAAACACCTTACAAGTCACAATGTAAGTGGGATACGTCAGAAGTATGTCGAATGGAATGCACTTCCATTACCAAGCAATTGTCTCGAGTTCTCTCTTGAACAACATAACTAGTTTCATTTTTGCACTAATGTTGTTACATGATGCTGCATAATTCTCATGGGATTGTTTTTTTATACCTCATTACCGCATTTAAAATATCCTCCAAATGTTTTCTTCCCATGTGGCACACGGAATATGATTTTATCTTTATTCTCTGAAAGTGGAATTTGGTACCAGGATTTTAACCACTAAGAAAGAGGCTTGTGGTAACCTTCTTTTCCATTTTCCCATATTATACGACTCATGTCTTTGCATGCCCAAAATATTATTACATGTTTTTTTCCATTTACCTTCCTAACATAAACACCTGTCTCAGTAATTTCCATTATTTTTAAGCAATAATTACTTTATATAAAGTCATTTCGAGCATACTTCGTAATAAATAATAATGATTAAGCAATACACTGGTTTACAAAATATCAAGTCATTTATTGCATAACCTCTTTCCTTACCTCTCCAACAAACATTAAATATCAGTATATCACCATTACAATCATAATTTTAATCACTACCATGATCAAAAACGGAGGAATTGAGGTAGGGAAGGATAGTGTACAACACTGAACTCCAAGTTAATTTTGATAGTTATTTAATTATTAATTTTATAAAGAAGTACTGATTTACTTTTTAACTTTGCTCTAGAGTATGCCATTAGGAAAGTTCAGGATAACAGAGGGTTTGGAATTGAACGGGTTACATCAGCTGCTTGTCTATGCGGATGACGTGAATATGTTAGGAGAAAATCCACAAACGATTAGGGAAAACACGGGAATTTTACTGGAAGCAAGTAAAGGATAGGTTTGGAAGTAAATCCCGAAAAGACAAAGTATATGATTATGTCTCGTAACCAGAATATTGTACGAAATGGAAATATAAAAATTGAAATTTACCTTTTGAAGAGGTGGAGAAGTTCAAATATCTGGGAGCAACAGTAACAAATATAAATGATACTCGGAGGAAATTAAATACAGAATAAATATGGGAAATGCCTGTCTTTATTCGGTTGAGAAACTTTTATCATCCAGGCCATCCAGTCTGCTGTAGAAAAATCTAAAAGTTAGAATTTATAAAACAGTTATATTACCGGTTGTTCTGTATGGTTGTGAAACTTGGACTCTCACTTTGAGAGAGGAACAGAGATCAAGGGTGTTTGAGAATAAGGTTCTTAGGAAAATATTTGGGGCTAAGAAGGATGAAGTTACAGGAGAATGGAGAAAGTTACACAACGCAGAGCTGTACGCATTGTATTCTTCACCTGACATAATTAGGAACATAAAATCCAGACGTTTGAGATGGGCAGGACATGATGTAGCACGTATGGGCGAATCCAGAAATGCATATAGAGTGCTAGTTGGGAGGCCGGAGGGGGAAAAGACCTTTGGGGAGGCCGAGACGTAAGTGGGAAGATAATATTAAAATGGATTTGAGGGAGGTGGGATATGATGGTAGAGACTGGATTAATCTTGCTCAGGATAGGGACCAATGGCGGGCTTATGTGAGGGCGGCAATGAACCTCCGGTTCCTTAAAAGCCAGTAAGTAAGTAAGTATTTAATTATTAATCTTATAAAGAAATATCGGTACTGATAATATCTCAATCGTTAAACAAAAATGTCAAGCAAGCAAAGTATCATCTGGTATGAATTCTCTGTACTTACATGAACTTCATTGTTAAAAATATTAACACCAGAAACGTCATTTGGATGGGGAGGGGGCAAAAATCATTATTGAATAGTAATATTATGCCTAAAGGGGAAACAAATGTGAGAACTGTACCTTTATTATTAAAATATTCCACTTTTACAAACGCTTAAGAAATGAAAGATGAACTAGTTAATGACTTTGTTCAAATGAAATCAAGGCGTTACTCTTTGCTACATTAGTGGGTGTTAACTATTGTAATGACAGCTGTGAGCAGTATGGGGTAAAAATAAAGAAGGTAAACTTGAATTCTAAATGAGGCAGTAGAGCAAGTGGACAGCTTCAAATACTTGGGGTGTACTATAAGCAGTAACATGAGCTGCTGCCAGGAAGTCAAAAGAAGGACATCAATGGCAAAGGAAGCTTTTAATGGAAAAAGGAGCATCTTCTGCGGACCTCTGGAGGAAGAACTAAAGAAAAGACTAGTGAAGTGCTTTGTATGAAGTGTGGCATTGTATGGGACAGAAACATGGACATTACGACGAAATGAAAAGAAACGAATAGAAGCATTTGAAATGTGGATATGGAGAAGAATGGAATGTATGAAGTGGACAGACAGAATAAGAAATGAAGCTGTGTTGGTAAGAGTGGGTGAAGAAAGAATGATGTTGAAACTGATCAGGAAGAGGAAAAGGAAGTGGTTGGATCACTGGCTGAGAAGAAACTGCCTACTGAAGGATGCACTGGAAGGAATGGTGAACGGGAGAAGAGTTCGGGGCAGAAGAAGATATCAGATGATAGACAACATTAAGATATGGATCATATGAGGAGACAAAGAGGAAGGCAGAAAATAGGATAGTTTGGAGAATGTTGGGTTTGCAGTGAAAGACCTGCCCTTAGGCACAACACTAAATGAATGAATGAATAAATGGAAGTACATGTTTTATTTTGTTAATTGAAATTAAAATGTGTGTGCATGTGTCTAATGCCTACCCACTTCACTTGTGTGATTCGGGTTTCGCATACTGCGGATAGATGGCAGGATTGTGACCCCATTTTCAAGTTGCACACCATTTCGGCGGGCTACGTTATGCATGATGTGTATCTGTAAAGAGGTGTCGTACTAGGGTGAGTGTATTAAAATTATTGTTCATGACAATGATCATCAAGACTGTGATTTTAAAACAATGTACTTGACAAATAAATTAGCTATAATGTGAACAATGAGTTCTTCGAAATATAATACGAAAATTCTATTTTTCAAAGAACAATATTTAAATTTATGATAAGATAATAACTGCCTCCCATTGGAGGTAGCCCAGAAGGACTCAGTATACTCTTCTACATGAATTTTACAATTTTTAAATGTTTCCATAAATTTTGTAGAAAGGAAATTAAAATGAACATATATGAATATAGAGTGAATAAAAAAAAATTAAACAGAGTGAATATGACGACTCAGAATTTGGCAAGAGCGTTTCAAAACTGAAGTTAAGATGTCAGCAGTAAGTGTCTGTGGTAGTTCAAAAGTCTTCCTGAAGCTTTCAAAGAACTTGGGAATCACACCACGAGCTCCAATAAGAAGACCAATCACCTCAATGTCTTCAAGCTGGTATTTTGCGTTGGAGTAATCAACTGTTGGCAGATAAATGTTGATCTTTTCTTTATTGACATCCTCCGGCTGGCTACTCCCCGTTTCAATCCTTATGGTAGGATCAATTATATATCCTTTCTTGGTAGTCTGGAAATACGCTATGATGTCAATACGTCTAGAGGAGCCATTAGCAGCAAGGCAAAAACTTCCTCTTCTATCCAAGACTTTTTCTTAAAGCAGTTGTAATTAAGGATCGTACATGATGGTGTCTGGCATTTCGGAGGAGTAAACCTCTGTTACACTGACCTTGGACGTGGGCAAGAGTTTCAGTCTCCGGGCAGCCATGTCTGCACCGGATCCGTCCAAAGAGCGACCAGGTACTCCTATAACTGCTGCTAAATTGGCATTCATTTTGAGGCAGGTTAGCCATTCAGATGTAGATAGTCCAGACTTATTAAAAATCCAGTTATATAAACAAGTTTCCTGTGTTATTTGAAACTATGCTAGTAATTTATTTTAGTTAATAACAACTAGTTTCGATTTGATTTCGGCCTTATTCAGACTTCTAGTGAGGTCCTTGCTTGTTTCCGGCTTCTTCTTTTGGTGCCTTTGTGATGGAAACGTTTGTGATCGGTAGTATTGTGTCAGTGTATGAGTTCTGAAATTTAATTGTGTGTTGAAGGTATATTTTGGATGTGCTTTGTATGTCTGTATACTTCGTAGAAACCTGAAGATTGCCGAAATCAATCCGAAACTAGTCATTAACTAAGGTAAATTACTATCATAGTTTTAATTAACACAGGAAAGTTGTTTATATAACAAATTTATCAAATCTTTAATGATAAATGTGTTAAAAGTGTGTAATCAAGATTATACTCGTATATACATATATATACACATACAATGTATTCATTTTATAGATTATTTTATTGACAATCCATATTTTACTTGAGACAATTACCAATGTGCCAGGTACCAAACATGCCCACAAGCAAGGAGAAATTTTAGCCCACATTTCCTTCCCTTACATTCTATCTTTAAACCACAGATTGCTCTAATATGGCCTTGACCACTTTCTCTTTGATTCCTATTAGTTGTACCGGTAAGTTATAACCTTATTGCTGCAATACATATCGATCATTAATAAAATTAATCAGATTTCCCAATGGACAATTCAATTGTATGTTATACCTCCGTGATTATGTGTATTTCTCTTTAGAGGAAGCTGCGTCACGAATTGATTTGGAGAGTATACAAGATGGCAGGGTGATGGACACTTCAAGGAATATAGTGAAGCTTCACGGCACAATGCACAGTGTAATGAAGTCTCCGTCCGCTTACTTTTACAATCTGAACAATTAACAACAATTTAACAAGCTCCGGGGCAGACCACTCCTCGCGCTGACTACAGACTAATTTCACGTTCCCTGCATCCATACGGTTTGTTTTGAACAGTTAGATCCCATCTACAAGGTCTTTGAATTCAGGAAAAGGAGAACAATTAGCAATTCAAGTGGTGTGATGGAATATTTGAGATAAATATACTGTTTCTGCAATTAGCACACAACGAGGTCAGAATATTCAACAGTGTATTCGAGATTATATTTACTTTCTGCATATTTCTGCGGGAATATGGGGAAATTATGTTACAAGTAAGCTTATTTTTAACAGTCGGTTATTTCAAGACGCTGTATCAACTACTAGGTTATTTAGCGTCGCTGGAATTGCAGAGAGCGAGAAGACATTTGGTGGGGTGAGGCCGATGATTTGCCATGGTGTTACCTGATATTCGCCCTACAGTTGAGGAAAATCTCTGATAAATCCAACCAGGTAATCATCCCGTGTTGCCAACCAAGGAACAAGAAATCCCCCTATATCATATTAAAAATCCCCTTAAAATTCAGAGAAACCCCCTAATTTTTCTAATTTGTACTCTGAAAAACGCAACATAAAAATTAGTAAATGTGATTATACATACACAGAAAAAAATATTAACACATCATACACACTGACATGCAATAGAATAGAATACTCACAGTACAATCCTATATATCCTTGCACTGGAAGACGATTTCTTGAGAACTCGATTGTTAAGTGTTCGCGTTTGCGTTAGTTGCACACTGAGTTCAAATATGGCATTCAAGGAAAAAAGAAAAATATGTTCAAAAATATTCAGAGCACTCAGAGACAAATCCATTGTTAAAAGTTAAGTTAATATTTTGTATCGACTTATGTTACAGAGTTGATATTATTATTACTATTTATACGTCGTAGTATAAAAAAGAATTATTTAATTTCTTATGTGCAAGAATTTTTAATCATTAAAATAAGATATTTATTTCATGAGTATTCTATTCTATTGCATGTCAGTGTGAACGATGTGTGAATATTTTTTCTGTGTATGTATAATCACCAGGGAAAGGATTTATATGTAAATACATATTTACTTATAAAGCTAATATAATTCATATTTTGCATTATCTTTATGTTTCACAATGTGTAGGGTTGAAAAATCCTAGTTTTATTTTCCATATTTTTCCATATTTTAGAGTTTAGTACATATTTTCGTTAATTTCCATATATTTTTCCATATTTCATATAAAACAGTCCATATTATATTAGGTTTAACAATAAAACAAAACAAAATTCCATTAACTTTTAAAATACATTTCAACAATAGAGATTTAAACACATGTTCAGTAATCCCTTTAACATCAGAGTTATTTGAAAATTAGCAGTCCTATCAACAATGGGAAAGTAAGTTACAAAACTGTATTAATTTAATTTAAAATTTTTAACAGACTTCAGTTGTGCAGCTCAACAGTTAAATGCCAGTCAGAGTACACATAGGTTCAGTTTTGTAAATCATACTATAAAGATTTTTGTAAATATGCCAAAAGTACGTCATTCAGTCAATTTAAAATCAAAACTAACAAGTTACATTTCAGAATTTAAAGAAGATGGTTTATCAACTGACAATAAAATATTATTTTGTAATTTGTGGCAGTGTGCAGTATCATCTACACAAAAGTTCCTGGAGCAACAACACATTACAACTAGTAAACATCAGGCCAACAAACAACTAAATTCCAAGCAGAGACAATTGTTTTTAACACAAACAACAACATCGAATGTAAGATCTGAGTTTAACATCGACCTGATGATTTGCCATCTTGCCTGATATTCCCCTACAAACTAAAGAATAAGGTCTTCAGGGAATTCCTTGAAAAATATACTCAAATACAATCCCGGATGAGTCAACACTTAGGAAGAAGTAATCCATCCATCTACGATGAGACAATACAGAAGATAAGAGATGAAATTAAAGATAGTTCAATTTGGGTTTCTCATTGATGAGACTCTGACAAAGAAGGTAGACTTGTTGGTAAATGTAGTTATCGGTTTGTTATGAACAATATTCTGAACGAATTCTTTTACATTGTGATGTTCTAGAAAAGTGCAATAACAAAACTATAGTTAAACTGTTCAACGAAGCTATGGGTATCCTGTGGCCAAAGGGTATTATGTACGATAATGTGTTATTCTTTATTAGCGATGCTGCCCTTTCATATGGTCAAAGCTGGACAAGCATTATCTGTTGTATATCCTAAATTGACTCATTTTACTTGTGTGGCGCATGCATTTCATCGTGTGGCAGAAGTGGTCAGAGACAATTTCCTAAAGTAGATTTGTTGATTTCATCAGTGAAAAAGTATTTCTAAAGCTCCCAGTAGAGTTAACGTGTTTAAAGAAATGTACCCTGAAATTTTTGCCATCAAAGCCAAGATTTTATTTCAGATGGGGTACATGGCTAAGCAGTTGAATATTATGCTTTAAAATATAGACTCTATTAACAATGTTCTAACTTGCATTGATTTCTGAAGATGCAGTCTCAATTGATACTATAAAACAGTTACCTGATGACATAAGTGAAGAATGACTTAGCTCACATTCAGCATACATTTTCATGCATCATAAAAACGCTCAAAAGTCTCCAAAATAGGCACCTTTCACTATCTGAAAGTTTTGAAATTATAAATAGTACTGTGGAACAACTGAATCGTGGTAGAGGTAAAGTTGCAGATGCAGTAAGAGCTAAGGTGGACACTGTACTTTCAAAAACCCTGGATATGAAGAACTACAAAAAGGTTGTTGCTGTGATGAGTGGTGAATCAACAGTGAAGATTAACTGGACTTATCCCCAGCAGACATTGTGAAATGAATTATGTACCAGTTACTTCTTGTGACGTCGAACGCTCTTTTATAGTCAGTATAAATCTATCCTCAGAGACAATAGAAGAAGATTCACTTTTCAGCACTTGAAAGAAATGTTTGTAACCTATTGTTATGGTAACAGACAATAAAAATTGTGTTTTGTTGAAACTACATTGGAAGATAATATCCATTATATTTTTTGTTTAGTTTATTAAAATGTACCAATATTTAACGTACATAGTCATTTTTTAATTTTAAGTCCATATTTAATTCCATATTTTGGTAAAAATCCATATTTAATTCCATATTTTGGTAAAAATAACTACATATATATTTACATATTTCATATATTTTTAGTCCATATAAATCCGTTCCCTGATAATCACATTTACTAATTTTTATGTTGCGTTTTTCAAAGTACAAATTAGAAAAAATTAGGGGTTTCTCTGAATTTTATTGGGATTTTTAATAAATAGGGGATTTCTTGTTCCTTGGTTTAGGCAAAAAACCCAATGATTACCTGATTGGATTTATCAGAGACTTTCCTCAACTGAAATATCAGGTAATACCATTTAAATCATCGGCCTCACCCCACCAAATGTCTTCCATGACATTGCTTTATAAATAAATTTCTAAGCCTAAATTAACGATTTAATTTCTTTAGATTTTTCAAATTTGCCCTCGCATTATGAACTATAGTCCCGTCGCTCTAATTTCCGGCAGCCAATCGCATTGCAGGTCAGCTACATTTAAAAGTGTATCTTGTGATTCGCTGAGGAAGACGTTATTCATTTCTTAAGGCTCGATAAATACTTAATATAATCGCCCGCCATTTTGGCTCTTTCGTTGGCGTTCGCAGAAAGCACACGAAGACGTTATTTGCCGCTCAATTATTTGCTGAATTACAGTGCGTTTGACTTATTATCATAGGAGCTACGACAATGATAATGTTTAACGGTACTGGCAAATGAGAATCAATGGTAAATCGGCAACGAAAGAACAGAAATGGCGAACGATACTACCTACCTAGACTTTATAGAGCCTTCACTTCCTTAAGACGTAAGATAGGGGAGGAGTCACGCCGGGAATAGCAGCGTCGCGACTTAGTTGGTTCCTTAATGCATCGGGACAACAATGTGTTACTTTTGAAGTATTGCCATATTACACTGAAAGTCCATAACACTTACGCCTTGCTGAGTGCTAACTTTTTACTCGGAAAACAAACAATAATTAGTTTCAAACTAAAAATGTTATTCATAGCTCACGTGACTGGCAATTATTTCGTATAATATTGAATATAACGTAAAATCCAATTAAGAAAACACAGATGTAGAATATAAAAGAAATGAAAATCAGTTTATCGAAAGGATAAATTTATATTGGGTAAATTGTTTAACTGCATTTTACTGCAGACACTATTATTGTGTAGACCATGACTTAAACAAGACAAGTAGAATACAGAAAAACGCGACGACGGGCGGGTGAAGCGTTTTAATAAAATACGAATAATGAAGAGGCAAGTGAGAAAACATGCTTGCAAGATACGATACAGGCCGAAGAGAGGATTCATTGTTCAATTACACAACACAGTAGTTTCACTGTAATTAATTTTAAAAATAAATTTAATGATGTTTTCGAAAACACTCCAAAACCCTCTAAAATGTATCTTTCCCCTGAAAATCCTCCTAACATTTTCATCCCCCCAAACCTCCCCCTGGAAAAATGTTTTCCCTCCAAATTTGGGGGGGAAACCCGTAAGTTAGCAACACTGTAATCATCCCAAATGGGAATCGAACCCACGCCCGAGAGCAACAGACAAACGTGTCCACCACCTGAACTATGTCGGTGGGTGTACTTACTCCCAATGCTTTTATATATACATATAGACTGCATACCTACATATGGTACCAACTGTATATATCTGTGTGTGTTTTTCTGCTGTAAATTTGTGAGTCATCGTGTAATAAAATAATCTATCAATATTTCCCCATTGTACAGTAGGAGTATCTAATCAGTTATATCTATTTCATATAAATTTACATATGTCTCTAAAAACAATATTAAAGTCGTCTAATTTTAGTTTAAGTAATAGCTAAAAAAAAAGGCAAGAGTGATTTCATTCTCTAAAGTTATATAAAGTAGTTATTTATTTCCACCGAATTACCGTAACTACTTACTTTGTTTAACGTAAGCATATTTGTCAATACGTAATAATTATTATATTAAGCTGTAATACAGAGTGGGTTAAAAGTCGCTTTCCCCAAACACTTCCTTACATTTAGAGACGCAACCCAATACAATAAAACAAAACAACAACAATAGAAAGACATGACACAGGAAAAAAAGTTGACGCACGAATATGGTTGCCAACCAACCACTTATTAAACCAGCTATTCGTCTGTTGAAGTTATGACATGTCATACCTTCAACAGACGAATAGCTGGTTTAATAAGTGGTATATGCGTGCAAGTATGAAACCTAAGAGCGAATATTGGGGAAAGCGACTTTTAACCCACTTTATATTTTGTCTCTTAGCAGTTTCTTTCCAGATATGGTAAGTTGGCTTTAAAATAAATGTTGACAGGAAATTATCCAACATGTTAATGTTGTGAAAATGAACACCTTGCTGTTCAGGGATGTATTTCAATAAAATTAATCAGGTCTGGCGGGCCATGGTGGCGTCAGGGTACTATTTTTGGAGGCCACGCGGCACCAGGACACTTTTTATGATTTTGATATTATCGTCAAATTTTGCATTTATAAAGTGTCAGATTTTATTCGTATTCAAATAATTTCACAGCGAGATCTACTCCGCGAACCTAACTACCTCTAAACGAATTCATGTATTTTCATCTGATATTCCGCAAGTATTCCTGCGGAAATGGTATTAGTAGTGGTGGTGGTGGTGGTGGTGGTGACAACAACTATTACTATCCGTACTACCAAAATCCCAGAACCAGGGCACTTTTTTTTTAAATACACAATTACTGTTGTTCCATTATCTAACATTTCATCCAACCGTAATTAAACTTTCGATACGTTAGGACACAACACATAAACATTATCGCATTTTTCATTCTAAGATGTATGATAAGATTTTTTATTCCATAAACTACAGTCAAAACTTATTTTAAAAAATTGTTTGCGACTTCATATAATTTTGTTTGTTTATAGTATGCTGTAACAGAAATTGGTATTTATTCTTCATAATTTTTATCTGTATATAATAGATTGTAATCCTTACTATTTTCAGTTATTTATTAAGCCCAAGCACAAGCTCTGGCTTTTTTTATGGGAGTGAGCTGATTATAAAGTATGTAATTTTAAATTATGTGTAAATGAGCTCAATAAATGTATTATTTATTTATATTATTATTATTATTATTATTATTAAAATAATTTTAGTTGCTAAGTTTAACAGGATAACAGAGAGAGTTTGGAATTGAACGGGTTACATCAGCTACTTGTCTATGCGGATGACGTGAATATGTTAGGAGAAAATCCACAAACGATTAGGAAAACACGGAAATTTTACTGGAAGCAAGTAAAGAGATAGGTTTGGAAGTAAATCCCGAAAAGACAAATTATATGATTATGTCTCGTGATCAGAATATTGTATGAAATGGAAATATAAAAATTGGAAATTTATCTTTTGAAGAGGTGGAGAACTTCAAATATCTTGGAGCAACAGTAACAAATATAAATGAGACTCGGGAGGAAATTAAACATAGAATAAATATGGGAAATGCCTGTTATTATTCGGTTGAGAAGCTTTTATCATCCAGTCTGCTGTCAAAAATCTGAAAATTAGACTTTATAAAACAGTTATATTACCGGTTTTTCTTTATGGTTGTGAAACTTGAACTCTCACTTTGAGAGAGGAACATAGGTTAAGGGTGTTTGAGAATAAGATGCTTAGGAAAATATTTGGGGCTAAAAGGGATGAAGTTACAGGAGAATGGAGAAAGTTACACAACACAGACTGCACGCATTGTATTCTTCACCTGACATAATTAGGAACATTAAATCCAGACGTTTGAGATGGGCAGGGCATGTAGCACATATGGGCGAATCCAGAAATGCATATAGAGTGTTAGTTGGGAGGCCGGAGGCAAAAAGACCTTTAGGAAGGTCGAGACGTAGATGGGAAGATAATATTAAAATGGATTTGAGGGAGGTGGGATATGATGGTAGGGACTGGATTAATCTTGCTCAGGATAGGGACCAATTGCGGGCTTATGTGAGGGCGGCAATGAACCTCCGGGTTCCTTAAAAGCCAGTAAGTAAGTAAATAAGTAAAAAAAATAAGCAAGTCTAATTTAATTATAATGTTTATAAAATTATAATCCTAAATAGGCTAAATAAATAAATGAATGAATATTTAATAATAATATCTATATACTGTAAACACGCTTATATCAAATAAGACTGTACTGGAGTTCAATCAGTTACTGCTTATAAACTCTTTCTTTTTTAGGCCACTGTAACGGAAAGATTGGAAATTGCAAACCACAAACACAATATTTAAGTGTCATCAAAACTTATTACAAAACCAAAACATTCCCAATAAGGGAGATAGGTGCAGACTGTGTGGAGAGCTTTCAACATCCGAACGCAGAATGGAAAGTTGCAGTAATTACCGTACTTGGTTGCACATCAGTTGGACACTTAATTATAGAAGCCACAAGGGTACATTTCACTTATTTGTGTTTACGAACGTCCAACTGAAATCTGATCAAGTAATACAATTAATTCCACGTGACTCAGCAGTTGTGCAACAAGGATATAGTTTACTGATTCGACAGAACCTATCTATACCTTTGCAATGAAGAGTGAAAGGGGTCTATTAGTGCATGAAAGTATGCCTTATGAAACAATAATTGCCTGTCAGCTCTGACAGTGTTCTAAATTGTAGATGATTATTTCTTTCATTTCTGACTAGGCAAAAATTGTTGTATACCTAGCTTACATTAAAGTTGTGTTCAAAATATTAATTCCGTTTCATACAGTAGCAGACAGTTTCCATTTTATTCAGAAAAAAATTACACATAATACGGGAGCAATGAACTGTTCCAAAATAGACAGGATTCCGGATTATTCAGGTTCAAATTTGGACATTTTCACTGTAAACAGCTGGGTCAGGCATCATACAGGCCTTTCTAGCTCCGAGTGGAGTGATGCGCTGAAGATGACCGGTAATGTTGCTCCTGTAGGCGCTGTTCCAGGCAGAACTCAAGACAATAACCACTGTAGGCGATGTCACAGTGAGGTTGAAACTTTGGCTCATGTATTGGGTTCATGCCCATTTGGCGAAACTCTTCGCAACAGCAGACATCACAAAATCAGGTCTGTACTCGCAACATGCTTTAAGTCCAACGGCTACACTACCTATGAAGAAGTCCATGGAATAGCGGATACTGGAAGTCATCGGCGTATTGATATTATAACATTTAAACCTGGAGAGACAAAAGGTTATATTCTGAATCCGACCATAGTCTAAAAAAGAATCTTATTCAGACGCTTGTAATGCCCCATTTTGATTATTGCGATTCCTTGCTAACTAATGTAAGTTCACTCTTAGCTGAGAGACTACGTGTTCATAATGTGTGCATACGATTCATCTGCAATACTCGTAAATTTGACCATGTAACCCTTCCTCCAGTTACTTTCATGGGTGCGTCTGAAGGAACGAAGAACAATACATTCACTGTCTCTTCTGTTTAGAATCATGCATACTTCTACTCCGAATTATCTGTTATCGCGCTTTCAATTTCTTACAACTTTTCGAAACCGACATCAAGCACTTCTTTCTATCCCTCATCATAGAACGTCTTTATACTCATCTTCCCATACTGTAGAAATGCCTTGCCTCTGGAATTCGTTACCTAATGATGTCAGGGACTGCCGGACTTTATCACAATTCAAAATTAAATTGGAAAATTTTGTCTTAGTTAATGTTTTTTAGGTATTGCTAGAAGTATTGATTTGTGTTTTTTTTTCTTTTTCTTTTTAACCTAGATTAAAATTGCAAGTTTCTTGTTTATGTTAGTTAATTAGTTAGGATAGAATTAATTATGATACTTAACCACTCATTTAAAGTTTGTGTGACTGCAACCTGTATATTTTTGTGTGGCTTTACTTTGTTTATAGTGTTTTTTTTCTCTCTCTTTATTTCTTGTGTAGCTTTACTTTGTATATTATAGTGTATTTTTTTCTGTTTATTTCTATTATTGTATTTGTATTCCTGGTGTTGTGGAAGAGAAGGCCTGATGGCCTTAACTACACCAGAATAAATAAATAAATAAATAAATAAATAAATAAGATTCGAGAAGCATCAGAATCAATCTGAGGAGGTTAATCTAGAGAAAAGGAGAATATATGAACCCACTATCCCTTATTACAAAACATCATATAAACTCAGGGATATAAAGTAATCGGATTAATGGTGGGCGCTAGAGGGACCATAACAAAACAATTTGTGTCATTCTGTCATAAATTTGGAATGCCATCAACGACAATTAAGGAAATTTCTATTATAGCTTCGAAGGGGTCTCTGCAGATTTTACGGCGACATTTGTATTTCAATTCAAATTACAGTTGAATTTTCTCAGTCCATTTTTTTATCCGTATTTTTATAAATTTTCATTATATGAAATATTATCTACTGCAAATTTTAGTTTCTGGTACACAAATTTCTTGTAAGACTTTTTAATGTCATTTTAAAGGTTACTGTTTAACATTCTTTGTCTTTGGCAACCTCACCAAGTTGAGGAAGATTTATTTATTTATTTATTTATTTATTTATTTATTTATTTATTTATTTATTTATTTATTTATTTATTTATTTATTTATTTATTTATTTATTTATTTATTTATTTATTTATTTATTTATTTATTTATTTATTTATTTATTTATTTATTTATTTATTTATTTATGTATTTATTTATTTATTTATACAGATATATAGTATAATATAATATATTAAATAAAGAAATCAAGCAACATAACCAAGCAACCTGGCCAAGCGCCGTCCCCCCCCCTCCCAATTGTCGACCATGGTTTTTGCCCGTCGGGGCGAACGTGGACGGCGGCAGGACTCTCAACCATGTATTTACAATTGTTTAAATACTTTGAAACTAACCACTTGTTTAGTTGTTCTCAGTAAGGTTTTAGGAAGATGCAGTTGATAAGTTGATTTGTTCGATTATTCCTGGTTTTAATAAGCATTGTAATACATTTGCTTGTTTGTACGACTTATCAAAAGCATTCGATATTGTTTCTCAATAAATCTTAACTTCTAAATTCAAATATTACGGTATTAAGGGGTTAGGTACAGCTTACAGCAGTAAAATTTTGGAAATATTCAACATGTTTTTCCTCCATTACTGTATCTTGTACAATAACGAACATTAGTATGCCTATGTGTAAAACACTGTCCTTCTGCTATATGAAAAAAAAAAATATTTGTACGATTAAAAATAAATTATTTACATTTTTGGTAATTGTGAATTACAGGAACGCCACTTCTTACCTTTTTCAAAATCGCTGAAATAAGCTATAAAACGAAAGTATTAAAAAAAATCGTGTTAGAAGATTGAATTTGTGTATTTTTGGTCCAGGGAGCATCCGCTTTTTGGTGCAAAGATAATTCGTTTGGCGTGTTTCTTAATTGAAATTATGAAATGGCGTTCCTGTGCTTCACATTTAATACTTTTTTTTTTTCAAAATTCAGTTCACTGTGCAGTGGTGAAGCGTTTCCCACATAACTAAAAAACTATCCAACATTCTGTGATAACATTTTTTGTGCGTATTTATGCATGTCATATCTACAATATGATGCAAAATCACTTCTCTATCTTTGATAGATTGTCTCAAATAAATATAAATTCATTTACAAAATGATCAAATATGAGTAGCCTACTTTCTTCTAGCACAAAATAAAGAAAATATATATTTATTAAGGAATGTAGTTGAAAGAGCATTATATTGTAAACATGAGTTTCAGCAATCAAATAAAAGAGAGAGAACATGAAAAAAGTTAACAAGTTTATGAGTTACGAGGGGAACGCTTCATCACTGCACAGTGAACTGCCACCATTTTGAATTTTGAAAAAATATATTTTTTTTTAATCGTAAAAATATTTTTTTTCATATAGCAGAAGGACAGTGTTTTACACATACCAATTTTCAGTATTGCACAAGATACAGTAATAGAGGGAAAATGTTGAATATTTCCAAAAAATTTTACTCTGTAAGCTGTACCTAACCCCATAATGGAATTAATTTAGACCTGATAATAAATTATTTATCTAATCGTAGTCAATGCGTCTTTTCGAATGATTCTTATTCTACTTTCTAGACAGTTTCTATTGGAGTCCCTCAAGGCTCTGTTTTGGGATCTATTTTATTTTTAATTATAATAAATGATCTGTCTAAAATATTTATAGTAAATCGATTGTATTTGTTGATGATACTACATTCTACCATACATAACTGACTTAAAGTTTTTTTACGGACAATTCCTTTAACTAAGCATCTGCATGGTTTGAGACTAATGGATTTTGTTTAAATCAGACTAAGACACAACATGTGTTATTTACGTTAAGTGATCCCGCTATTTACAACTCTCAGTCATCTTTTAGGAATTGTATTGGATTCCACATTATCTTTGGCCCCCCATATTGATTATGTTTGTATTAAACTCTCTAGAATTATTTATTTATTAGGTAAATTGAAAACATTGGTGCATAAAACATATATTAAGAGCGCTTATTTTGCTTTCTTCAATAGCATAATAACCTATGGTATAACTGTATGGGGGAATAGTTTCAGTGTATCTAATGTTCTCCTTTTACAAAAAAAAAAAAAAGCCTTACGTATATTAACCGGTTCTCTCCATGATGCGCGTTGCAAGCCACTATTCATCAATGAGGCTATCCTTACTGTTATTAATCTTTACATCTTCACTTGTTTGCTGAAGGTAAAGAATAACTTAGTAAATTATTATCACTAGAGACGAGAATTTCATGCACTATAAAATCCCAAAATATGCATGCATTCATGAACTATCAAACTACGAAACATGCACGATCAAGCGAAAAATATATTAAAATATGCACTTTCATTTTTGTTCCAAATTTCTTATTTCATTTCACTTTTTTGATAGTTAACAACTAACAACATTTATGAATTGGTTTCTGTGAGGTTCCTGCGCTTATCAATATGTTTTTGTAGACAGAGAATAACCTCTCTACATCGCAAGAAATTATGGGTGCAAACTTGAATGAATCTTTTTCTTTTATTTAGTTTTTTTTCTCTTTTCCTTCTTCAATCCTGATTCCTGAGGGTTATAAAAATTGAGAAACTTGGGTGTCCACTCAAAACCATTAAAACATGCATTTAAACTGAATATAATGTATATTACATACATTATTAAGCTAAAAATTACTTATATATGCATTATGCATGTTTTTATCTCCAAAAAGGCCAAAACATGCAAATATGCACGGAAAAAGTACACATATTTGGAACCGAAAAAAAAATGAAATGGATAAGTACCTACTAAGTTTGAACTATGTCCTATGTTCCTATAAAAACATGCATTTGCATGGAATTCTCGTCTCTAATTATCACATATCAACTTTTAATTACTCTAACTCGATGTTATGGCATCCCTCTTTTCATTATAGTCAAAAAATATTTTATTTACTGTACTAGGTGACCATTTTGTATGTGAAAAGTAAACAACGGCGCTGCGAACTTATGTTATTCTGTCAGTTCACAGTCTAGTATATACAGGCACGAAGTTTGAGTTGTTGAGGGCACTAGGAACAATAGACTGTGCCGGTCTATTTCGCATTGTCTGTAATGAGGCGATAGTAGCGATCCTAGTGGTTAGCAACTATCTATGGATGCATATTTACTACGTATTGAGCTTCGTGACTGTATATAGTGGTCAGTCTATGACTAGAATAAGAGATCGATCGTACTGCACAGGTGACGTAACAGCGACGCGCTGTGCGTTAGTACAAGCAACTGCCATCCCACAAACAGAATGGTCGGGTAATATAGCAAGTTTCGATGTAATCAATAAAGACGATAATAGCACGGATATTGCATTCTCTACGTTTTGAAATTAGCTAATTACAGAAGTAATCTGCAATAGATCTACCTTTATGGAAACTATTTTGAGCCTCTTAAAGATTATTTTAGTATTTGTAAAGCTTGTTTAAAATTAATTATTCTCAACAATCAATACGTAACACCCGATCATGATTGCTTGTAAACAGTGTTATTGCAGAGATTATAATGGAGTATTAATCTCGCAATGAGTGACCATGGAATTAATTTAAATTACTGTAGTGAATTCAGGTCAAATGGCTTCGTGTGGCATTGAACCCACACCTTTTCTGTGAGTCATGTATTAATGTTATGACTTGACACATCCTAGCATACCCGTATAACAACATTTACAACCAAAAAGAAACACTTTCTCACGTAATTAATTCTTAGTCACAAGGTTTGAAAAGTATTGTTCGACAGAGATGTCTATGAAACACTGCACACTAGGCAGAGATGAAAGACATAATCTTATTCTTTCTTTGAGCACCTAAAACTCGTAAAATTTAGCATTTAAGAGGTTGTAGTATATCACCATAAATAAAGTTTCGTACTGTACAAAGTACTTGACATACAGTTTACCAGCTTTGAATATACAGGCTTTCATTTGAAAACTTCCCAGTCTGAATAACTAATTATTTAAATTGAATTCAATTTAAACAAAAGACATGTCGATTTAGATATTGAGGGGGAAGTCTGAAACCAAGCTTAATTGCATTTTATATTTCACCCCCCCCCACCCCCAACCAAATGGACAATAACTTCATTTAGGTCAAAATTACATAAATTCTTACTTAACAAATTAATTGCTGATTAATATTTATTACTTATAATGAAACTAACATCTGTCCATTCTTATTATTATCATTAATTTCTCTAAATAGATTTACAAAACCTCTAATGGCAATTACATTAATATTCTCATTATAGAAATATATATATGTATATATATATATATATATATTCACACACAGGGACATCATTTTATTTGTACTAACATTTTTAATATTAACCTTGCTATACCTTTCTATTAACGACTGAAACCGGAAAAACCGTTTGCTACCCCTTCCACGACTGGAGTTCGATGATACTGGAGTAAAATACAAACAAATCAATTTACTAGATATAGGAGGGAAGAAAAGTAGTTCATCCATTTATGTAAACTAGGGAATTTCGTAATTTTGAGTTTGATAATTTGCATTAGGTTTTTGTTTAATCAAAACACAGTACTGTATTAACACTTAGTGTTTTTACTCACGAATTGAGCTATCCATTCGGACGTATTAATTATGCAGTGTACATTGTACTGTCTAAGCACATTAGCGTACAATATAGAGAATGAAGTTAAATTGAAAAATAATCATAATATGAATATTTAAACACATTTTTGAAAATGTGTGGTCGTTCATTTCGATACAGGCTTCAGTTCTAATGTGCATATTATCGCATGATAGACTATTGTACGTAATTCCAATTACCAGTTTCGTCCTTCGTACTATCAACTCATGTTGAAATAATTCTGTACCTACTCTATTTATTAATAGAGTATGTACCTTACGTACTGTAAATTCAATCTTCACTTCTGCCTGATCCGAAAAGATAAAATTACTCAGACATGCTATCTACTGTCCGTTCAAGTGGTTTTGTCGCAGGGTCGTACAAAGGGGGGGGGGAAATCACGTAACAATTAATTACTTAATGAGGCCCTTTTATTTAAGTTATTTTAAACAGTTGTATAATATTACGTAGACGTCCAATTCCTAACAGAAATTAATGTTTTCAGAAAAGAACTAAGATAGCCCAGCTACTAGACTTTACAGAGGGTCGAACAGAAGCAGATGGGGAAACCGGGATGCGACGTAGGCAAACGGACGACAGTACCTGTGCGAAAATATGATTCAATATTGAAAGCTCTTTCGTCACTGGAAAACGCGAACATATTTCTGGAACGTACTATACTAATTCAGTACTGGTTACGCGCCCTCGGCTCTGTGTCGTGAACGGTTGGAAGTTTACTAGTAGAAGGGGTGAGAGTGAAGTACATTCCAAAACTCAGGTACAATAAAAATTGAAGTAAAAATAAAACGATGTCCCTATATATATTCTCCCTGTAACATAGTTCTAGTAAGCTTATATTAAATTAATTTTCATCATTTTACTAGCTATCTCAAATCTCAAATCTCAAATTAATTATAATTGATTGAATTAAATTGGCAAGAACATTAATAATGATAGAAATTACTATAAAATTACATAGAAATAATTATTAAAATAATGACAATTAAAAATAATTGTAATTGAAAATGAAAGGATGGAATCATATAAATGAATATAATACAAATTCTATAAAATATAACCAGAATAATATTATAATACATATCTAAACAAAAGACATAAATTAATAACTGACATGAAACTCCAAAAGTATATACTACACATTAAATGGATTCAAGTTCAATCCATGCAAATTAGCATATTTTATACATCTGCAGATCGCAGAGAGAGATTTAGAATTTCCATTGTAAAAATTTTATGAAATTTTAAACCCTTTGCAGGAATATGAAAACTGATATTGCTTAGGAAGGATTTACAATCAATATCACCCTTAATGACTTTACAAAAAAATAAATAATCAAGATCTTGACGTCTGGTAAATAAACTACAGCGATTAAAATATTTGCAGTTAACCTCATAATTATAATCATCGGAATTAGGTAAAAATCTATAAGAATGCAAGAAAATAAATTTTCTTTGAATATTCTCCAATTTAGCCGAGTCAGTGGAAGTAATGGAGTTCCATACAACAGATGCATATTAAAGCTTGGATCTGACCAACGTATAGTATAAAATTAATATACACATAGGAGTAGAAAAAGAATAAGTTATAGATCTAATTAGACCAAGCATTCTTAATTAATGGGTATAAATATATTGTACATGATCATAGAAATATAATTTAGAATCAAGTAAGATACCAGATCTCTAACACAATCTTTCATAGTAATTAATAATTAATAATTTATTTATTTAATCTGGCAGAGCTAAGGCCAGTAGGCCTTCTCTTCCGCCCAGCCAGACTCTAATTCTAATTGAATACAATTGAACTACATAGTTATTACATTAATATCTAGACCATAAAACAACATGAAAGTAAATAATGAAAGTTGGATAAGTAATTTTAGTGTGACAATAATAAACATTGGTAAGAAATAATAATGATAATGATGATAATAATAATAATAATGATAATAATAATAATGAGATAATTTAAAAATTTATTCTGTGATATACATATACACCGTGTTCCGCTTATAAGTATAATAAAAGAAATAGTTATAATTTCATAACAATGCATGCAAATGGGTTAAGATTGGTACCATTGTAAAGAGGAAATTGGGAAGTTTTAATCCATTGTTGTTACTTATTTTTAGAAGACTCACGCATGCGCAGATCATTAAATAAGAGAATTCGTATCGTATCTTTAGTCAGTCAGCAAATGGACGCCACAGCAGAAAGCCTTTTTGTGCTGTCATTAATAGAACATAGATCCATAAAATGTACAGCGCTTGTTTCGCCGTCAGTACAATCTTAGACCGAGGGAAGCTGTACCGACGTAAGTCTCAATAATGAAATGGGATAGGCAGCTCAGAGAAACAGGAAGTTTGTTGTCTAATGCAGGTAAACATTCCAAGCGTAAAGTGTTATAAAATGTCGAACGCATTCGACATAGGCATTTCAGAGAAGCCCGCGGAAATCCATTCGACAAGCTAAATGTGCAGTTGAACATCCCACCAACAACAGTGCATACAGTGCTCCAGATAAAGATTGCGTTTGCGAGCGTACAAGCTGCAACTTCATCAGATGATTACGCCGAATGATAAACTGGCACGAAAACGCTTTGCAGAAACAATGTTGGATAAAGTGGACGATGACGACAAATTTCTAACTCAGTCTGTTTCTCAGATGAATAACCTTCCACGAGTGGAAATATTTGCAGTTAACCGACACAATTGTCGCATCTGAATTCGGAAAATCCAAGTGTCGTAATTGAACACCAAGGATTCCCTAAATGGAATGTTTGGTGTGGGATCATTTGAATCATTGGTCCCTATTTCTTTGCTGAAAAGACAGTCACTGCAAACACGTACCTGGATATGTTGCAACTGTATGCTGACAACTCCCAGATGGAGCAATTTTCCAGCAAGATGGGGCTCCACCACACTTTGAACATGGTTCGACAAGCATTCTTAGACGAACAATTCCCTGCAAGATGGATCGGAAGAGGATCACCGTACATCAAGCCTGCCAGATCACCAGATCTAACACCACCTGATTTTTTTAATAATGTGGGGTTTATTAAGGACCAGGTCTACAGGACGCCAGTACGTGATTTGGCAGACTTACAAGAAGAATTTATGCTGCTGTCAACAATGTTACACCACAGATGCTTCATAACACTTGGGTCGAGGTTGAATACCGGTTGGATATTTCCCATAAAACAATGGAAGCCATGTTGAAAGTTTATGGAACATAAGGTAACAAAATTCCCAGTTTTCATTCTTTGATAAGTTGGTTTCAACTATATAATTGTATTAATTCAGATAGTTATATATTTCTTTTGTTATACTTATAAGCGGAACACGGTGTATATATACATAACCATTAAACATTGAGAAACCTGAAAAAGCTATTATTGTTAACAAGAATTGTTAGAAAAATATTTCGTTAGTCTATTCTTAAATAATTGGTTTGATGTCTAACAGTCCCTGACATTACTCTGTAGGGAATTCCAAAGTCGAGCAACAGCCACAGTGAAAGAAGATGAGTATGAGGATGTTCGGTGGGGGAATGGATAATATTGAGGAGTGTTGTGATCGTGTGTCTAGGTTATGATGGGTGGATAAATTTTGAAAACGAGACGCAAGATAGACAGGAGTGGAGAAATGCAATATGTGAAAGAGAAGGGAAAGGCAGTGGATTTTCCTACGATCTTCTATGGCATTATTAAGAGGATAATTAAATTTTTGGGAAGTAGTTTTCCGTGAGAAGAAAATAGGATAATAATAATAATAATAATAATAATAATAATAATAATAATAATAATAATAAAATAATAATACCTTTGGTCTGATTACCTGGTTGGGTTTTTTCCAAGGTTTTCATCAACCAAAAGGCAAATGCCGGATAATCTTTTGGCAAAATCCTCGGACCTCACCTCATCTCACTATATCTCGCCAAAATATTGTAAAAATTGCAGAAAAATGTAAAAAAAAGTAGAAAATTATTAAATTGTAAAACTGTAAAAATTGTAAAATATTGTAAAAATTGTAATTGTAATATTGTAAAATTTTTACTTGTTCCACATCTTAAAGCTTCATTGCTCATGTAAGATCTATGGAATATAATAAATGAAGGAATTAATGAATGAATTAATGAATGAATGAATGAATTAATTAATTAATTAATATTATTAAATTATTATTATTATTATTATTATTATTATTATTACTTATTATTATTATTATTACTGGCTTTTAAGGAACTCTGAGGTTCATTGCCGCCCTCACATAAGCCCGCCATTGGTCCCTATCCTGAGCAGTCTCTACCATCATATCCCATCTCCCTCAAATCCATTTTAATATTATCTTCCCGCCTACATCTTGGCCTCTCCAAAGGTCTTTTTCCCTCCGGCCTCCCAACTAACACTCTATATGCATTTCTGGATTCGCCCATACGTCCATCTCAAACGTCTGGATTTTATGTTCCTAATTATGTCAGGTGAAGAATACAATGAGTGCAGCTCTCCGTTGTGTAACATTCTCCATTCTCCTGTAACTTCATCCCTCTTAGCCCCAAATATTTTCCTAAGAACCTTATTCTCAAACACCCTTAATCTCTGTTCCTCTCTCTCAAACTGAGAGTTCAAGTTTCACAACCATAAAGAAAACTGGTAATATAACTGTTTTATAAAGTCTAACTTTCAGATTTTTTGACAGCAGACTGGATGATAAAAGCTTCTCAACCGAATAATGACAGGCATTTCCCAGATTTATTCTGAGTTTAATTTCCTCCCGAGTGTCATTTATATTTGTTACTGTTGCTCCAAGATATTTGAATTTTTCCACCTCTTCGAAAGATAAATCTCCATTTTTTATAGTTCCATTTCATATAATATTCTGGTCACGAGACATAATCATATACTTAGTCTTTTCGGGATTTACTTCCAACCCTGTCGCTTTGCTTGCTTCAACTAGAATTTCCGTGTTTTCCTAATCGTTTGTGGATTTTCTCCTAGCATATTCACGTCATCCGCATAGACAAGAAGCTGATGTAGCCCATTCAACTCCAAACCCTGTCTATTATCCTGAACTTTCCTAATGGCATATTCTAGAGCGAAGTTAAAAAGTACAGGTGATAGTGCATCTCCTGCTTTATATTATTATTATTATTATTATTATTATTATTATTATTATTATTATTATTATTATTATTATTTATTACACTGCATTTAGTTGAACATATTACAAACGTAAGTAATGAGTGAAATCTTGTTTGAAACAAAACCGTTATATAGTTGTCAGACACAATGCAGAATGAGTCACCTCCTGTACATTACAGAACTTGTTTAACTACAAATGCATTTCTTTCAAGAACAAGGCAGTATACATTAAGTTGACAACAGGATATACCACTCGTTCATGTAACAACCCATTCTCTGAAATCGTTTTAAGCTGAACTTTAAGAATTATAAATCTACCATCGGTTACAGAGATATCTTATCAGCTACTGTCGAGTGCATCTCTTTATCAAGAGATAAGTCAAATGAAATGACTCAGATGTTATCAAGCGAGTTACAATCTCGTGCACATCACCTGGTATAAATGGAATAGGCATAACAGCCTGATTTGTTGCACTGATACTGAATTATCAACTAATTCTGTGGTAGGATAAGATTTGTGTAATCATTCCAAGCTTAAATATTCCATAAGTTTCCTTTCATGAAATTTTTGTGTGCTATTAGGCAATGAAGTATTTTTTACTGTACGCCACTGTTGCCAACATATCGTCCTCCAATCTCGCTAACTTTTCAACAAAAAGTAGCTAAATCTCTCCAAAGTTTGTTAAAAAATCCCCAGAAATGTCGCTAAAAATTAATAATAAATATCACTAAATAAAACTAAGAAAACATACATAGGCAGACAAAAATATAAATATCTGGTTGTGTTGTTGACGGCTGTGATGTTCAGATGAAAGGTGTGGGAACAGTTGATTGTGAATACACTGCACTTGTTCCGATCATTGACACTACACTTTCTGGCAAATTGTAAATGTGAAAATTTACACTTAAGCGTTTGACCACAAATTGTTTTGTGAAATCTAATACTTTTTAAATATATAATGCAATATATTAAAACCAGCAAAAACTATAGTCTCATTTGCTTCACACAAACTGTCGGCACAAAATTCCAAAACTAAACTGCCTCGGGTCAGTTCGGAGTGGAAAATTTCCGCTTTGCGGGGAAGAACCAAAATTACATCAGCTGCAACTCGCGACTCGTCACGTGTCCATGAAAGTTGCCACCGTTTACGGGTGTTGGAGCAGTAGCATTGAGAGAGAAACCTGACCCGTGAGAATCATTGAATCAGCATCTTTCATCCCTGATCATAAATATATGAAATAGACTTTCACGTATGAATCATTATACTACTCAGTTACGCACTCAATGTCTGTCCTAAAACTAAGAAGTGCATGACTTCAGTTGAATATTTTAACTTAAAAGAAAGAAAAAGGTGGAAGAATATAAAAATCAGCAGAAAAGTCGCTAATCGTATTTTACAAAATTTGTCGCCGAGACTGATTCAAAATTCCCTAGATTTAGCGACTTATCGCTAAATATGGCAACACTGCTGTACGCCCTTATTGTACATTTACAGGGTCTGAAATTAAATTTATTTATACGGGTTAGCAAGTGTGTGTGTGTGTGTGTGTGTGTGTGTGTGTGTGTGTGTGTGTGTGTGTGTGAGTTTCCCCCTTCATAAAACATAAATTCAACTTTAAATCCTACTTGCCATCAACGTGAATACGTAAGAGAGAAAAGAAACGTCTTCTTTAAAACATCTTCTTAAACAATCAAAAGACTTTTCCGAAATGTGCCTATTTCTATAAAGAAATAGTAGTGAAGGTCAAGGTAACATTTGATGGAGGTACATTAATTCTATGATTGGCTCTGTTATTGATTTCTACTTACAAGTACAGATTTTGTGAAAGTCATGTAGTCTGGGAATGTTGAATAACCACAGATTGCAGATAATGAAATGTCATTGTACTCCTCTGTTTTCACAGCCATTCCGAAAAAAAAGGAAACAATTGAATAAACAATTTCTTCACTCTTTCATAGTATTGTTGTATGTATGCTCTACTTAAACAACGGAGCTAATTTGAATGTTGCTCAGAACACGCCAAAGATAAAGAAGTTGCAGTAAGAGGGCAGCTAAGAGTATGTTCTACTTATAGCCAGCATGTTTATGAAACTGCAAAAACTTGCTTCAAGTAAAATTCCCGTGTTTTCCCTAATAGTTTTTGGATTTTCTCCTAACATATTCACATTTATGAAAGGTAATAATAATAATAATAATAATAATAATAATAATAATAATAATAATAATAATAATAATAATAATAATAGGTACTACGTAGAATATCTTATGTCGGTGTTTCCCACTTGGTGGTTCGCGGACACCTTGGGGTCCGTGGTACAAATTTAGGGGTCCGTGGTACAAATTTAGGGGT
Organism: Periplaneta americana; assembly: GCA_025594305.2. NCBI lineage: Eukaryota > Metazoa > Arthropoda > Insecta > Blattodea > Blattidae > Periplaneta > Periplaneta americana. The sequence goes on along the minus strand of JAJSOF020000011.1, from coordinate 144,108,053 downwards.
CCGTGGCATTATTTACATGTCATAATGAATAACCCACTCGATTTTGGAAAAAAAATTGCTGCAAAATTTTTACTCTGGATAACCAATGCACTCCTGTACATGCAAAAGTAATGAAGTGCGGCTATTTCTGAGTGATACTAAATTCCATGTGATCACTTGAATAACTTTTCTTGGTTGTCTATGGCAACCTACTTAGCAGATATTTTTGCGTACTTTAACACAATATGAGTCTTGAAGGTAGTGGTATGAATACTTTTGACGTTGGAGACAGGATTGAGGCACCAATTATAAAAATATGGCTGTGGGCAAGCCGAGCTGAAGGCGGCAGTCTCAGCACCTTCCCAACATTGAAGTCATTTCTGAAGTCCATTGATGAATTGTCACAAGAAGTTCAACATATCATCGTTGAGCACCTGAATGATTTAGCGACTAGCTTCAGAGATTACTTCCCCCCAAAAGATTCTGAAAACTCACGGATAAGAAATGCTTTCGAGTATGGTGTGATACAATTAAAAACTTTGTCTGAGGAGGAGCAAGATAAACTTGCTGATGGTACTTGTAATGGCTCATTTAAAATATTTTTCAAAGAATGTACACTTGATCAGTTTCGGGTGAAGGTATTTTCTGAGTATATGTAATGTCTCTCCCTACTCTTTTATATGGAAGTGAAAGCTGGGTTACAACAAAACCTGAAGCTAGTAAAATACAAGCGGCAGAGATGAAATTCTTGCGGAAAGTAAAAGGATGCACGAGATTAGCTAAAATTAGGAATGAAGATATCAGGCAGGAACTACGAGCATGCCCACTTAATGATAAAATAGACAATTACAGACAAGATTGGATATACATGTAGAGAGAATGGACGACTATAGACTTCCTAAGAAAGCAATGAATTATAAACCAAAAGGATGAAGAGATCAGAGACGACCAATGAAAAGATGGAGCGACCTTTGAAGCTGGAACGGGCAATTGCCCATACCATGAAGAAGAAGAAGAAGAAAATAGGTGAAAAGGCGTTGAAACACCTAGTTCCATTTTGTAGCATATATCTTTGTGAACAAATATTTTCAATATTTTAGTTCCTGAAAAACAAACGTAGAAATCGCCTCGAAGTTGAACCTGATTTAAGACTAAAAGTAGCAAATATTAAACCAGACGTGGAAAGAAACTGTCTGAAACACAAAGGTGTGATTTTTCCCATTACATCTAGATTCAAGTACATACTGTATGTTCAACTTAATTGTTGTTAATATTGCTACCAAGTACATACTGTATGTTCAACTTAATTGTTGTCAATATTGCTACCTACTTCTCAACTACTACTTCTACGCAGATACCAAAATGTAAAGATGTGGGATCCGTAGCTTGCCTTAAAAATAAAAAGAGGGTCCACAACTCTTAAGTAGGCTAATTGGGAACCACTGCCTTATGTTATTTGCAACACAAGTTATTTAAAAACGTCGTTAAGTTTCGGCACTTTGAGTTACACTAAATTAAATAGAGGACTATGGTAAGTATAATATGATACGTAGTTCATTTCTAGAATCCGATCTGGTTGTTCCGCATTTAGATTTGAGATGAAGTCCAATCCGAAGGTATCTTTCATGAAGGTTTTTGCATTTTGTTTTTTCTTGTAGTCTATCATAATGTAATAAAATTAATTACATAGATCGGAAGTCCCGCGCCGTAGCGTCGTGGTCTAAGGCATCCTGCCTAGGACTCGCGCGCTAGTTCGAGTCCTCATGGGGAAGAAATTTTCTAATGAAATTTCGGCCAGTGTATGGGACCGGTGCCCACCCAGCATCATGATGCACTTGGGGAGCTACGATAGGTAGCGAAATCCGGTTGTGAAAGCCAGCTATAACGGCTGGGAGGATCATCGTGCTAACCACACAATACCTCCATTCTGGTTGGATGATCGTCTACCTCTGCTTCGGTATGTGAGCGTGAGGCCAGCAGCCGGCTGGTCGGTCTAGGCCCTTCACGGGCTGTCACCACGGATTATTATTATTATTATTATTATTATTATTCATAGATCAGAAGCTCTTTATTTAGTCTGTTTCTTTATTTACATATAGGTTTGTGGTCTCTTACCTTTTGCAGGTAGGCCTATACTTAGTTCTTGGCATTTAGCTAACGATGCTACGCGTCATCATGACTTGCAGTTTGTGTCTAGTCTAGGCTCGTAAATAAATGTTATTCAAAGTTAACGGCATATTCAAAAAACATACGGAAAAATTATTCCTGAATACGCGATCTGGGAGATTTATGAAAATATAAGTGAAATACAGGAGAACCCGGTAAATATGGAAGATCTGGAAACCCTCACTAATGATGACTCATAAAACTGAATATTTTCATAATGTCGGTACAAAATAATTGAATGTTTAAGAAAGATCATAGCAATGAGGTACCAATACTCGCACTTAACTGAAACGTTAATTTATCGTATTAATACAAATTAAGCGCAAACTCAGTATTGAAAAATAATCCAGACCTAAGCAATTTACAGATTCTTAAGTTTAAAAATAAAGTGAAAATGTTTGTATGATATTTGATAAATTTTATTATTATGTTAAGTGTTCTAGCATTATATGGTACTAATATTTATTGTATTTATCTTATGCATGTAATATAAGACAAAACATTGTAATAAATATAAATAGATCATTTTCTTAATTAATAACAGTGTATATCTCCAATAAATGATTTCTTAGCATCGCCACAGATACACTTGATTGTACTTGTCACTAGAGAGTTCTTGAAATTTATATTTTCCCCGCCATTCAAAAAATATTTTGATATGATACCTCTTGCACAAAAGGGGAGATCTATAACTGAAACTTGATTAATATACTTCAGTATTATTTGTGTTTATCCTGGTAATAATGAACACTTTGACTCGTAGACATTTTGTTTTTCAGCATTAACTTCCCATGATTGTATGAGAAGATTCAAAGAGAACGGTAGTTACGTAGACCTTCGGCTCCCCCCTACTACCAATAATGCATAACACAACGTCAATACGGCGGTTGCTGTCGTCTGCGATACAACGAACGTTTCTGTTGATTTTCGAGTTCGTCATTTTTTCCTGGTTATTATATGCTTATTTAAGTTGTGTTAACTATCGCTAAGTGGTTTTATATTTTATGTTATCCGTCCTAGTATTTATTTTATTATTGTAAATATTTTTGTTTTATTACTATTATTATTATTATTATTATTATCATTATTATTATTGAATTAATTTGTATTACTATCTTTGTATCATCTCCGTCACGGTTATTTATTATTATTCATTCTCCGTCATCATTCATCATCATCATCATTATCATTATTATTATTATTATTATTATTATTATTATTATTATTATTATTATTATTATTATTATTATTATTTCTATCACCAACATTATCATTGATCTCTGTAAAATTTATGTAGACTACTGGACGAGCATATGCTCATTTCGGGTAATATCATGATGAAATATCTTTCGTTCTGCAAATGTGCGATTATAATTACAGTATGTCTCCAGATCCATTTAACTTTCACGAGATTCAGAGAATTAATTAGAAGTTACAGAGCAATTTACAAGCCTTAAAAAGATGATACAGTGAGATACAACAGAAATCTCGCTAACGGTAGAGACAAAGAAAACCTGGAGCATTACCAGTTATATGAAGGAAGTAACTTGTTTCATTGTTCCAGTCCCCACTACTTACTCTTTTAATTACACAACGCTACTGCTAAATATACAGCTAGCCATGTTGAGCCATTTTGTCCGTACCTGGCCTTGTCACAGAATTTCATATATGACTGCTCACACAACCCTGACGAATGGGAACAGTGTGCTACTCTTGAAATGTATGCGAAATCAGGGAACAACTCTGAGATTATTTTTCAGCTCAACGTTGGTTTTCAGATGAAGATATTTTTATGCTGATGATTATTATTCATTACCTTCATAGATTTTTATAAGTTATGACTAGCAGGACAAAGAAACTATCGAATGTTTTAAATGGGTGCGGGAACAATTATGTTTTAATGAAGGGAAACTTGGGTAGACACTTCTATTATAGCAGAGGAGGCAAGACCTGTCCTGTGACCTTATCATGTGCCGTGGCTATAGTCCGGGTCAACTTACTTCATACCCTAAGGGTGAAACCTAACCATTTTCCCCCTATTACTACATATGCTAGTGGATTATAGTGATTTTCTAGCTCTCAAGTTGAATTTTCTTTTACCAATTTCGTTTAGACTAATATTGTTGTTGACATAAAACTCAGAAGGTTAGAGTGGCTGGGACACGTAGCCAGGATGGAGAACAATCGCACACCCAAAGCTCTACTAGATGCATTGCCAGTAGGAAGAAGGAAAGTCGGACGACCTAAATTGAGATGGCTGGATGACGTTCAGGCTGACTTAACAAAAGTTGGAATTAGAAGATGGAGAACACGAGCATTAGACAGGAGTGATTGGTCGGATGTTCTGAGGGAGGCTAAAAACTATAAGGGCCGTAATGCCAATGATGATGATGATGAATTTCGTTTAGAATTTCTGGTACTGACAAATACTACAATTGGCAATTATTTTCTAACTGTTATGTTGGCAGCAATAACTTCGCTTTGCAGTAAAGTAAACTGATGAAAATTCAAGTACCTAAACTTGTCAATTAATAATTAATTAGTAATACCGGTATTAATATTAATATCAATACACAATTCAGTTCTGTTTCGTTGTGATTCCAATTCAACTCTATATTCAGGTAAGTGTAATTAAATAAGAAATAGCTTATGGACCTACTTCGTATGAAACATGCACGTAAATATATTTGACATTTTAATGAACATTTTTCGTGTTTAGATTTTTTATTAAAAAGTCCAAGAGAGGGATTAGCATGGTAGCGACTACTTCAAGAAAGAAAGTTCTTGAAGTATTTTGAGTAAGCTTACATTTTAAAGTGGTGTTTTGTTTTCGAATTCGTACTAATCGTTTCACGTGATCAAACTACATTTTTAGGTTAGGTCTCGTGAATCGTAAACTGTTTAGTTAAAGCAATGAATTTCATGTTTCCAAACAAAATAAATTTTAATATTAGATCATACTAATCCTAATTCCTTACATAATATGTTCGAGAAGTCCAGGAGGAAAATATGCTATTTCATAATTTATTGAACCATTTAGGAAACACCTCGCAACATAAAGATGAGATGTGGTAAATAAGTAAGACATTGTTATTGTTAATATTATTATTATTATTATTATTATTATTATTATTATTATTATTATTATTATTTCAGTGCGTAGGTGATAACTGATATTAGTTGGCAACACTGAAGAGACGGCCAAATTAGACTTTTAGGAACTACACTTACGTGATCCTCACTATAGAACAGATCCAGACCACACAGTCACCGCACGGATTGTGCAGTTTGTTAGTGAACAAAGAGCGACTGAATACAACCTGGCAATACGCTTTAACAGGCAATAACAAAGACAGACAATATATTACTTCTGATCCAAAATGCGGTAGACTTTGGAAGATACTGGACGAATAATACAGTGGAAAAAAATCGCTTATTGAAATACCAGTGAATGAACCATATGAAATCTCATTTAATTGTAAAAAAAAAAAAACCGGACCGACCCTTGTAGCTCATTTCAGAGCCTTGTTCACTCCAGAGCACGATAGACTGGTAAAGTCCACACCTGTGGAGTAACGGTCAGCGCGTCTGGCCTTGAAACCAGGTGGCCCGGGTTCGAATCCCGGTCGGGGCATGTTACCTGGTTGAGGTTCTTTCCGGGGTTTTCTCTCAACTCAATATGAGCAAATGCTGGGTAACTTTCGGTGTTGGACCTCGGACTCATTTCACCGGCATTATCACCTTCATTTCATTCGACGCTAAATAACCTGAGATGTTGATACAGCGTCGTAAAATAACCCAATAAAATAAAATAAAAATATACTGGTAACTAAGACTTTCGTGGTTCGAATCCTGCCTGGGAAGGAAACTTTTTTGTTCCTTATTCAAATTTATTCCCAGTACTTTTCGATTGCTGGTAAAATTCATGTTCTGGGAATAATAAGTTAATTAAGTAGTAAAATATCGCTGCAATCGAAAAGTATTGGGAATATTTCTGTCGGATTGTCAATTTATATTAAATATGTATTTTTCTCTCTTTTTCTCCTTCTTTATTCTTGCTCTTGTGTTCTATTTATTGGTTTGAATTAAGTTACTACTGTATTTAGTAAACTGTCCTTGTAAATTTTACGTTATATTATTAAGACCACACCGTACACGAGCCTGACTCTTACGGTAGTGGCTAGAAACATTTTTGTTTTATAAATGTAATTTGTACTCACTAGCTAGCTAGTTAAATAAATAAATAAATTTGAATAAGAAACAAAAAAGTTTCCTTCCCAGGCAGGATTCGATCCACGAAAGTCTTAGTTACCAGTCTATCGTGCTCTGGAGTGAACAAGGCTCTGGAATCAGCTATAGGGGTCGGTCCGGTTTTTTTGCCACTACTGTACTTAAAATTCTTACATTAATGTCTCTTACTGCAACAAAAGACTGGAGAAGAGTCTGTAGGCCTATATTATCATTACTTCAATATCAAAGGACTATACAAATATTACTCCAGCGTTCCTATTATTCTGAACAGAATTATATATAGCAAGTTACACGTTCTGAATGGCAGCAAAAAATTAACTTCCTGTCTAAAATCATTGTTAGTCGGATGCATGCTGTGGTCACGACTTTTCAGGTATCAATTATGTAGCTTCAGGTCTAACCACTAGTTTTATTAGCTTCTCGGTAAGAGTTGTTGTGTAGCTCAAGGTCTCAGCGTTACTTTCAGTTGCTTGACCTCTAACGCTTCTCTCACATGATGCAGGCGGGAAGATACATTGTTCATCAGGTTCACACACATATTCAATACAAATTCGAAAACGCTTGTAACAAAGGGGGTTATTGTACACAGCCGTGCCCACTATTTCACAAGCTGTTTTTTCCACATTCCCAAGGGAGCACTTCTACAAGGTTGTTATTACAGAAGGCTTCTTTTCACGCGTGTTTAGCAAGGAAATATTTTGGGTATGTAGTTGAAAGTCAAATAAGGATCTACAATAGCCAGAATCATTAAATATTTAAAGGAAAAAGAGATCATACTATACCACATATAATACTGAATGGGATTATTGTTAAATGCAGTGAAACAGTAAAAATCTTGGCATTTTTATGGACAGCGATCTAAATTGGAACACTCAAGTAACACACATTTGCAAAAAAATAGTTTCTCAACTTCACTCCTTGTTCCATATGAAAGAATTTCTACCACTTAGTTTAAAAAGAATCTTATTCAGACGCTTGTAATTCCCCATTTTGATTATTGCGATTCCTTGCTAACTAATGTAAGTTCACTCTTAGCTGAGGGACTACAACGTGTTCTTAATGTGTGCATACGATTCATCTGCAATACTCGTAAATTTGACCATGTAACACCTTCCCTCCAGTTACTTTCATGGGTGCGTCTGAAGGAACGAAGAACGATACATTCACTGTCTCTTCTGTTTAGAATCATGCACACTTCTACTCCGAATTATCTGTTATCGCGCTTTCAATTTCTTACAACTCTTCGAAACCGACATCAAGCACTTCTTTCTATCCTCATCATAGAACGTCTTTATACTCATCTTCCTATACTGTAGAAATACCTCGCCTCTGGAATTCGTTACCTAATGACGTCAGGGACTGCCGGACTTTATCACAATTCAAAATTAAATTGGAAAATGTTGTCTTATTTAATGTTTTTAGGTATTGCTAGAAGTATTGATTTGTGTTTTTTTCTTTTTAATCTAGATTAAAATTGCAAGTTTCTTTGTTATGTTACTTAATTAGTTAGGATACAATTAATTCATCATTTAAAGTTCGTGTGACTGCAACCTGTGAATATTTTTGTGTGGCTTTACTTTGTTTACAGTGTTTTTTTCTCTTTTTCTTTATTTCTTGTGTAGCTTTACTTTGTACATAGTGTTTTTTTCTGTTTATTTCTATTATTGTATTTGTATTCCTGGTGTTGTGGAAGAGAAGGCCTGATGGCCTTAACTACACCAGAATAAATAAATAAATAAATAAATAAATAAATAAATAAATAAATAAATAAATAAATAAATAAATAAATCATGTCCTATTCTAATAATAAAATAGAAGATTGTTAACATATCGGCGCGCTCATGGTTAACATTGGGCAGGTCTTTGAGCGGCCTCGTGCATAACATTCGGCATGTCTTTGAAATTTAATTGCATTATTGTTTTCAATTTCTTATGCCGCCGCTCAATCACTCGCCTCAATTTCAATATTGCAACCAACAAGCTGCTTCCATTATTAAATGACACTTACTTGTCTAATCCACGTGGACTAAAACCGAGGTTGCAATGTCTTGTACTGAGGACGAACATTAAGGTATGTGAATAAATTATTATTAAAGAGTTATTATTAAGAGTTAATAACGTCAACGCACTCATATGAAATAATAATCACTATAACAAACTAGTGCTTATTCTTATCGAGGAAGTAGACGTGAAGCGACGCTTAGCGTGAAACCTACAGAGCAACAATCGGTCGGCAAAATTATGTTTTAAAAGCACACCGCACGTTATTGTATGATGCCGACATGTTAAGCATGAGGCCGCGGCGATGGTAAACTAGCCACGTTCAATTAGTAGGCTAGAGATGTCAAAGAGGACGGAAGCTTTGTAGTTTCAATAATTTTAATTATGTCGCGCTGTCCATTGTCGTCAAGTCTTTTGAAGGCCGCTCCTATACTCCACGCGGAGTGTATATATAAACCAGAGTTGCAAATTTTAGCAGTTTTGTCTTGTTCCATGTTATATTAATATATAGCAGCAACAAACAAGACGTGACAACGTCGCATTTTCATTTTATTATCGGTGCATGCAATAAAGACCTACAAATCTTAAAAGAATGCCGCTGCCTAATAATTAAACGAGGCTACTACAGTAGTCAGTGCTAGAGTTAGTTAGGCTAGGCAACCTAGAAAGTTGCCAGTCGGCAATTTCCAGGGGCGGCATTTTATCTTTCTTTCTTTTTTTTTTTTTCCTTTTTTTTCATTTTACAGTGAAATTTGTTTTTAAAACACTTGTCGTAAATCTTTTCTGAAATTTGTTCTTGAATACCTTGTGAAAGTCGAATATTGTTTGTTATCGCATTATCGCGGTAGCGGCGAGAGTAAAGGAAAGTGTGCAGCTGCAAAATTATATTGTAATCACTATGAATAGTAACCAAAACTCTCAGTTACATTTCCAATATAATTCGATATGAAAGGTTTATTCCGCAAAGAACTAGAGTTTATTTTTCAATTTACTTTATACTTCTTATCGAAATAAGAAATACTCGTAATAATTATTCTACAGTAGAACCTCTGTTATCCGTGGTAATGAAGGGGTGGACTGCACGGTTAATCGAAAAATAGGATAATCCGTATCAAAATTGTTTCGTAAATTAAAGGGAATAATATTTGTACTGTCGTAATTTTCTCCGTGGTCTTCAGTTTAACGTGCAAGGTAGTTGATCAGAAGTTCACTCATTCAAGTTTGGTTGTCAAGGGACAAGGAAACTCCTTGCAATGGTTGTCAGCAAAAAGATAGCAATAGTAGAGGTCTCATATTGTAGATTTACATACTCTATACACTTTATCCTTGATTTTTTTATTAAATCGCGCATAGTTGTAACACCAATTTCTTATTCTGTTGCGAGATGAGCCACAGTTTCTCTTTTTCCAAACTGCTCAGTTATTTGCATTTTGTCTATACTTAGCACAACACATTTTCTTTCGATATTGTGAAGTACATTTTATATAGAAGTTGAATAAACCATACTGTGTAAGTGTAAAGACATGTAATAATACTCTATAGAAAAATACGTTATACAGCTGGCGCCAGCGTTTTAGCGTTTGTCCTAGATATATAGTGCCCAGTTTGTGAGCATGTTGCTAGTGCAGCTGAGAATGGTACCAGTTCATATACACGTCACATCAGCCATTTGTCAAACACAGTTGTCAGACTAACTGCAGAAAATGTGAAATAGTCGCACTAACGTTTCCATTACTTATTTCACATGCCAAAAACGGTGACGCGGACTGTACTAATATAACGAAAAGTAGTACTTCATATATTTATATAGCAAAACAAAATAAAAAACTAGAGACAGTCGGATAATCCGCCAGTCGGTTAATGGGGTGACGAATAATCGCGGTTCTACTGTACCAACAAAACCAATGCTTAAAAATAAACTACAGCCTGCCTTTCACAAATCAATTTTGTTTCCATAATGAATAAGTTTGAATGTGTTTCTTTATATCGAGTCTGATCTGATGCGCTTCGTCAGATCAACTTGATGACATCATCAATGTTTTCTCTGTGAAAAAGTACGAAGAAAATCTTTATAATTCACAAGAAGCATGTACTGTATTTTTATTCCAGTAATTTATTGTTTTCTGCAATGTAACATTTCATTTAAGACTAATTTAAATTAAACAAGACTTGTATAATAGCTGCTAATGAACTATTTGTGGGATTTTGGGCGGGCGGCTTTCATAATTGTTCAGTGAAATACGTTTTCCTAATTATACAAAATCTTCTACTTGTTCTATTGATTTATTATCTTAATATTTTAGCACCATAATGAGATGTTTTCTAGTGCCGCCACTACTTTGAATTTTTTTTTCTTCATGAGTTTCCATATTATAATTATGTAACTGTACAACTGATCGTTGTAGATCGTCCTCATTTTTGTCATCACAACTTGAACACCTGCAAATATTACTGTAGTGTTCATGTTTATTTTATTCCCAGAGGCTGTAAAATTGTCATTCCATAATTGTTTTTGCGTATTACAAACAACATTTAACTATTTATTAGGCATTAAATATTGTAAAAAAATTACTAATTTTACAAATTCTGGAATCAGGAATGAAAACAATACAAAACTTCAGCTTCTTTTATGTGAAGTATTTCAAAAGTCACTTCAAACTAGGTAGAAAAGAAAAAAACATTACATCAATATGCAAATCAAGCTTTCAGGAATAACTCCTGTAAAGTTAATTTGAATAATTTCGAGGAAAAATTGTTCCGGGGCCGGGTATCGAACCTGGGACCTTTGGTTGAACGTATCAACGCTCTCCCAATTGAGCTACCCGGGAACTCTACCCGACACCGATCCAATTTTTCCCTCTATATTCATAGACCTCAAAGTGGGCTGACAACCGTCAAGCAACCAACATTGAGTGCACACTAACTCTGTGTGACTTAAATTGTGGTTGCGTTGGTACGTTTAACCAAAGGTCCCGGGTTCGATACCCGGCCCCGGAACAATTTTTCCCTCGAAATTATTCAAATTAGCTTCACAGGGAGTTATTCCTGAAAGCTTGATTTGCATAATACACGTCACTGTACGTAACAGAAAACCACAATTTAAGTCACACAGAGTTAGTGTGCACTCAATGTTGGTTGCTTCATGGTTGTCAGCCCACTTTGAGGTCTGTGGATATAGAGCAGTGATCGCCAAAAGCTGTGTCGCGACACATGCCCCTGCCTCCACTCAAACGTAACCATGACATCATACCCCACCCTCTGTTTACAGCCATCACTTCGATATAAGTAAAGACATTTATCAGCAGCGGAAGTATGCATGTAATGTTAAAAGTGTGTAGGATAATATGTTTCGAAAACAGATAGTAAGTAAAAACGTAATTTTAAGGAGCATGGAAGGTAAAGTATTTATTTTGTGCAGATGGCAAAAATATGAGATATCTAATTTGTTGTAAAATTTTAAATGAAGTATAAAAGAACAATGCATGTTGTCATTATTTTTCTTGTTATGAAGACTACCACGCCCTTACCTGTAACTTGAATAATAAACGAACAATAAAAAGTAACGGCTTGTATGTCTTAATCGGGGTAAAATACATCGACGTTTTTTTCGACGTATGTAGTGTAATTTGAATATTTCATTAATAAGTAAGCAATAAAAAGTATTGGCTTCTGTGTTTTAATCGGTGTAAAATACTTCCACGTTTTTATTCTACGTATGAGTGTAATTTGAATATTTCGTTAATAAATAAACAAAAAGAAAATATATCGGCTTCTATGTCTTAATCGGAGTAAAATACTTCAATTTTTTTTTTTTTTTTGAAGTATGTAGTGTAATTTACAACTTCGTGACCAGTCTGGTACGTTTTTGTAATTTCAAATATCTGCTGATGTAATGTACACGCTCTTTCTATGGTAAATACGAAAATAAATTTATTTTATTTTATTGATAATACAAAAATAATGAATAGGAGGATAAAAAATTAACATGAAAAAAGTGTGTATAGTTAATAAGTAGAAGAATATTATATTGCCTTCGTTTTTTGGTCACAGTCCGTCTCTGCACTGTTATTCACTGCATTACCTGAGGAGATACCCACTCCACCCCTCTCCCTGCGATAGTGGTGTACCGGTTGCATTTCTATTACGTCACAATTTCGTGGTGTTTGGCAACCACTGATATAGAGGAAAAATTGGATCGGTGTCGGGTAGAGTTCCCGGGTAGCTCAGTTGGGAGAGCGTTGGTACGTTTAACCAAAGGTCCCGGGTTCGATACCCGGCCCCGAACAATTTTTCCCTCGAAATTATTCATTACATCAATATGTTTACAAGTTATTTTTAGTCAATAACTAACTTGCAAACATATTGATACTTCATAACTTATCGGAATAATAACAATGTCAATAAAAAAAAGAGCAACGCAGCTTGGTGTTAATAAAACATTGGGAATATGTGTATCATTCGTTCCTCTCAGACTTGCACTGAACGACATAAAGCAAGAATTAAGGTTGCAGTAACAAATGAAAGTGTGTTTAACTGCGATATCAAATAAATCCCCGAGGAGGTGGGCCCCAGGCTGCTGTCAACACTTTCAGTAACATGTTGCAGGTCACCGAGACCCAAACTAGAAAACCAGTGGAGCGTAGCAATGCCTCTAGCAGTAGGCCCGATATCCTCTTGTTCCGGCGACACGGGAGTTACGTCAAAACTTTATAACCAAGGACTTTTCACTTCTTCCCCTATTTTTTTCTGGAAGGTGGGAGAATTAAGATGGTCGCTGGCGCGTGTCTGAAGTTACGGAGATGTGACAGAAACGGGGTCGGGTCGGCAAGGAGTGTGAAGGTTCCGCTCTCTTGGTGACTCGCAAATAACGGGAAATACGTGCAATTACGCTCAACGCACGCGTCTTCTGCGTCCTACAGTTCATTCAACATACAATGTTAACACCGATAACGAGTAACGATTGTAGCATATTTGCTACAAATCATATGTATTATATAAAATGTGTTTCAAGTTATTTACAACCAAATGTCAAGATTTTATAGTGCATATGCATATTTAAGGGATTAATGCATATTTCAGATTTTAAGGTATTTATGGTTATTAGAGGAGGAAAATTCGCTCCGGCGCCGGGGATCGAACCCGGGTCCTTGGCTCTACGTACCAAGCGCTCTAACCACTGAGCTACTCCGTAACCATAACATATACAGTATTCTGTAGGACCAAAAAAATTAATCTTTACTTACTTTTAGCGTATTCATTCATTCATTCATCCATCCATCCATCCATCCATCCATCCATCCATCTATCCATCCACTGTTCTTCCCAAGGGTAGGTCTATCACTGTAAACCCAGCTTTATTTAGCGCTTATAAAACATATTTGTTGTTTTTAAGTATTCTAGTGCTTAAATCAAGATTAAGAACACGAAAAATCAGAAAAAAAAATGAATACAGAAGAAACGCAGACATTGAATATTACATTTTATGTATTGCAGTATAATAACATATACATACAGTACATACAACATACATACATATACATACATACATACATACATACATACATACATACATACATACATACATACATTACATACTCACGAACTTCATCTGCATAATCATCTTCGTCTTAATGATTGTCATCATCTTCATTTTCATAACCATAATAATCATCTTCGTCTTTATGATCATCAACACCATCTTTGTCTTCATAATCATCAACACCATCTTCGTCTTCATGATCATCAACACCATCTTCGTCTTCATGATCATCAACACCATCTTCGTCTTCATGATCATCAACACCATCTTCGTCTTCATGATCATCAACACCATCTTCGTCTTCATGAACACCATCACTTTCGTCTTCATGATCATCACCTTCGTCTTCATGATCATCACCTTCGTCTTCATTATCAACATCATTGTCTTCATAATCAACATCATCTTCTCTTCATCAACACAATCTTCGTCTTCATAATCATCACCAACTTCATCTTCATAATCATCACCAACTTCATCTTCATAATCATCATCTTCGTCTTTATGATCATGATCTTCGTTTTCATACCCATCATCACCATCTTCGTCTTCGTGACCAACACCATCTTCGTCTTCATGATCATCAACACCATCTTCGTCTTCATGATCATCAACACCATCTTCGTCTTCATGATCATCAACACAATCTTTGTCTTCATAATCATCAACACCATCTTCGACTTCATGATCAACACCATCTTCGTCTTCATGATTATCAACACCATCTTCGTTTTCATGATCATCAACACCATCTTCGTTTTCATGATCGACACTATCTTCGTCTTCATGATCATTACCACCTTCGTCTTCATGATCATCACCTTCGTCTTCATGATCATTATCTTCGTCTTCATGACCAACACCACCATCCTCATAATCAACACAATCTTCGTCTTCATCACAACTACAATCTTCGTCTTCATAATCATCTCCAACTTCATCTTCATAAACATCATCTTCGTTTTTATGATCATGATCTTCGTTTTCATAACCATCATCACCATCTTCGTCTTCGTGACCAATACCATCTTCGTCTTCATGATCATTAACACCATTTTCGTCTTCATAATCACCATCTTCGTGTTCGTAATCATCTTCCTCTTTATAGTCATTAGTGTCATCACTATCTTAATTTTCATCATCTCCATAAACTGTTACCATTTTCATAATAATCCCCATCTTTATTTTCATCATCTTTATCTCTCTATAATCATCACCGTCATAATCATGATCACAACCTTTATTGTAATGATCATCGTTTTACAAAATTACCTTCATAATTATTATTTTCATAATCAACGTATTTATATTTAATTATTTAGTTAAAATATTTTAAGTTACTGTGTTGTCTACATAATTACCACAATTATTTCGACCTCCTTCTCCTCCCGGACATTTTCTACCATCATATTCATAGTCGCCTTCCTCTCTTTCTTCAAGGATAAGTTCTTCTGCACTGGTCCAGGTACCATTACCTATGTTAACACCAATCTACATCCTACAGTCTACACAAACAAGTAGCTCAGACTTAATGTCTCCGAGATAATGAATATATTAAATTTCCTAGCCTACAGGCTTCAGCTGATGTAAACAAACCTCTGAAGAAAACTAAATAAAGCAAAGCAAAGAGACAGACTTAAACTACCTAGCAATCAAACGTCTGCTCACTAAGCAGCTTCAGGACATAATTATTAAACAAGCAGCCTTTCCAATTGGAGATTTCTGAATCAGTTCTCCGGACTCATTATTCGCATGCATGCGAAAATGTGACAATTGAAGTGCATGGCAGTATTATGAACAAGCATAATATATTATACAGGGACATCATTTTATTTTTACTTCAATTTTTATTGTACCTGAGTTTCTGAATGTACTTCACTCCCACCCCTTCTACTAATGAAGTTCAACCGTCCTCCACACAGATCCAAGACCGCATATACAGTCATAGTAAACAGTACGTTCCAAAAGTATGTTCGCGTTTTTCAGTGACGAAAGAGCTTTCAATATTGCATCATTTTCGCACAGGTACTATCGTCCATTTGCCTACGTCGCATTCCGGTTCCCCCCTGCTTCTATTCGCCTCTGTAAAGGCTAGTGGCTGGGCTGTCTTAGCTCCTTTCTGAAAACATTAATTTCTGTTAGGAATTGGACGTCTACGTAATATTATACCCATACAACTGTTTAAAATAACTTAAATAAAAGGGCCTCGTTAAGTAATTAACTGTCACATGATTTACCCCATTCTACGTTCCTGCGACATAAACTTTGACGGACAGTAGATAGCATGTCTGAGTAATTTTATCTTTTCGGATCGAGCAGAAGTGAAGATTGAATTAACAGTCCGTAAGGTACTCTTTTACAGAGTAGGTACAGAATTATTCCAACAAGAGTTACTAGTACGAAGGACGAAACTGGTAATTGGAATTACACACATTAGAACTGAAGCCTGTATCGAAATGAACGGCCACCATTTTGAAAAATGTGTTTAAATATCGATATTATGATTATTTTTAAATTTAACTTCATTCTCTGTAGTGTACGCTAATATGCTGTAGATAGTATAATATACACTGCATAATGAATACGTCCGCATGGACAGCTCACTTCGTGAGTAAAAACACTTATTTTTAATACAGTACTGTGTTCTGATTAAACAAAAACCTAATGAAAATTATCAAGCTCAAAAGCGTGATATTTCCTAGTTTACGTAAATGGATGAACTACTTTTCCTTCTTCCTATACCTAGTAAAGTGATTTGTTTGTATAATACGCCAGTATCATCGAACTCCAGTCGTGGAAGGGGGTACAAACGGAGTTTCCGGTTCTCAACCGTTTATCCAAAGGTATAGCCAGGTTAATATCAAAAATGGTAGTAAAAATAAAATTATGTCCCTGTATTAGTTCCAACAGTGGTAGCGCAAGTCTGCAATTCAAGAATCTCCAGATTCATCTTCCATAAGGGAAATTAATATATGAATATTCTCCGTACTGAGGTTAGTTGTGTGTAAGTATGCCATAAATGTCTCATGAAAATACTGGATACTTGTACTATCGCCTTTTGCGTGTAAAAATGTATTAAGATTGAAAGAAAGGAATTAACAAAAGAAAGAACACTATTACTTTTAAACAATGTTTATACATGTCAATCTATTTACGTAACTTGACAACTTTGCACTTTTTTGTCTTTTTCTATTTTCATTTATTGTATTCCACAGAACTTACATTATATTGAAGCCGTAAGATTTAGAACGACTCAAGAGTTATAGACGCTACGTGTAACCCTAGATCATATATGTAACAGATAACTCATCGCTATGTTAAAATCGACAGCACTTTGAAGAGAACAACCGCCAGGATCGCCACCCGTCCGCCGTAAACAAACACGAGAAGGCAGTACAGTCGCTAATGCAATTCAAATGGGAATTATGACGTGACTCCTTATGTAACAACCAGATGGCAGCGTAGTTTTTAACGTCAAAGTTTATAAGGCCTACCTATCTGTTATATATATGATCTAGGGTGTAACGTAATGGGAAAAAGATAATGGAGGACCTCTTTTACCTCCGGCGCAAGTCAAAGTGAGAACTGCTGTTTGTGTTAAAATTAATAAGAGCGCTGTTATCGATATTGGAAAAGAAAAAAGGCCGTGTAGACGAAGATGATGCAGGTCCTCAAGATTTGAAAATCCGGGGAAAAGGGTAAAGTGTAATAAATACAAATGCTTTCCAACAAGATGTTTTTCTAACAATGTTACATGGACGAATACTGGCACTCATGAAAGTAAAGGCTTCGTATTAAATTTAAACTTGTTTTTACAGTTTACAGTTCTTTCAACGCTTTTCTAACAATATTACATTACATTGAAGAATACCAGTACTGCTAATAATAATAATAATAATAATAATAATAATAATAATAATAATAATATACTAAAAATAACAATGTACTAATTTCAATGCATAGTAATCAACAAATTGGTTAGCAATGTATACGTTCATGTCAGCTGTTCGTTACTGCACTCTATCGGCAGCGCGCTCGCTTACACGTAAGACGGACAACATGACAACACTGCTCCCCCTTCTCTGTAAGCTGTCAAGTCGGAAGTAGTTTTGGTCACACCATAATAAAAATGTTTTTTTTTTAACTCGATAAACAATTCAGGCACCACATATTAATTTTTTATGCAATCGGAAAAGAACGAGGAAAGAATGAAAGTAAAAATAATAATAAATAAATTTAGCTTCCCTTATGAAAACGTTGCCAGATTTCACAAAGAGTATTACATAATTTGGAAATACACTTAAAGGTAAAATGATGTACATTTGAAACGGTTAGGGAATCTAATATACAAAATGTCAGAAAAATTTACACCTAAGTAGCGTTTGTGCTCATTTACAGTTAAGAAAGGGGGAAAAAATATCATCAGATAGGTTAGAATGATTTGAATGCCATATATCTCGAGAAAAATGATAGTACGGATTTGTTGGCATTGATATCTAAGCCAATCTACAGCCATCGGTTAAGATAACTTCAAATTTCCATTATCACTCCCATACAAGTGATTTCTCAATATCTGAACCGATCCTTTGAGGGCACTAATGACTATTTCCTTCATAATGCTGTGTGTTAGCCCCAGGTTTTTACATTTGTAGGCAGAGGAGGAGGGTATGGTACCTCGTGCTCTCACCATCAGACCTATTACATCAATGTGGGACAGGCTATATTTATCTTTATAGAACGGGAATGTTGGTTCATAGATCCGTTTCTTTTCACTGTCCACCTCATGCGGTTGATCTGCATGTGTCTCAAATCTGATGGTGGAATCGAGAATGTGTGCCGAGTTATTCTTAATGACAATGATATCAATTCGCCGAACACTTCCTTGTGTGGCTAGTCCCTGCACCTCTTGATGGACTGTAAACCCTACTTCCTTCAATCCCTTGGCCAGCATAGAACGGACAGCATGGTGACGGATGTTGCGAAGGGCCTCACTATAGGGGCAGAAGCCAAGGATATGGGGAAGAGTTTCAATCTCACTGAGACAGCGCCTACAGCGGGTACCATCCCGACTTCTACCCGGTACAGCTCGGATCGGAGCGACATACCCTACAATTTTAAGGGCGTCTATCCATTCCGAGAGGGTTAGACCTTTATATATACAACTTCAGAAGGCTGGCTAATAATATTAATGGAGTACGGAAAGATTCGCCCTTCCCTTTCCTCATTATGTAAATGAGTTGTTATATCATTACTTGGAATTTTGAAATCAATATTTGAAATGTCCTGAACCGCGGCCTTGTACTTGGATTTTCTCTAATATAGCACCAAAATATCGACAGGCTCCTGAATGTCGTTAGAGTGAGCGGTGTTTGAGGCATGCATTTTACAGCAAGAATGTGGCGGCCTTGCGTGGGATGTTAGGCAACACGCAGCATGTATTGTCATAAATAAGCAGTTCATGCACATATTATGTATTCATGCGTAGCTGTCGACACCATAGGCATGTTTACATTTACAATATAGCGCCTTATTCGGTCAAACTCAAACTTGCTGACGTAAAATTGTACAAGTGTAAGAGAATAATACTTGTGTAAAATAATCACTCGGTTCATAATGCTGGTAAATACATTTCTTCTAACGTCGCGCATATAATTTGAAACTGGTAATGGAAATTACGGGAAAACGGCTGAACGAATTTTAATGAATGACCCGTCATTTTGAAGCTTGGCATCCAAGGATTTTCAGAAAAACAGCAACTTTCAGTGAAACGTTAGTTTTCCTACATAATTTTCCTATTTTCCAAAATCCATCTTTCGTCAGTTTTGAGAACTAATTGCATTTCAGAATGAAACAAAACACACACTACAATAAACAATAGGCTATTACACGAAGGCCATGACCTGCAGGATTGCTGACATATCTAGAGCTCAAATTCAATTGGTTATTAAAAACTTCAAGACTTGCTAAAAATAATTTGCAGGTCTAATTCTGCGGTGTGTAATTTTCTGAGTACAGTTGTGTATTGGATATTAAAATCTACAAAACTTGAGGTGGTTTGATGACATTATTACCATTAGAAATGAAATATTATTTTTATAGTTAATGACATGATGTGACTATTTTTCATTAATTATACATATTAATGCTATACTGACAATATGAAAGTGAAACGTTTTGGGGTTATATATTTAGATATAGAGAATATGTTAAATTAGATCTTCATTTCTACAATATATATATATATATATATATATATATATATATATATACTTGCAAAACTTACGTAAGATAATAATATTGTTATTAAAAATCAAATATTTTATAGTTATTAATCAAGTGGGGTTGGTTCTTTTTCATATACTTAAAGGCGGTGTTGTATAGATATTTTTATATGAGTCATTCTCTTTAGTATTGACTCGAGAGAGCGCAAAAATTACAGTTAATAAGAAAAGACCAAATAGTATTACTTACTGATAAAATAAGAGGCCTACAAAATGTTGTAGTCTCTCGATCATTTCAGCAAGATCTCTTAACAGGATACATTTCAAGGTATTCACGAAACCTGCAGCAGCTATACCAAGATGCTATGTCTATTGTTCGAAAGCATAGTAAACCTGACATTTTTTTAACTTTCACCTACAATCCACAATGACCTGAAATAGCTATTGCTTTACTCCCACATGAAAAACCCACTGATCATCCTAACATTGTTACTTGCGTTTTCGCGTTGAAACTCAAAAACTGAAGGTGGATAGGTTCAAGAAAAGATATTTGGCACAAAAAACCATTCAGAGGGAATATGTTTCATTATTATGGAAGCAAATAACTTTCAAAATGTCTGCTATTCTGCACTGAAAATAAATCTGAAAAATTTTTATTTGAACGTCTAATGAACTTAGTTTGCAGCATTTGCTGCACAAGCCACTAGTTGTTTTATAGTTCTGATAACGATATATTTCAGTCATTCTTAAGAGACTCATAAATTTGCAAAGTACCTTGTCCTCTGGGACCGTGAACCTTCCCGTTTTGAGGAAGAGTCATCACGTTCTGCATTCAAATTGACAGAGAAAATAATCACTTGTGTGTATATGAACACGAGATATTTTACGACGTGTTTCATACATAAAACATCGTCTTTTACTTCTTACGATGGGTCAATTCTGATTCATATTCACCTTTAGGAGATGAGTACGGTCAAGAACATAATCGTCAAGGTAACTGTAATGCCAACGATAAGATAAAGAAGACCCTGCACTTCGCCTTGAAAACAAATATGAAACTTTTTCTTCCCGTAGTATTACATAGTCCTTAATATATCTCCGATTGTGTTATGACTAGGCTTCGTATTCCAGCTACCTAAAGACTAAAGTTAAAGACACACTGAGTATATAGTATGCCGAACACAGGTAATGCAACGGAGAAGGATATAAACAAACATGTCGTCGCTGCGTGTTCGTGGAGTAAAGTCAACTCCTGACATTGTGAAGCTATACTAGTAAACACATGCTTGAGCAGAGATGTTCATTTTCGTCGTGATCTTTGCAGTGAATAATATCGTGCATTCGTAAGTTACGGAACTTGAACATATGCGGATGTCACTTGAGATGAATTTATATAGCAAGAAATTCTTTCAATAGCACATGACGTTACTCTTGCATGATGTGGTGTAAAATATTACTACTGCCTGATTTTTTTGTGTTTCATTGATATTGCATGTCGCTCATCACTGAAAACTCACTAATTTTCTATGTAGGTATTTCTCTAGAAATTCCCTGAAATGTAGATTATTGAATTTATTAATTGGGATGTTGACACTGAACATCATGTAGGCTACACAAATCCATGCTAAACGTCTAGTTAATATCTTCATAATTTTCAGATTTTGATGGTACTGTTTTTTAGATTACATTCAACACACTTTCTGTGCCTTTTGGTAGTGCAGTGTCTTCCAGTGCACTGTTTTTGTCATTTTACGTTTATTTTATACAATTTATATGAAATGTTGTCTATATTGACAGTGAAAATATTACTTCAAAATTTTCAATACTGCCTGCAATATTGCACTTGTGAGCGTCTTACCTAAGGATTTTTACCTCTGCAATGAACCTCCAATCAGCCACAAAGATGTAGTTATTTAAATAATACGACTAGTAAGAGCAGTGATCGATAAGACTACTCACTATGACTGCGTCCAGGTTTTTACTTTCTAGATAAAGAGGACAGAGGATGCGTAACTATTTTGTATACGAACGTACCTGTACCAGCGCTGTGACGTCACATATACTTCGGATCAGACAACTTCATTCCAGTTTATAGGTAGCTGAAATACGGAGCCTAGTTATGACAACTTTCTTAAACATTAATTTTTGGATTCTGTTATCATTCATTCTTGAAGCATGTTACAGCCAATTGTCTTTATATCAGCGAATCCCAACCTCTTCTCTTAAGAGTTAATGACGTCACAGCGTCGCTTTACCCCCCACCCACCTCCTGCGTTTGGAGGCATGACAATGCGTGAACCACTTCCCCTTCGATCACTCACTCAGTAACGGCTGATTGCAATCAATTTTACCATAAATGTAGCTCTCTTAGAAAAATGTGTAACGATTATGAAGGAACTATATGACACTTTCGAGTCCAAATTTTGAGACTTGAAAACAATAAAGGCGAAAATTAGTCTCTTTAACAACCGATTAATTTTGCTTGCAAAGATCTGCAAATGGAACTAGTTTTATTTTTTTTTTTTAGTAGGTTATTTTACGACGCTTTATCAACATCTAAGGTTATTTAGCGTCTGAATGAGATGAAGGTGATAATGCCAGTGAAATGAGTCCGGGGTCCAACACAGAAAGTTACCCAGCATTTGTTCATATTGGGTTGAGGAAAACCCCGGAAAAAACCTCAACCAGATAACTTGCCCCGACCGGGAATCGAACCCGGGCCACCTGGTTTCGCAGCCAGACGCGCTGACCGTTACTCCACAGGTATGGACTGGAACTAATTACTTTGCAGAATTCTATAACTATGAAATATTCCCAGATTGAGAAAGTCTGCTGAAAATTTAATGACAATCTATATATATATTATAATATCTGAACAGAAGTTTCGAAAATGAATTAAATAAAAAGCCAGTATCGTAATAGAATAGAGCACGATCATTTGGTCTACCTTTTAAGACTCTGTTGTTCATCCTTTGCGGCAAAGATTGATGAAGCGGCTAGAAGTAAAGAGTGCAAAAAAAAGCCACTGACGGAAAAAGTGTTCAAGAAGCGTATTTCATTTTCTTTCATCAGAAAATAATGTCAGTAAAATTAACTGAAGCCGCCACTGTAACAAAGCGACATTAGGAAAGTTTGTGACGTCAGGAGCACATAAATGCGTAATAGATCCGCAAAGAGTGGGTGGAGGTAAATCCGCCATCCCCACTTTCGCTTAAGGTTGGGCCTCGCTGCTTTATGTGTTTGCATTTTCGTTTCTCCAAATTTAAGGGGTTAGGTAAACCTTACAGCAGTAAACTTTTTGGAAATATTCAACCTTTTTTTTCCCTCCATTACTGTATCTTGTACAATTATGAAAATTGGTATGTGCAAAACACTTTCCTTCTCCTATATGAAAAAAAAATGTTTTTACGATTTGAAAGAAATATTTATTTATTTATTTATTTATTTATTTATTTATTTATTATTTTTTTATTTTATTTCAAAATTCGTAATAGTGGTGGTTCATTGTCCAGTGATGAAGCGTTTCCCTCATAACTCATAAACCTGTTAACTTTTTCTTGTTCTCTCTCTTTTATTTTATTGCTGAAACTCATGTTTACAATATCATGCTCTTTCAACTACATTCCTTAATAAATAATATATATTTTTTTTATTTTGCGTTAGAAGAAAATATTGATATTTGACCATTTTTTAAATGAATTCATTTTTTATCAAACAATCTATCAAAGGTAGAGAAGTGATCTTGCATATTATTGCAGATATAAAATGCATGAATAGGCCTACACACAAAAAATTTCATCACAGAATGTTGGATAGTTTCTGAGTTATGTGGGAAATGCTTCATCACTGCACAGTGAACTGAATTTTGAAAAAAAAAATGTAAATAATTTTTTTAAATCGTAAAAATATTTTGTTTTCATATAGCAGAATGACAGTGTTTTACACAAATTAATTTTCATTATTGTACAAGATACAATAATGGAGGAAAAAAATTGAATCAAATACTAGTCCATTAGGTGAAAAATCTTCAGTTGACTGAGTTCCAGATAAGTATGTATGTAACACAACTGTAAGATGCTGTAGGCCTACGTATGTGGAAATTTGTGGTCATCAGCACATGGATTTTAGATAAGCTGTCAATGAGTCCCCACCGACAAACATAATGGAAGGCATGCCGTTTCTAACGGTATGTTATAGAAGTCCATTAGCAGAAGAATAGCATGCACGTGGGAGTTTTTAAAATAATAAATTAAGTGAAAATGTGTGCTCTAAACCACGATAGAGAAGTAAAAACTTGTCTTTTTTTTGCAGGACACGGACAAGATGATTCTTTCAGAAAGTATCACAAAAAGTCACTCTTTTCACATGATGGACAGTGAACACAGAGTCACGTTCTGTGGCGAACCGTGAACAAGAAACCGTGAGTTTCGATCCCGGAACCTTCAGGCATGCTACAAGTTGAACTTCCCGACCAGTGGAAAACCTTAGCACCGCATCTTGCAGACTGAAGCTGTGAATATTTTATGAGGTGTTGTAATCACCTTAGACTTTACGCTATCCATCCGGATTAACAGAGCGGAACATAGCCTGACGCGTATACCACCCATCTCACACCTCTATTAGAAAGATTGCCTAATTGATACCAGTAAAGGCAACATTTTAATTAACGGTCTTGTTCTTCCTTGGTGTGCCTTTGCAGCAATTATACAAAATGAGAGTGCACTGTTGACATCCAGTTGTTTAAAAGATATAAAGATTACAATTGCGTTTAAAAGCACCAAGCGGCTTTGATTTTGTGACTGACAGTCACTATTACAGTGAATTACTCTATTTCCAACTAAAGATTGAAGTTAACGTAAACAAAACCGAAATGTATTACTCCGCAATAGCAAGCTAGCTACCAAAGCAGCCACCAGGGCGCATTATTTTGAGCAAGTGAGCACGCAGGGCAGCCATCATCTGATATATTGCAGACAACATTTGAACTCATTCATTAAACTAGCCCGTAAAATGCTCACAGAGGGTTAATAACAAGACTTACATGATTTTAATAAAGTTAAAATGTTATTAATATAATAATTAGAGTCTACTTACGTCAGTGTGTGAACTCGTACACCATTAATGTATTGTATTTTTTTGTTTAGCATAACTGATGAATTGTATGTACTTTAAATTGAATAGTATACTGTATAGGTCAACTGATGAATTGTTTAAGCTTATAAATTGAATTAATCTACTTCATATGAATTGTATAGCTTAACGAAAATAAGTTTGTAAATTGAACTAATTTGATTGTATATGTTTGTATAGTTTGGCTGATGAATTGTATATGCTTTTAAAATGATTACTAGTCTGTGTAGCTCTACTGATGAATTGTATATAGACTGTAAATTGAATGGTAATATGTATAGCTCAACTGATTAATTGTTTATGATTATAAATTGAATTAATCTACTTGATATTAATTGCGCAAATTTGTATAGCTTAATGAAAGTATGCTACTTTGTATTGTATATATTTGTATAGTTGTGGCCGATGAATTGTATATGCTTTAAATTGAACAGTAATCTATATAGCTCTACTGATAAATTGTTTGTGTTTGTAATTTGAAGTAGTTTGCATGATATGTATTATCAATTTCTGTATATCACAACTGGTTGAATTGTTTATGCCTTAAATTTAATTAACTTGTTTTGTATTATACATATAGCTGAACTTATGAATGATCGTTTGCGTTTGTAAATTTAATAATCTGATTGGCTATGTATTGTATACTTTTAGTAGAGCCATCGATGTAGCTCAGTCGGCAGACTCGCTGGGCTGCTGATCCGGAGCTGCGTTCGGGCTTGGTTGGATCCCCTTTGGTCTTTGGTTTCTTCCGAGGTTTTCCCCAGCCGTGGGACTGAAGCCGGATAGTCTATGGCGAGTCCTTGGTATCAACCCTTTGATTTGATTACCTGGTTGGGTTTTTCCAAGATTTCCCCCACCAAAAGGCAAATGCCGGGTAATATTTTGGCGAATCCTCGGACCTCACCTCATCTCACTACATCTCGCAAAAAAAAAAAAAATAAAATAAAATAAAAAATAAATAAAAAAATAAAAAAATAAAAAAAAATAAAAATAAAAATAAAAATAAAAATAAATGTAAAAATTGTAGAAAATTACTAAATTGTAAAACTATAAAAATTTGTAAAAATTGTAATTGTAATATTGTAAAATGTTGACTTGTTCCGCATCTTAAAGCTTCATTGCTCATGTAAGATCCATGGAATAAAATAAATGAATGAAGGAATGAATAATCGTAACTTGATAGCGGCTCTATCCCCTCCATATTTGACATAACCACAACACTGTAACACCCGCTTCGTGTACTGTCTGCGTTTAAAAAAGCTACTACAATACAATACAATACAATACATAAATCACTGTCGTCTGCCACGAATAAACTATTGCGACTGAGACATTGACCTCGACCTCAGATGGTGCGAGAAACGAAGTCGGGGATTCACAAACGCATCTTTCACGTGATCAAGGCATGAATCTCCCACGTGATCGTTCTCGGAACGCACACGCGCTAGAGGCAGAGGGGAGACGAATTTTGTGCTGACAGACGGTGATTCAATAACACAGGAATACAGGGATATCGAAGAATTTTCTTTAGTTACATATATGCGCGTTCATATCGAAGAGTTCATTATTTTCTCTACTGGGAATAGTGGATTTTCTTATTCTGTAGATTCGTGATTAAAATGTTATTCTTTGAAGAGAGGAGAATTTCTTTAATTCTACAGAAATTTCTTTGAGGTTGGTAACACTGAATCTCGCACTGTGTTGACAGCTGTGCTAATGTGCTCAGTGAAGCTGCAAGTCACCTTGGGAGGAACTTAATGCCTATTACGCATGAGCGTTGCCATAATACACGTTACAATGATTTATCATGCTATGTCTGAAACTACTAATATAAACATATTGTTTAAATCGTAACAAAGTGTTCTTATAAGCATGTTTAATTTACCCATATTCCATGTATATTATACATTTTATTATTTTGGAAGGAACTATTTTAATGTGAGGAATAAGACGACAAGCATGAGCTTGGAGGCGTTCTGCGTTCAATAGCCAATCAGGAACCATCATGCCACGTGCATTTATTTACATTTACTTCAATCTTTAGCTGGAAAGAGAGTTTCCAGTATCGAGCTTTACCAACTAAGCCAACGGTTCTTCTGAACTGATCTCAAAATAATACTATCTGCATTGTGTGTTTTTTTGGAATTTCCCGAACGAACAATACATATACAGGGTAATCCACGAGGATTTACCGTCACTTACGGAGCTTATTTCCTAAGACATTCTGAGCAAAAAATGTCATATAAACGTTTGTCCTAATCTCAATATTTTGAAAGTTACATTAATTTGAAGTTGTTAGTAAAATATCTTTTTTCTTTAGTTTTAATAATAGTTTTATTTTCCCTGGCAGAGTTAAGGCCATCAGGCCTTCTCTTCCACTCAACCAGGATCAAATCACATACTGAAAAATACATACCGGTATACAAATATTACCTTAAAAATAATAATAAACATAATTAAGTAAAAAGAGAGATTGAATACATATACACAATCAGTATTAACTTTAAAATAACAATAAAAATATATATAATAAAAAGAGACTCAATACATAATCACAAACAGGAAAATACATTCTAATATA
This sequence comes from Periplaneta americana, assembly GCA_025594305.2. NCBI lineage: Eukaryota > Metazoa > Arthropoda > Insecta > Blattodea > Blattidae > Periplaneta > Periplaneta americana. The sequence goes on along the minus strand of JAJSOF020000011.1, from coordinate 144,080,185 downwards.
AAAGTATTAACTTAAAAAAAAAAGAATTAATACGTATGAATATAATCTCATAACTACAGGAATAATAGAATTAGTATGATCAGCACAGCACGTGTTACATTGAGACAATAACAATTAGCTAGATATTAGTGTTAATGGAAAAATAAAGTAATGGCTGTGTAAAATAATAATAATAATAATAATAATAATAATAATAATAATAATAATAATAGCAATAAATAAAAATTATACCTAAAAACTAGTTCTGTGGATTTAAAATATTTCTAAACAACCTAATTTTAACTTAGAAAGCATGATGGAATATTCAGATTGTCAATTTCTATAAATGAATACAATATAATATTTTATTACTCAGTCGATGACAAATCAATGTAAAATAATGACTTATTTTGTAGTCATTAAGTTTATATACATGAATTACAAAATTGCAAACGTTTTCGCCTATTCAGGCATCCTCAGGCAGAGTTATACAATATCTCAATGTCATATACGTAGTTATTAGTGGTGAGTACTATTTGAATTAATGATGTACAAGCCATCTCCATTATTAAAATGTAATATTACAGGTAGTAAACTTAAATAATGTTAAAAATGTTAAAACCATTTAGTAATTAAACTTCATAATATGTGGAACTCTTGTTCAGTCCAATGAGTGGTGAATATATCTGAAATGTATAAAAAATATAATAGAAATGGGAATATCAAATGTAAATTGTAATCGGATTGGATATTTAAAAGTACTCACGTCGTTTAAAATGTGACAACTGCATAGTTAGCAACTGCATGGGTTACTATAGACATCCTGTGTTTAATGTAAATTATCTGTAATGAAATAATAATTAATATCAATTTTAGTAGAATTTGAAAAATTAATTGGAGGACTAAATTATGGAGGTACTTACGTAGAGGTGAGACGACCTGCTGCTATTAGGACTGTAACTGGTAGATGATACTTTAATAATTTATGAAAGCCAACAAATCAATAAACAAATATTAGAATCTTTCAATAATTTGCATAATAACATAAAATTCACACAAGAAATTGAAGTTAATAATATGATTCATTTTTAGACATTATGATAAAAAACATAAAAATAAATTAGAATTTAATATTTACAGAAAACCTGGAATTACTAACCACAGCATCCCCATAAATTCAGAATATCCTACTGCACATAAATTAAGTAACTTCAATTACATGATTAATAGATTAATACAATTTCCACTAAGTAAAAACAATTACAAGAAAGAATATAATAAAATAATACAAATAGCCAACGAAAATGGCTATAGTACTAATTTGATTAAAAACTAATAAACAAGAAAAAAACGAAAAAAGAACTAAGTAATATAGCTACATTAACAAAACAAAACAAGGCCAACAAAAATACTTCAGTTTAACATATAATAAATATATATCTAGCAAATTAGCTAACTTTTTAAAAAGAAAATATTTCCATAGCGCACAAACCAACTAATAAACTCAATAACAATTTAAACAATAGACTTCAAGAAGTTAAACTCCACAATAATGGTATTTACAGATTGGAATGTTTTACATGTAAAGAAAAATATATAGGACAAACCAAAAGAAATTTCAAAATTAGATACAATGAGCACATTTCTGACTTCAAACATAATCGTAAGAAATCTACATATGCATCTCATCTAATAGATACTGGACATGAATTAGGCCCAGCAAATAAAACTTTAAAAATATTAAAATCAGGAATAGAAACTAAATTAATAAATTCTGCAGAAGAATATTACATTGCTAAACAGATTCAAATAGAGAACAGCATTCTTAATGAAAATTTAACCCAAATCCGAAATCCCCTGTACAACCTCTAACCCCGTCACCACGCAATATCCTTCCGCGTAGTTGTTTACACGAATATACACTTCCCCACGTCATACCAGTTACAGTCCTAATAGCAGCAGGTCGTCTCACCTCTACGTAAGTACCTCCATAATTTAGCCCTCCAATTAATTTTTCAAATTCTACTAAAATTGATATTAATTATTATTTCATTACAGATAATTTACATTAAACACAGGATGTCTATAGTAACCCATACAGTTGCTAACTATGCAGTTGTCACATTTTAAACGATGTGAGTACTTTTAAATATCAATCCGATTACAATTTACATTTGATATTCCCATTTCTATTATATTTTTATACATTTCAGATATATTCACCACTCATTGGACTGAACAAGAGTTCCACATATTATGAAGTTTAATTACTAAATGGTTTTAACATTTTTAACATTATTTAAGTTTACTACCTGTAATATTACATTTTAATAATGGAGATGGCTTGTACATCATTAATTCAAATAGTACTCACCACCAATAACTACGTATATGACATTGAGATATTGTATAACTCTGCCTGAGGATGCCTGAATAGGCGAAAACGTTCGCAATTTTGTAATTCATGTATATAAACTTAATGACTATAAAAGAAGTCATTGTTTTACATTGATTTGTCATCGACTGAGTAATAAAATATTATAACCTAATTTTAAACAACTGAGGACTAAGACTACCCCTGATTTCCAGCTATTGACAAAGAACTTGAGTACAGAAATGTCTGATGACGTGGTATTGATAGCAACAGATTGTGCTTTGTATTACGATTATGATGTGAAGCTAGGAGAGTAAAGGAGAGTAAACCGAGAGGCAAGGTAGTTGGGTGTGGAATCATGTATAATTCGATATGGCAGGCAAAGAGAATGTACTAAACGTCGATCTTGCAAGCGGAGCCAGGAGAGTCGTAGAAAATATTCCGATATATGATCATGTCGGCGGATATTGAAAATAAATCGGACGCAGACATTATGTACACGTTGAAGTTTTTGAGAAAGTTCCGCACTTAGGTCATTATATAAAACATCACAATAGTCAAAGTGAGGCATTACAAGGGTCTGTACTAGAATTTGTTTGAGTTTAGTAGGAAGAAAATTTTTCAGGCGTTTCAAAGAATGCATGATAGAGAAAACTTTTCTACAGATATATCCGATTTAAGGGTAAAAAAATATTACAAATAGAGAATGAACTATTGAGAAGTGACATTTCTTTAATTGGTTGGTGTTCTGAAGCTAAAAATATGTTATTTTGTACAAATGTTATTTTTCAATTTTTAATTAAAAATGACATTCTTACCCATTTATCACAAAAATTGTTACAAATCGTACGACTTTAGGAACTTTATTCTTTACAGTTTAATTATGTATCCTAATGTACATTCTTAAAGAATTTACAAGAGTGGCGTGATTTGTAGTGGCGTGATTTGTAGTAATTGTTGTGATAAATGATTAAGAAAATACAATTTGTAGTTAAAAAAAAAAAGTGAAAAAAAATCTATACAAAGCAACTGCGGAATTAACAACACATTTTTAGCTTCAGATAATAATAATAATAATAATAATAATAATAATAATAATAATAATAATAATAATAATAATAATAATCATCGGCGCTACAGCCCGTGAAGGGCCTAGACCGACCAGCCGGCTGCTGGCCTCACGTCCACATGCCGAAGCAGAGGTGGTCGATCATCCAACCAGAATGAAGGTATCGTGTGGTTAGCACGATGTTCTCCCCAGCCGTTATAGCTGGCATTCGCAACCGGATTTCGCTACCTATCGTAGCTCCCCAAGTGCATCACGATGCTGGGTGGGCACCGGTCCCATACACTGGCCGAAATTTCATGAGAAACTTTCTTCCCCCATGAGGACTCGAATAGTTCATTCTCTCTCTGTAATATTCTTTTACCCTTAAAACTCGAGAATAATGGTATTTTACAAACGACTTCAAAGTAGTGTAATTCTGAAAATATTGAGATTAGGACAAATGTTCATATGACGTTTTTTGCTCAGAATGTCTACGGAAATAAGCTCCTTAAGGGACGGTAAATCCTCGTGGATTATCCTGTATGTCTTAAATAAGTAACAAAAAACAGAGCGAGTTGGCTCAGATGGTAGCATTTGAGACTCATATTCGGGAGGTCCCGAGTTCAAACCCTGTTAATTGGGATTTTTCATGGTATCCCTCAGTTACAAAGGTAAATATAGGATTGGAAATTTACATACCATGATTCATCACCGCCTCAATCACCAATATCATTAACATTAATCGAAATATAAAATCAGTTATATCAACACACAATCCATGTACAACACACAATAGAAACAAAAACTCAACAATAGTAACAACGACCTACTGGTATAGGTACCTCACAGATTCTAACACGCGATATCCACAGATGTTAAAGCGTGTACAAATAAACTTAAGAAAAAAATAACTAAATGAATAAATAAACAATAAATATTTCTGAATATCACCCGAGTGGATACGAAGACACACGTCGTTCACGTGACAGACTTCATTATTCGGAAGTCGAATAGGGCGAACGGACTAATCTTGATAACGAAAAGAATAACAAAATTCCTGAACACCATCCTAGATGGTTCAGACAGATATATATTTAACAGGCAACAAAATTGGTTTGTAATCCGCACAGAATAGAAAACAAAATTTTATTTTTGATGTCCAAATAATATATATCGAATAAATAAATACACAAATTCTAAAATATGAATCCCAGAAGATATAGAAATGGAAATCGATCTTTAAGGAACAGACAAGACAAGACAAGACAAGACAAGACAAGACAAGACAAGACAAGACAAGACAAGAGATAGATAGATAGATAGATAGATAGATAGATAGATAGATAGATAGATAGATAGATAGATAGATAGATAGATTCTAAAATAGCAACCCAGATTATACAGAAATAGAGCGTGATCATTAACGAATTGTAAAGTTAATTCGAAAACGTTTAAATGTAATCGTTTATGACGAAAGTCATGCCCGCCCAAAATCACTTAGTCAAAATCAGATGTGATGTATTCTCATGAAAACCTCGAAGTCGATTTCTTGCAGCATTACAATATCATCTCCCTGCAATAAAGAAAGTCAGAATAAGAGATCCCCTGATCCAAATTCGTGCTGTCAGATTACGTCAGCTGAAGCTGCAATGTTGTGACTCACACGGGTGAGGCAAGGCGCCGTGTTCGGGTCGCTGGTCACAACTCACCTTCACTTTCCAACATGGTCAATCAAGCGGTGCCAGCCGTAATACTGGCAGCAGAGAAAGTGCACCATTATCCGGCGCAGGTATGCCGCCTACAATACCTTACCTACATCCTAACAGCCTCAGGATTATAGGCTCGGGAAGGTCAAGAAACAGGGCACTCCAGGATACAAGCAATGTTCCAAGAACTCTGATATGCCTTCTAAGAATACACTAAAACCCCGTTAATCCGGACTAATTGGAGGGATAAGTTGACTGATTCAACGAAAATCCGGATTAACTGAAATAATCTAGAACAGGCCTGCACAAGGTTTGCGCTCTCCGAGCCAGCTCACAGCTCATGAGCGGAATGCAGATATTAGCTGCGCTCTGTATAAGGGTGGACTGGAAGAAGGGGTGGATCTCGTACAAAATATACACAAAAGGAAGTACTTTTACTAGTGTTTATGAAATGAATTCCCGTTCACTGTTTGCAAAACTATCTAGGACTATTATTAATTAATAAAGAAATATTTATTTTACAGAAATTATAGAAATTCTGTAGCTACTTAAATATACAATATCATTTTGTTATATTTTTATTTATCAGTACATCAAAACGAGGTTTTATGCTGTTGGCATTACTGATCGTAATGAAACATCAGTTAAAGATGTTCGATGTCTGCCTTTATTAAAGATGATTATAGAAAACAGTTGCTCACAAATATAAATGTTGAGCCAAACATAGCAATCATTTTCACAGCCAGCCTGTGTAGTCGTGGATATTATTGCTAATGTTTAGTCTTGTAAAACTCAACCAGGCTAGTAGACCAGTATTATTCAAACGATCTTTAGCTCCTAGGTCACATTGAAGATCAATAAGTTCGAGCTGTAAATCGTTAAATGTTATTTTCCGTCTTTTAGATTCCTCCATACCGTACTGTAGTAGTAGGTAAGCAACGTGAAACAGTTACTGAGAATAGGCCTACACACTGCACTCCACTAGATAGCTGAGTGGTCGTTTCCCTCTCCTCTACCTATAGCAAGTCTATGTCATTCTGACGTATCTTCCTCTCCGTTTCGGCGAGCGGTAAACGCGGCTCTCCCGCTCCCAAGGAGCGTGCGCGCTCGTTGAGCGCTGTTTGTGCAGGTGTGATCTAGAAGAACAGTAGAAAGAGTATTAAAGCTCGTTTATAGCAACAATAGTATATTATACAGGGTGATTCAAAACCTCTGCGACAAACTCGGAGGGGTGATAGATCTAACAATAAGGAACCCTTTTTTTTTTTGTTAAACAACCTATGTCTTTTGACGTGTCGTTTCGAAGTTACTGTTGTAAATGTTTTTGCTCGGGCGTATGTTAATGTAAGCTAATCTGTTTGTTTGTTGACATGTTTGTAAGAGACGACAAGGGTTGTTGTTTGTTTACGTTTAATGTTCAAATATCTTTTCCTTTCAGTTCAATCTAATCAACTGAGAATGGATGTCTTCACTTTTCCCGAGTTAGTCGACATGGTAATGTGTTATGGGGAGGCTCGCGGAAACGGAAGAAGAGCTCTCCACATGTACCAACAACAGTTTCAAAACAGAAATCACCCTCACCACACAATGTTTGCTCGACTTTATCAGCGCCTTCGAGACGATGGGTCTCTTCGTCTCCGGCGCATTGGCGGAAGACCGCGTAGAGATCCATTCTCAATTGATTTTTTTATTTTATTGCGTTATTTTACGACGCTGTATCAACATCTCAGGTTATTTAGCGTCTGAAAGAAATGAAGGTGATAATGCCGGTGAAATGAGTCCGGGGTCCAGCACCGAAAGTTACCCAGCATTTGCTCGTATTGGGTTGAGGGAAAACCCCGGAAAAAAACCTCAACCAGGTAACTTGCCCCAACCGGAATTCGAACCCGGGCCACCTGGTTTCGCGGCCAGACGCGCTGACCGTTACTCCACTTCTCAATTGATGATTACACTGAATTGAAAGGAAAAAGTATTGAACATTAAACGTAAACAAACAACAACAACCCTTCTCGTCTCTTACAAACATCTCAACAAACAAACAAACAGGGGTTGCACAATCGCATACATTGACATATGCACGCGCAAAAACATTTTCAACGGTAACTTCGAAATGACGCGTCAAAAGACATAGATTAGCAAAAAGGGTTCCTTATTGTTAGATATATCACCCCTCAGAGTTTGTCGTAGAGGTTTTTAATCACCCTGTACATTAAGGGAGAGAAACGCATGATTTTCAGCGAGGTACATAATTGGAGTCGGAGAGATTTATCCCAAGAGCTACAAATGTACTGAGGGGAAAATGTGTTTCGATCTTGTGGTGTGTATATTACTTTTTCCAAGACCGCGACTGATTTGTCTAGTCCACAGTGGCCTTATATGAGTGGACGTTTTAATTGTGGACATTTTTGTAAAGGACTTCCTGCATATTGGACATTGTGCTGTAGACGAATTGGCCTGAAATATTTCATAACATATGACCACTTCTCGTCCAATGTTGTTTTAAGTGACAGTCTTGCGTCATGCTAACCACAGTTCAGTCTCCCGTTACTTGTGACTTTCTACATTAGATTCGCAGTTCCGAGAAGAGCGAGGACGGAACGGATTGATGTCGAAATAATGATTAGATGATAAATAAGTAAATAAATACATATGAGCAGTAGCGAGAAGCCTGGGTGATATCACCGAGCAACAAATTTCTAGGGAGTGAAGTAAAAATAGATTTATGAAGACGGTACTGCCTTACACAGCAGAGACGAGACGGATGCAGTAAAATCCAAACGAATGCTACAGAACAAACAAATGACGGCTGTCGTCGAAACAACAGAAAAATCTAGATTTAAAATAAAGTAGAAGTGAGAACACAGCAGATCATGCAACATAGATACCATCAATGAATGAGCTTTCTAGATGAAGTACTGAAAGAAGCAAGAAAGAAACAAAGAAAAAAAGTTCTGAAAGAAAATAAATAAAATGAGGAGTGAATTAAATCAGCATATAATCAAGTTGACAGAGGCCACACTAATCCCCATTTCAGTTTGGTTGACAGGCTTTCCCCTCTACTCACACTCTCTACCATCAGCGAAGGGGAGGATGTTACTATCCATCTCACAAACGTTCGACTAATTGACTTTGAAAATTCTTATTATTGAAAACGTTTACCGGTAATCTAGATTTCGAAAATCTATACTAAGCGTTTATATTTCATTTCATTGTTGTTTATATCAACTGGCACATTAAAAACCTACTGACAGCAGAAGATAAATGTTTTCTTCACCGCTAGTTGCTACTCTACAGCATAAACGACGGAACAATCTGCACTGTGTCACTCCACCCTGACTTCATAACACAAACTAGCATCCCTTTATTTAATTAATTATTAGTTGAAAATATTGTAAAAACGACACTGAAATATACTTAAACATGCAATTGTCAAACATCTGTGTCACTGTATTTTATATCCATATATGTACTTTATTTAATATTTTATTTTCTAGTGTGTACAACTTGGGGGTGCAGGTATAAGAGGTAACAGCTACCGGTCTGTTATACTGACGGACTCAGAGCAAGTAGAAGGGGAAAGAAATGCCTTCGCATCCTCTCAACTTGTATGAAATGTCGTTTAGTGAGAATTGTAAGAGATGAATCTAACCAGGATTTCAACCCGTCCCGCTCGTTTCACGGTCAGGCACGGTAACCGTTACTCCAGGCCGGTGGACACATTTTAACATGAAATTGGGCAAGTTTAAAAGAAAGACATTCCTACTATATTAAAAAACAACAATGTTTTATTTGATTCAATGTTTCTTTCTACAATTCGTGAACGCTCTCGTCAAAATGATTTTCAAAGATCATTCGTTTAGCACTCCACCGACGACAATGACAATTTAGGGTAGATGAACAACAATGAACTGTTAATCTTAAATTTTACAAAGCCTATCTACAAATCAAACTATCAGTTCTCAGTTCATGTTCTTCTAGCTCAGACACTTTCACATAAATAACCACAGACCTTGAGACAGTTCACTGTACTCGACTCAGGTCCCTCCAACTGCGGTCCACTTACTAGAACTCAGGCCTTCGGATGCTGATACAGTTGCGGACGCAAAAGAACGAACTAGATATACAAGACTGGCTTGCTACAAGAGGTTAGTCACTAGATGGCTGATTAATCAACTGAAAACTGGTCGTTCCTTCGCGTCCGTAATTTATGACCAAGCGACGTAGCCTCGAAAGTTCAAATTAGCGATTCTTCCACTTCGACGGATTTCTCGGCCTCTCTAGCAAGCAGAAGATGCGCGCGCAAACTCCCTCGCTGTGTATGCCCTTTCCCTCTCCGCCGCGCGCCGTCCCATAGTTGTGGAGACCGTGAGGGCTCAACGCATTCTGCTTTAGGGACGCTGGTCGAGACTAGATCGCTGTCATAATATTAAAAAATGGATTTGCTGTTTGATTCAATGTTTCTAGTTGTTGTTCTATAGAAATGATTAAAGATCATAATTTCTTGACACCGTAGTTGTACACTAGGGTTAGGATGATGAGGGCAATAATTTTGAAATTATCCTATAAAAATGCAGGTTTGAGTATGTTCACTATTGAAAAATTTCCATTTGTACACGTTTTGTATACGTAAGTTCGATTGTTCGCGTCAATTACTCAAAATTCCAGCCATTGAGAAGTCGTTTCCCGTAAGATGATGTGTGATTTTGCAGAGAATTTTGCAACTGCCTCAAATACGTGTTGTCCGCTTTTGAGAGGGGTCCATTGAGGAAAGTTTATTGTATTTTACCAATCTGCCTTCTAATAAGGACTTCACTTTCCTTGCAAATGTGTGCAGTTTCTATAGGCGTCTCCACTTTTCGGAAAAGATCCTCCCTTCTTCCTCTCATTTCCTACTTCCTCCTCGTGGAGTATGGAATTATCCTCGGAAGAGTCACGCGTCGCTTAACAAAATCCAACTCCGCTGACAGAGAAGCCCCACTCCAGTGTGTTGCTCTCAGCGTCCGTCGGGCTTCGATTGACTGGCAGTCGCTAAGCTTTCACGTGCGTCCTGCGGCGCAACAGTTCGACGTATCGGGCGACTTAATGGCATTCCGCTTCTACATTACAATTACAGACCCGCATTCCTCCCCAACAGAGAGAAAGAACTAGCTTTTATTTCTGCTTCCTAAACTCTGTATTAAGACCGACAACTTTGGATGTTATTCTTTGAATGTAGGTCATGCCGTTTGTTGTTCTTTTAGACTTAGCTGTGGGCGTCATTTCAGTTTCTGCCTGAGGAGGACAAGATTTTTTTAGGGAAGACCTTACAGGGTATATCGCGTGACGCAGACTGTTCCCTATTTCCTCTGAAATTGACTATTTCGTTACCATATCAGATGCAACATGCTATTATTATTATTCATTTATTATTATTATTATTATTATTATTATTATTATTATTATTATTATTATTTATTATTATTATCATTTATTATTATTATTATTATTATTATTATTATTATTATTATTATTATTCAAATATAAAAATTTCTTATGATATGATATGATATATGATATGATATGATACATATGATATGATACGATATGATACGATATGATATATTAATTCGTCAACCAACTTCACTTATTCATACTAACCCTATTGTGTACCTTTACTTTCGATCTACCATCACTTTAATATCTACCCATATATCATCCCTATTCATTTATTATTATTATTATTATTATTATTATTATTATTATTATTATTATTATTATTCAAATATAAAATTTTCTTATTATGATATGATGTGATATGATATGATATATGATATATACGATATGATATATGTTAATTCGTCAACCAACTTCACTTATTCATAGTAACCCTATTGTGTACCTTTACTTTCGATCTACCATCACTTTAATATCTACCCATATATCATCCCTGTTCATTTATTATTATTATTATTATTATTATTATTATTATTATTATTAATACTCAAATATAAAATTTTCTTAAATGATGTGATATGATATGATATGATATGATATGATATGATATGATATGATATGATATGATATGATATATGATATGATATGATATATGATATGATATGATATATGATATGATATATAATATATGATATGATATATGTTAATTCGTCAACCAACTTCACTTATTCATAGTAACCCTATTGTGTACCTTTACTTTCGAACTACCATCACTTTAATATCTACCCATATATCATCCCTATTCATTTATTATTATTATGATGATTATTATTATTATTATTATTTATTATTATTATCCAAATATAAAAATATGTTATGATATGATATGATATGATATGATATGATATGATATGATATATGATATATTAATTCGTCAACCAACTTCACTTATTCATAGTAACCCTATTGTGTACCTTTACTTTCGATCTACCATCACTTTAATATCTACCCACATATCATCCCTATTCATTATTATTATTATTATTATTATTATTATTATTATTATTATTATTATTATTATTATTACTGGCTTAGTACTGGTCACATGTTTGCATAATTTACTTTTAAATTGCAATATCGTTCGACAGTTCCTGAAGGAGCTGGGTGGGGAGTTCCAGAAACGAATTGCTGATGCTGTGAAAGAGGAAGAATAGTGAGCTGTTTTATGGCAAGGCATAGATAATAGGCATATGCTAGTGTTTGGATGTCCCTAAATATCAATTTATGCATTCCTTATTACCTTTTCCAAAGCTACATTGAATAGTGCACTTGTTAATAACTCATCTTGCCTTAGCCTCTTATTTGTGACAAAGGTTGTTGTTCTACCATTGAGCAATTTTACTTGGCATTTTACTTAATAGAAGTAATCACACTATCTCATAACAGAGGCTTCTCCAAAGAAACCAACACTTCCCGTATGTTTTTCTCTCCTTCGATCTCTCCTGCTTTTACTTTCCATATTTCTCTTCCTACCTCCAGTGCATGTATCATTTTCATATTTGTCAGCACACTGTCAAGTATCCGCCAGTCTGCAAATCAAGTGTAAAAAGAGACATCCAGTATAATTCTATACGTTGTAAATTAAAACTAGGAAAGTAATGACACCACATAAACAATCAGACACGGATGAAAGCTAACAGTTTTACTACTTCCGTGAGTGGCGATATTTTTGTGATGAAGAGAAAAGTATATCCTAACTGTTATTTTATGAAAACTAAAAATACAGAGCATGAACCACACACACACAGAATCACAAAAAAAAAAGATGTTTTGGAGTAATCTCGTTCATAGGCTACACAGAGTGTTTCATGGACTTTGTTACAAACTTTTATTATAATAATACTTATAATCCGTGGCGCTACAGCCCGTGGAGGGTCTAGACCGACCAGCCGGCTACTGGCCTCACTTCCACATGCCGAAGCAGAGGTGGACGATCATCCAACCAGAATGGAGGTATCGTATGATTAGCACGATGATCCCCCCAGCCGTTATAGCTGGCATTCGCAACCGGATTTCGCTACCTATCGTAGCTCCGCAAGTGCATCACGATGCTGGGTGGGCACCGGTCCCATACACAGGCCGAAATTTCATGAGAAAATTTCTTGCCCCACGAGGACTGTTACAAACTTTTAGTGGTGATAAATGTGATCAATATGAACATTTTTCATACATAATTCAAGGCAGACTTTTAACTATCAAACGAAACTTTTTCCACATGAGTTTCTGTATGAAAATTGTTTATAGGCCTATTGATCACCTCAACCACCCTTAAAACTTTCTAACAAAGTCACTGAAACACCCTGTATATACACATATACTTTGTACAACTCTTTAATTATTAGGGGAGGAGAAGTATATAATTTTTCTAGAATTCTGTATTTAAGATAATGCAATAATAAAAATAAATTAATATTAATAATAAATTAATAATAATAATAATAATAATAATAATAATAATAATAATAACAATAATAACAATAATAATAATAACATATGTATTTTGTCTGGCTTCCGTGAGACATCAATTTACTAGAATCTAGGTTGTAGATGGCCGTGGTTAGACTATGATCGATGTTTCATTATCTTGTTGACAGCACTTGATAGTTCTTTATGTTTGTATTAGAGATGAACAACGATCGAGAAAGCCAGACTAACAGCGCCTGCAAAGCCGAAAACCCGCACGACAATGTTGTATACGTCGCGTCCTTGACGTAAAGACTGCTTGTGAGTGTTTCGAGACGTCGAGATGATCACTCCCGAAATCCCGAACGTCAAGCAGCCTTGAATTGCCCCAGTTGTTTATACCTGACTGAACTTTTACCTACTTTGGCAACTGTTATACATGTATAAACAACCAAGTAGCCTATTAGAAACATCATCTCTACCTTTCAGTGTATAATAATCCGTTCCCCAGTCTTTATTTAATTACCAGTCCCTTATTAAAAGGCTAGAAATTTTCTTTTCATATATTTGAGATCAAGTATGCAATCTCAAGTAAAAAGATATTAACGTTATGTTTTATGTTTCTTAGAAATGCAAATTTATTTGAGATTTTTTTTCTATTTATATAACCATAGGTAATATCATATAATAGAACCAGAACACTTTGGTAACTAAGATACTGTTCTGTTTTGTCTTTTTGTCTCATTTAAACATTTATAATGTTATTTCTCCGAGATCGTGCGTATTTGCTTGGTTTCCGCACACAACCAATCCGCGGAAAGTCTAAAATTCCACATTCAGTATTCCCAACGTAACACACATAACAATTTCCCTCTTCTTACCGCTTAAGTGACAATTGATTTTAATGCTTTAGGCTTTTAACATATTATTTTTAGATACGTTCAATATAGTAATAATTATAAATTGGAAACTAACCACTGCAATTTCACCTAAATAGCACTGTTAATTATTGTTCTTAAATATTTGCAAAAATTAAGTAAACTCTACAACTCCACTAAAGTTACTGCATTCATGATGCAATGTAACATTAAGGAAGCCGTGAAAAAATCAACAAGATTCCAGACTCATCATAGACTGGGGGGAAATAAAAGACAGACGTATATCACGGCCTGCAGCAGTATAGTAAACACAGAAAACATTTTAAAGCAACAATGTTGAAGATAGATATTTTTGTTTTGCAAATTTGCCGTCATTGAACAGAAACCAAGATGGAGATTTCATTGCAACTAATTAGAAATTTCTCTTTCAGGTATGTAATAAACGATCTTCGCACAAAATAATGTACGATACACGAGCGGTATGTTTTCTTTCAATTCTCGGAAATTAAAAAAGCTCAACTACTTTTCGCTTTTTCAAACTTTTCCTCGAAAATGAAAACTTCAACATACCGCTCTTGTAATAACGCATATTACTATTACTTCAATTATGTATGTTATTCAAAGTTACGAAATCTTTCCACGCCGACAAATAGTATTTCGAGAATGATGAGCGAGACTCGAAGCACACGAGAATGACGAGACGAGACTCGAAAGACAAATGCAGCGAACACAGCGAGCGAGAGCGGCAGTTAGTTTTTTTGTTCATCTATAGTTTGTATCCTAAACTAAAGTGACGATTGATTTAGGATTCAGGAAGGTGCAATCCGATGATCTACTACAAGTACTTCATTAACAGTAGCTTCCTTCGTATTTTGTGTCGGAAAAAAATTCATAACTCCAATGTGAACAGCGGCAAGGACTCTCCTCGAACAATAATTCTGTCTACTATATGATTAACACAGAACTTGTTTTCCTTCAGTTTTCCGAACAGGGCAGGTTGAGAAAATTAAGTGGACAATATTTTAAGATACTGTCCAGTCATAGTAAAAGCGTCACGTGCAAAATACGATCTGAACCCAGGTGACAAGGGCGATATTTTTTTACACTGACACAAAATAACAGGCATTATATATTATAATATTAATATGTACCGAAGTACATATATCTTCGTGCAGGAATTCTGCATTATATGATGAAGGATGGGTGGAGCGAAGAAAAATCCTTTCCGGCACCGGAATCCGAACCCGGTTTTTCAGCTCTACGTGCTGACGCTTTATCCACTAAGTCACACTGGATTCCAGTTCTGATGCCGGACTGAATCCTCTCAGTTTAAGTTCCAATTTTGAACTTGAGAATATTTAACCATCTATTATCGGTAAGAATTTAGTGCAGAACTAACAAAGTATAATTTTTAATAATGAAAAACATAGTGGACAGATCAATAAATCATAAATTTCACATGACCTAATCACAATTAAACGTAGATCCCTTGTGACTAGAAAACAATAACTCACTGACAAGGAGAGGATACGCTCTGTATATCACCGAATTAAATCATATTTTGTGACATGAAAGTACAAGACACACTGTTTAAAGTCATACCTGGTATGGGTGGCCAATGACCCCTCGTTTTGAAAATATTGGCTATTGTTTGTGACGTACTTCCGTTAGGTGCCTAATAGGGAAGCATTAAACTGCGTAACAGCGTAGCCCATATGGTTGGATGCTGAGTTGTCATCCAGGCAACCCGAGTTCCAATCCTAATGCCTTCTCAGTTTTTTAAAGCTTGATATTATTATTATTATTATTATTATTATTATTATTATTATTATTATTATTATCATTATTATTATTATTATTATTATTATTATTATTATTATTTTAATTCACTTTCAGTTGTCAGGTCCTATATTCAAAGCCATGTTGATATATGCGTGGTATGCATCAAAATTGATAAACGAAAGAGAAGTGTTTGTGAATGTGAAGGATATCTGTTTCGCAGCAGAAGTGCGGAAAAATGTGTGTGACTGTGGAAAACCTTCTTTCATTTGCTGTGCATGGTGCAGGAAATATGTATGTTTTGTGACATAATGAATCGGGTACAAAATGAAATGGAATAGCTGCTACAGAAATAGAACAGACGCCAGTGGCACATCTTACCTTCCTACGTGAGCAGTATTTCATTGTTTATCCTTTACAATACAATGTTAGTTAATTAGTAATTTGTTTAAAACATGATGAAGCATTCAATACATTGGGAAATATGATATAGGTATGTAAATAGATAACTGTGATCACAATATTAATCATTATTGAAATAAAAAAATACAGCACCAGTTAAGATTAGAACTCAGGTTGCCTGGATAATAACTCAGCATCCAACCATATGGGCTACGCTGTTACACAGTCTAATGCTTCCCTATTAAGCACCTAACGGAAGTACGTCACAAACAATAGCCAATATTTTCAAAACGAGGGGTCATTGGCCACCAATACCAGGTATGACTTTAAACAGTAAGTCTTGTACTTTCATCTCACACAATCTTATTTAATTCGTTGATATACAGAGCGTGTCCTCTCCTTGTGAGTTACGTCCAAGCATTCAAAACTGAATATACTGTATGTAAGCAGCTTTTAAAAATTCATGAAAGAAGAGCAATAATTATCTATGGAATATATTTCGCAATATCGCTACACATGAACTATTTGGAATTTGTTTAATAGATCACGTGTTTGGGAAACTCTGCACTGTAAATAACACATGAGCCGTGTTCACGCCGACAAGGCCTCTATATTTCTTTAAGGCGGGAAACTCTATGACATAAGACAAGGTCTTGCTTGCGGCACTCGATCGTATGACATAAGTCCTCGCTCGATGTAATCGACCTCTAACCACGAACAAGCTAGACACGGCCTCCTGGGCATCCGGCTGGCCACCTGAAGAAATCGAAGGACCAGAAAATTTCTTCTACCACTAAAAAAAATGATTAAACCAAAGTCTTTCTGTAGTGTTTATCTAGCCATAAAACATAAAACGTTGCAAGACGACGCACGTAAGTGCCTAGTAATATAATATAAATCAGAGTTCTTTTGTTTTCCGTAATTGGTGATATTGCAACGCATCTTTATGTTACTGAATTGTCCAAACTGAGCGGTATTTGCTTAGGTCTTCAATGCTCTGTCGCTGAAATAAATAGGACGGCGACGGAACGGACTACATATTACAATCTGAGGAAGAAAAGTTAGCATTCATTTCATCTACTGGGTGTTCAGTTCAAAATGTGTCATGGCTAGCTGTATGCCGTCATGTGGCTACCTGATGAGCCTAGAGAATTAAATCTTCCTACACTTCCGCAGAGGTGTATAACCTATGAGATAGAAGTACGGCGTTCATTCTGAAGAGTACGTACCGATACGTAGGTAACGCCTGTAGTGGCAGGAATGTGAACTGTTTGGAAATACGTACTGTCGGGATATGGGGAGAGGGTTAAGACGATTACTTACGTATTTGTTGACATTAACTTCGACGGTCAACATGGACACGGAGCATTTGATTTGTGTTGTGGAATGTTACCGTACGCAACCCATGATAACAAATACCCTGCGTACGACTTGCCGGCGCAAAACGCAGTTCGAAAGGGGTTATGGTAGCACACAGACGGTACAGACCGCCATCTGTTGCTACGACGTTCAAGTTATACCGTACACGTTCTCAAGTTCAGATTGAAGAACGCCTTAAATAATAGGCAACTTCTCTAACATATAAGCTGAAACTCGCTTCAAATCGGTGACCGAACAACAGTGACGTCATGACACACTTTGAAATGAACACCCAGTACACTCTTACAGCATGGCCATAATTGATGAGGTGCGTTTTTAATAATTTTAAAAGGTAAACACAACATCATTTTGAAAATACTTTATTTTCA
Organism: Periplaneta americana; assembly: GCA_025594305.2. Taxonomy (NCBI): domain Eukaryota; kingdom Metazoa; phylum Arthropoda; class Insecta; order Blattodea; family Blattidae; genus Periplaneta; species Periplaneta americana. The sequence continues at coordinate 144,062,375 of JAJSOF020000011.1, read as the reverse complement.
TTTGATTCTACCTACATTAAACAATTTCTTCATAAATTTATATTTAAGTATCCTAATCTTGTCAATTCTAATAGTTCTAGTATTAAGTTAAAAAAATTATGCATGGATTTTATAAATAATGCAAAATTGTAACCGAGGTTCCTGTTTATTTTTAGTATATGTATAATCATCAAGTTTTGCATTACCATTATACATACAGTATTTCCCTTTATTGCTTCAGATTTTTTAAATACATTCGCCTTTACAGGGACATCATTTCATTCTTACTTCAATTTTTATTGCACCTCGGTTTTTGAACGTACTTCACTCCCACCCCTTCTACTAATAAAGTTCAACCGTCCTCCACACAGAACCAAGACCGCATATACAGTCATAGTAACCTTACGGTCTTAGTGAACAGTAAGTTCCAAACATATGTTCGCGTTTTCCAGTGACGAAAGAGCTTTCAATATTGCATCATTTTCCATTTGCCTACGTCGCATCCCGGTTTCCCCCACCTGCTTCTACTCGCCTCTCTGTAAGTGCTAGTGCCTGGGCTGTCTTAGCTCTTTTCTGGGAACATTAATTCCTGTTAGGAATTGGACGTCTACAATATTATATCATACAATTGTTTAAAATAACTTAAATAAAAGGGCCTCGTTAAGTAATTAACTGTCACGTGATTTCCTTCCTTTCTACGACGCTGGGACGTAACCACTTGGACGGACAGTAGATAGCATGTCTGAGTAATTTTATCTTTCGGATCGGGCAGAAGTGAAGATTGAATTTACATTACGTACGGTCTCTTTTATAGAGTAGGTACAGAATTATTTCAACATGAGTTACTAGTACGAAGCACGAACCTGGTAATTGGAATTACGTACAATAGTCTATAGTGCGATAATATGTACATTAGAACTGAAGCCCGTATCGAAATGAACGGCCACCATTTTAAATAATGTGTTTAAATATCCATATTATGATTATTTTAACTTCATTCTCTATATTGTACGCTAATGTGTTGTAGACAGTATTATATACACTGCATAATGAATATGTCCGCATGGAAAGCTCAGTTCGTGAGTAAAAACACTCATTGTTAATACTGTACTGTATTTTGATTAAACAAAAACTTAATGAAAATTATCAAACTCAAAATCGCGATGTTTCCTAGTTTACGTAAATGGATGAACTACTTTTCTCCCCTCCTATACTTAGTAAAGTGATTTGTTTGTATATTACGCCAGTATCATCGAATTCCAGTCGTGGAAGGAGGTAGCAAACGGTGTTTCCGGTTCTTAATCGTTGATCCAAAGGTATAGCAGGTTAATATTAAAATTGTTATTAAAAATAAAATGATGTCCCTATATATTTTCTGTCATAGCGTTCAGAACCCCTGTTATAATAACAGTTTGCAACTTTAAAAAAAAAGGTTCCTCCTTAACATAACGAAATCTTTGTTTTTCTCTTCAAGCAGTGCAAAAAATACACAATTATAACTATAAAAAATATTGCCGCTTCTACTGTTGTTATGCGTAGTGTCATTTCTGGGATATGCATTTCTTTTTATTTTTAAATAGTAGGTTTACCACGGAGGGAAAAGTGGCAACGCCGTGAGTGTAAAACCTCTGCACGTGCTTGCCTCACCCTTGCTTATATTAAAAATTAAACACCGATGTTATAATAAAGCTAGATTTATTGATCGTAAATGAGGGTTATTCATTCCTGGCACAGACAAAACCCAAACTTTCACCACAGCTGTAACAACACTAGTTTGATATACGAAGAAAACATTTGAACACACAAGGTGAACCAATGAAACGGGCGATTTTCATATTCGTGTCTTTTCGGCTTTTGTCGGATATTTTAATTGTTACATGCAAGAATCTATTCTTCATTCGATAGCATTTGTTTATAATGGATCGTTGGACAGTTGAACTACGTGCTTTTGTTATGAAGGCATCTTACAAAAATAATGACAGTTTCATTGCTGCACAACGGCTATTTCGACGTCATCACAATATCCACCGCAATAATCCGATATCATCAGCCCATGCAATAAAAATCTGGATTCAGAACTTTGAAGTAACTTGTTCTGCGTTAAAGAACAAATCTCCAGGAAAGTAAAGATCTGTACGTATCCCGGAAAACATCAACGCCGTCAGAGTTGCTGATCCGTAGTCCTAAAAGTTCTGCCCGTCGTCATGCAATTTCACTTGGCTTGTCAAACATCAGTATATGAAAAATTACAATTAAATCCAATTTCATAACAGAATTTCAAATAATAATCCAATAATAAATATAAATGTAATCCATCTCCACCAAAATATAAACGAGTTGCATTAAAAAGTATTGATTATTCAATCTATCTTAAATAAGAAGCAATTAATTGCAATCACTTTCAACCTGATATTTAGATAAAGGACTTCTTCATAAGAACTTAGACATGCATCCATACAAAATTCAAGCAGTGCAGACATTAAAATATGCTGATAAAGTAAACCTCATGACTTTTTGCCAAAAATTTTTGGATCTAAATTTAACGAAGACATTGTCCACAATATGCTGATGAGTGATGAAGCTCATTTTCATCTCTCTGGATATATCAATAAACAAAACTTTCGATACTGTCACCAACTAATCCTTATGAAACGCATGAGGAACCGTTACATAGTATCAAAGTCACAGTTTGGTGTGCAATAGCGTCATTTGGAATCATCGGTCCTTATTTCTTTGAGGACGATAATGGAACATCTGATACTGTAACATCACAGCGATATGTCCGAATGATTCAAGAATTTTTGTCCCCACAAATTGCCAATAATCCTCTCATCAATAGAGACACGTGGTTTCAACAGGATGGTGCGACCATACACACTTCGACTTGAAGAATGTGTGCAACGAAATGGGTCCCACCTGAGGGATGTAGTGTTCAGAAAACAAGAATTTCATGAGGTACAAGTAAATGCTATTATATACTTATACTTTAAATGTAAAGTTAAAGTTTCGTTTCAAAGTAATCAGAGCAATAATTATTTATTAATGTTTTTAAATCGTCCGTTTCACTGGCTAAGCTTATAATATGCAAATAGATGAAAAATATAAACATAGCGGTAATATAATGTTATTGAAAGAAAACGTGACAGAGCTTTGAGGAAAACCCTATCGCTTCGTGTAACGTTTATACAGGAATTTGGGTAATGTAATTAGGATAAAGGAATACAATTATTTGTTGTAAGGTCTAAAGAACGGAATGAAATAAGCTATAAATAATAGTCAATACTCCAATAATAATAATAATAATAATAATAATAATAATAATTTTATTAATTTATTTAAATATTTTATTAATTTATTTAAATATTCATTTTTAAATTCATTTATTCATTTAAATATTCATTTATTCATTCATTCATTTAAATATTCATTTATTCATTCATTCATTTAAATATTCATTTATTCATTCATTCATTTAAATATTCATTTATTCATTCATTCATTTAAATATTCATTTATTCATTCATTCATTTAAATATTCATTTATTCATTCATTCATTTAAATATTCATTTATTCATTCATTCATTTAAATATTTATTCTTTTAAATATTCAGTCATTCATTTAAATATTCATTCATTCATTTAAATATTCATTCATTCATTTAAATATTCATTCATTTATTCATTTATTTATTTATACTGGCAGAGTTAAGGCCACAGGACCTTCTCTTACACTCTACCTGGTCACAAAGTATACTAGCATTGAAAATTTAACAAAAAGTTAAAGAACAGAATACTAACATATTACAATAAAAATAATAGTGTAACAAAATCGACACTAAACAACATGAAAATAATACCATAATAGGAAAAAGAAAGTAAAATACAGATCTAAAGATTGAAATTATAATGAAAGCAACTCAGTACAAATAGTTAATATGGAAAACGTAAGGAAGAATACAACAAATGGAATGTAATAAAATAATAATAAAAAAGAAGGGAAAAAAAAACGAAAATTAAGTAAAATCCACAATAAAAAGGGTACATACGAAAATTAAATAAAATCCACAATAAAACGGGTATGATAATAAATTCATCTGGTGATCAAGAGAACAAAAAGTAAGTGGGGAAAGGAAGAGATTATATTTTTTACAAAACTATCGCAGAGAAAAGGGCGTATAATTGAAAGGAATCTGAATTGAAAAAGAGCAATTTCAGTTTATTTTTGAAACTAGACAATGTCCGACAGTCTCTGACAAGTTCTGGTAGAGATTTCCAGAGATGAGCTGCAGAGACGGTGAAAGATGAAGAGTAGAAGGATGTTCTGTGTGTAGGAATGGAGAGAGTGATATGGTGTTGTGAGCGAGTATCTATTTCGTGATATGAGGACAAGTGTTGAAAACGAGAAGCTAGGTAGTTAGGTTTGGATTTCTGAAAAATCTTGAAGAGTAATGTGAGAGAGTGAATAGTTCTTCGCTCTTGAGACGGACCCAGGACAGCATATTTAGTGAAGGTGTGATACGGTCAGATCTACGAACGTTGCAAATAAATCGAACACATGCATTATGAACACGCTATAGTCTGTCTGTCAGTTTCATGTTAAGGTCAGTGTAGAGAGTGTCACAGTAATCAAAATGAGGCATCAAAAGCGACTGCATTAAATTCTTCTTGAGAACCAACGGAAGGAAATTTCGGATTCTTTTTAGTGTGTGAATTTTCATAAAAATTATTTTACATGTGTGTGTGATTTGAGTATTCCAACTTAAGTTTAATAATAATAATAATAATAATAATAATAATAATAATAATGCATTAAAATAGAATGTGCTATTAAGAAGACAAGTAAAAGAACTGTTTTAGACAATTAATAATTAACTGATATAGGCCAACTGCCTATAAACAAATGAGAATATCCTACAAATATTGTTATTATTTATTCATCTATATATGAGTAATGCCAACATTGTATTGACTTTCTATAGTTGATGCATCTATTGTGCACCCGCCTATTTCACGTCCATTTCAATGCACAACTAAATAAACGTTACTTTTAAAATATACATTGCAAATCCCCACCGCCCCCATGGATTATAATAAACTTTTCTAAGTAGGTTATGTTTACAGTAATGTCATTAATATTCATTGTTCGATACACTCTTTAGCACTTATAATTACTAAATAACTTTATATCTTTAATGTGTTAACTTTTGCAATTTACCTGGCCGACTAGTTTCGAAGTGGAATCCTTCATTATCTGAAGTCTAGTGAAGATCCTGTGCTATTTTCTGGTTTCCTGTTGCGGTGAGGTGTATTCATGATAGTATCGAAAAGGGTGTGTGTTTTGAAATCCAGTTGAGTGTTCAGGATGTGATGTGGGTGTGTTTTTGTATGTTTATAAATTTCATATTGTTCTAGTATGTTAAGTTTCTGGTTTCTTGGTTGGATGTGCAGTATTTTCATGTCATTTCGTTAGAATCGACTCGTAATGTATGACTGAATTGCTGGAATAGACTTTTGAAAAAGAATCGTGTTGCCCAACTCTGGTATGAAGCTGGGACGCGAACCATACTCTGAAGTGCATGGACATATTTTCTAAACATAGCTGGCTGTCGTCGTTCTTGATCCTGATCTTTTGTGTAACAACTAGTAAATTACGTGATAAGCAGTATCAGTTCGTTAGGACAGTCATGGAAATACGCACAAAACACTAGAATGCCCGCTGTCTGTCACTGACTGTGAGTCATCCCAATAAGCAACCATGTCAGGTCTTCGTACTTTTGTCTGGTAATTACCGGCATATTTCCACTCCTACCCTTTAACATTTGATACCATGCGAAACTCCCAAGAAGTATTTCCGTAAAACGCAGAAGAAAGAAAGAAAAAGAAAAAAGTATTAAGAAAAATAAGACATCATTCCAGCTACAGTTACAGACCGAAAGGAACGTTATTTATGTCATCTATTGACAGTAGATAGATAATATTACGTTATAACGTCAGTTTAAAAACCATGCGCTCTCCTGCATATCTTATTTCCTGTATGGAGGGATTAAAAGGGAGATTAACAGTGATCTAATTTTGTAACTAGGAGTATAAAGATCAGTGTTAGCGGTCTGTAAAGCTAGAAATGATACAGTACCCACGTGTGTGACCTTAACACCTTATGACATCAACATTCATTCACAGATTACCGCTCTTTTATTCCGCATGCAGAACAGTGACATTATTTAGTCCTGACAGCTCAGCGAACGCGAAAGAGGGGAAGTAATAGAGTAGAAGTCCGGAGCAACATCCGAGCGGTCTGTAAGGAATGCGTAAGCTAACTGGACTGGAAACATACCCTCTACCACATGCGACATCTGATCTCCGGCAAGAGTGACTAACCCAAACACCCCTTGTAACTAAATGGACTACTCCGGCGACTGGCAGGACTAAATAATCGTACTGTACATACAGAGTGATTCACGAGGAGTTTTCGCCAATTACGGAGCATATTCCTGAAGATATTTTGAGCAAAAACAACAATAAAGATAATTTTGAAAAAACAGAGTGAATTCAGCTACACTACTGACTTATAGCCTACAAACAAGCTTTGTTTTGATCATTCTGACGTTCTACCCAGCGACCAGCTAGGCTAGAGCGACGACCTCGGTAAATAACCAGCCAGGTGCCGTCTTGCACATACCCTAAGCTTACTTCTTTCACAAAACCAACTACACCTATTGGAATCTGCTTCTGTACGATAATGCAAGACCGCAAATCGTCTAGCCCATACCTACACAAACAGCGCTCAACGAGCGCGCGCGCTCCTTCGGAGCGGGAGAGCCTTGTTTAGCGCTGGCCGAAACGGAGAGGAAGATACGTCAGAATGACATAGACTTGCTTTAGGTAGAGGAGAGAAAAACAACCACTCAGTTATCTAGTGGAGTGCAGTGTGTAGGCCTATTCTCAGTAACTGTTTCACGTTGCTTACCTACTGCTACAGTACGGTATGGAGGAATCTAAAAGACGGAACGTAACATTTAACATTTAACGATTTACAGCTCGAATTTATTGATCTTCAATGGGACCTAAGGGCTAAAGATCGTTTGAATAATACTACTAGTCTGGTTGAGTTTTACAAGACTAAACATTAGCAATAATATCCACGACTACACAGGTTGGCTGTGAAAATGATTGCTATGTTTGGCTCAACATTTATATTTGTGAGCAACTGTTTTCGATATTCAACTTTAATAAAGGCAGACTTCGAACATCTGTAACTGATGTTTCATTACGATCAGTAGGCTACTGTTCGTTTCAGCTGCCAACAGCATAAAACCTCGTTTTGATGTACTGATAAATAAAAATATAACAAAATGATATTGTATATTTAAGTAGCTACAGAATTTCTATTATTTCTTTAAAATAAATATTTCTTTATTAATTAATAATAGTCCAAGACAGTTTTTCAAACACTGAACGGGAATTCATTTCATAAGCACTCGTAATAGTACTTCCTTTTGTGCATATTTTGTACGAGATCACCCCTTCTTCCAGTCCACCCTTATACAGAGCGCAGCTAATATCTGCATTCCGCTCATGAGCTGTGAGCTGGCTCGGAGAGCGCAAACCTTGTGCAGGCCTGGTCTAGCCAGTGAATGCCGTATGACCGATTACAAGTAGGAAATACTCCCTTAGCCAGCCAACAGTCCGGACATGAATCCACCTAACTGTGATCTTTTCCCGAAAATGAAAAATCAACTTCGAGGTCAACTTTCTGCAATGTTAAAGGACTTGAATATAGCTGTGACCCAACACATCCGAGAACTAAACTTCAAAGGAGAATTAAGCGGCATCCAAAAGCTACCAAAACGTTGGGAAGCAGTCATAAAACTTCAAGGAGACTATTTTGAACGATCTTGATGTAAGTGGATTGAAAAAGTAAAATGCGTGCCAATGAAGTAAGTGTAAATTATTTCTGGGATCACCCTCGTGAAATATCATGTATTTACTGCGTGTACGTTCTTAACTTGTAAAAGGATTATTTACCTCCAATTACAGGTAAAAGTTTATGTTTAAAACTCGTTTATGTAGATAATTCTGACGTCCTTCGAAGGTTACAGAGATACGAAGTTACACATAATCTACCGCCTGCAAATACTGCAAGTTCCACATATCATACAAAATGACTGCCTGAGTAGATAAGGCATAGTCCAGAGGCGCACTTAGTGATGAACAAACTCAATATTTAACTTTTATGTACTCAATGTTCTACTAGTCTCACGAGTGGGATTGTGCTCTCTGGAGTGCACCAAGCGGCACACTGGTTTGGAACTCACACTGACTGTTTTAATAAAATCTCAGAATCGCTGTTTTAATAAAATCTCAGAATCGCTGAAAGAAAGCGAGAATATTTAACACATTTCCTCTAATTCCATATTCAATCATCCATCCATCCATTCTTTTGCCTGAATCATTATATACATCGTACGTCAATCAGTTAAAACAATATTTCTTGGTGAGCATCACATTTACAAAAAACATTCTTCTCAATTAGGTAGAAGCCGTGAAGAACTTATTTGTCGAAACAGAGACTAGATTAGAGACTATAAGAAAGTATCTACCCTTTATATGGTAAACATTATTATATATCCTATGAGATAATAATAGAGTGGAGCAATGGTAGAATGCATCTACAGCACAAACCGAAACAGTATTATATCTCACACTGCCACACTTACATTCTTCTGGTGAAAGGACCTCTGTTGCCCTCTAATCCAATGCTTACCTGTAAGAAAATAAAGAACCATGTTAAACTGTATAACAATTGGACACAACTGATGAAGAAATCCTTGCAGATCTTTCATTAGATCATATTACAGAGCTCACAAATCTTTAAACCATTTTTAAAATAGTACCGGTACATATAATATGCAATACATTTATTAATATGGGTTAGTGCAGTTTTGTATGTTCTTAAAATATATGTAACAATTATTCTCTTTTTAATATTGAATTGGAATATAAGAGGCCTATTATGTACATTATAATTTAAGTTAAAAAAGATTGAAATCTCTGGGAGATGAGGACTCGGGATAACTCCCTGAATTCATCATCTCGCAGACAAGTGATCCAACTGTTGTGATTTTGTTAATAGTATAGTATATTACGATACAAGGTTGGGAAGTGCTTTTTACAAAATCGAGGTAAAGTTTGAAAAACAAGTAGAGTGAGTTTCCGAAATTTTGTAATGCACAAACGTGTATTGTACAGTATTTTTTACACGACAGTATATTTTGAAAATACATTTTTTTAATATTAATATACAATACCTACGTATGTTAGTCTATAAACAGCTGATTCTCAGCAAGAAGTTTGTCATAGTGTCGGTAGATGGCAGGAGTAGTTTTAATTACAACCCTAGAGCAGTTATTTGTAATATTTCAACATACTTATCTAGGTTGGAAACTTTGAATTCTGTAAAATCAACTTCCAATAGTAGCGGCTGTTTGCTTAACAACGAAAAAACATACTATCGTGCAAAAAGGTATCAAAGATTATCAATTACATTAGCAATATCAATAACAATTGAATAGTGAATTGCGGAATCCTCATATGTCCATTTGAGTAAAATTTTCAGAAGGCACAAAAAATTGATTATATTGTAAAGTGTTTGTTATTCTTAAGTGAGTATTTTTTTTATTGACGCGCAATAACAAGTTAAGGCTGGTTCACAATAAACCGGAAACGAGAATCGGAACGAAAACGAAAACGGTAAAAGTGTTAAAATGTGTACATTTAAATGTATAACGATTAACGAAAAGCTTGCCGGAGCCCGAGATCGGGAACGGATAGTTGGCCAAGTTTCAACTTTGGCGTTCACGTTTCCGATCACAGCCCACTAGATTTATTCTATTGCCATCTAAAAGCTATTTTGTCGTCATATATTTTGTAGCAAGAAGACCGTGATATAACTTATGCATTATTTTGTTCTGTGCTGTGCATCATGGAGCAAGTTTTATTTGATGAGATTCTAATATTCAGTGTTGAGGAAAATCCTCACTTTTACGATAAGCGGCGCGCTGTATAAAGATGAGAAAATGAAGGAGAATACGTGGCTTTCAATAGCTGCATCGGAAGCGAATCATATTTTATTACTGTATTCGTTGTATTACACACTACATATTCACGCTTCAATTCAATAACTACTGTTGTGTTCATTTTTGTTATATTACAAATGTTTCTTCTCTAATTATTTTACGTTCTGGTAGACTTAAAATAGATTGTGATAATAAAGATGCATGTACATATTTATAGTACCGTACCTAATGAAATGTTTCAGCAGAAACTGAAACATTGAAATTTCGAAGTTGTTTAACCTACGTTTATGTTGGCTGCCTTGTACTCATGAGAGAACGCCACTGGTCAATTATACACAAATAACATCAGAATGCGTAATATCGACTTTATATATCGTTATTGACATATCGATATGCATAGTCGTCTACGTTCTCGTTTATTGTGAATAAAAATTTTCATATTCACGTCCTCTGCTTCTCGTTTTCATTCTGGTTCTTGTTCCGGGTTTATTGTGAACCATCCTTTACAGTGTTTGACATACATGAATATCAATTTTAAATTTTACAATTTTCTGGAAAAAAATCTGAGCTGACTGGACATGTGGTGTTCTCGCAAATCACGACCAGCATAGCTGGAATAATGATGGTAATAATCAGTGGCGACTCGTGATAATTTTTGTATGTAGGATATGAGATTGACGACTGATGACTAAAAAGAAACTAATATTAATAATAATATAATATTAGTAATAATAATAGTATTAATATTTGTGAAACTTTGACTCTCACTCTGAGAGAGGAACATAGGTTAAGGGTGTTTGAGAATAAGGTGCTTAGGAAAATATTTGGGGCTAAGCGGGATGAAGTTACAGGAGAATGGAGAAAGTTACACAACGCAGAACTGCACGCATTGTATTCTTCACCTGACATAATTAGGAACATTAAATCCAGACGTTTGAGATGGACAGGGCATGTAGCACGTATGGGCGAATCCAGAAATGCATATAGAGTGTTAGTTGGGAGACCGGAGGGAAAAAGACCTTTAGGGAGGCCGAGACGTAGATGGAGGATAATATTAAAATGGATTTGAGGGAGGTGGGATATGATGATAGAGACTGGATTAATCTTGCACAGGATAGGGACCGATGGCGGGCTTATGTGAGGGCGGCAATGAACCTTCGGGTTCCTTAAAAGCCATTTGTAAGTAAGTAATAATAGTAATAATAATAATAATAATAATAATAATAATAATAATAATAATAGAGCATGCAAAATCAATACAAGTAGGCCTATGTTAGTCTTTGACTCACCATTGTGGAAATGGAAATTTATTTGTAGTGAAGTTCGATTCTCCTCCCCGTTTTAGTTGCGAAGATGGCTCCAAAGCCATTGTATTGTCCGATATTTACCGATGCTCCGTCGTACGTTTGCGAAATTAATTTCTTGCTACAGTTAAATTCTTCTAAATGACCATATACAACTTCAGATATTCTTTCTGCTGTCCTGTCATCTGAAAGTCATGTTAATTCTTGTATTTATTGTAGCTTATTTTATTTATCTTTATGTAATTTTGTTTTTATTCATTTTATTATTTATATTATATCATGTTAAATTACTAATCATTGCTTTATTCTATTCTTTTAAAATGATCAATAAACTGCATTTAAGAAGGCTACAAGGGTACTTGAAAATTCTTATTGTAGTCTCTGAGAGCGTCTCCACTACCCAGAAAGAAGGATCGTAGTATTAGAATACGCGGTCATATCCTCAAACACGGTTAAACTTAAGCCATACCTCTCCCTCCGCACTCTCTCCTGTCCCCTAACTTCACAGCTAGAAAAAACCGTTTGCTATAAGATATTTGGATGGTTCCTCGAAATTATTTCTGCGCTGTGCAGTGGCGACAACTCACGACAGAAAGTGGAAGCTTAAAGGAAATCATTACATCGGGACGCATTGAAAATCAAAATCTGTAATTAAAATGTTTTGTGCGAGATCGTGCGTATTTGCTTGGTTTCCGCACAAAACCAATCCGCGGAAAGTCTAAAATTCCACATTCAGTATTCCCAACCTAACACATAAAATTTTCCTCTTCTTGCCGCTTAAGTGACATATTGATTTTACTGTTTTAGGCTTCTAACATATTATTTTTAGAGACGTTCAATATAGTAATAATTATAAATTGAAACTTACCACTGCAATTTCACCTAAATTGCAATGTTAATTATTGTTTTTAAATATTTGCAAAAATTAAGCAAACTCTACAACTCCACTAAAGTTACTGGATTCGTGATGCAAGTAACATTAAAAGCCGTGAAAAAATCAACAAGATTCCAGATGCCGATGTTATTACTGCAATATGTTATATAAATAATATTGTTAAAATATTAAAATGAAAAATAAATCATTATATAACCTTACCGTTTGTTTTAAGTTCGCATTTATGGACTGTCGTGGTAAAAAATACAGACGTATATCACGGCCTGCTGGAGTATAGTAAACACAGAAAACATTTTATAGCAACAATGTTGAAGAAAGATATTTTTGTTTTAAAAATTTGCCTTCATTGAACAGAAACCAAGATGGAGATTTCATTGCAACTAATTAGAAATTCCTCTTTCAGGTATGTAAGAAACGATCTTCGCACATAATAATGTACGATACATGAGCGGTATGTTTTCTTTCAATTCTCGAAATTAGCTCAACTACGTTTCGCTTTTTCAAACTTTTCCTCGAACATGAAAACTTCAACATACCGCTCTTGTAACGCATATTACTATTCTATCCTCAGAGGCACGAAATTAAACTGTAGGATCACCCTCATATCCTTCATGGAGGAATCGCCACTGGTAATAATGACAACATATGCCTTGTTAAAGCTGATTCGTTGGGCAGTGGTGCGCACAAATCATTTGACAGGTTATTTAAAGTAATAAATTTATTAGTGACTATAAGAAAGTATCTACCATTTATGGTAAACAATATCTTATATTCTAAGAGATAACAATAGAGTGGAGCAGTGGTGCAAAGCATCGACAGCAGAAACTGAAACAATATTATGTCTCACTTTGCCCCAATTACAATCTTGGTTTCTCTGGTGAAAGGTCCTCTATTGCTGGTGTCGTCGTCGCTATAGAACGGTTCATCTTTCACCGTCTTTCGTTACAATCGGAGGATCGGAGATAGTGAACGGTGAGGAGGTTCGAAGCCGCAACCATCTTGTCACGAACAATAGATCTGCGGTGGCACTGCCTGGGCGTGTCTGCGTGTCCTTCATTGTGCGGTCAGGATCCGGACACGCCTGCGTGCTAATGGTGGTACTTCTCTCCCGCACCTGGACCTTGATCTAACCTCCAAATCTAGACCAATTGTTTGTTAACGAGAGCATACACACAACGAGAAAATTTTACGTAATAGAGTTAAGGAAAGCTAATAAAAGAAATCGAAAAACAATATGAAATTGACTCACGGATAGGGCCATTTTATCCCTACGCCACAGTAGACAGTGGGCTAGGAAGGCAAGTTTCACTTGTCTATCTTCTTTAACAAAATGACACACCACGTATAAAAAAGCACCTACGGCAGAATATGATAATATTCTAGCAATACAAATCTGTGTATGGATTTGTTATAGTTTCAGCGTTCCTGTAAAGGTGCGTACACACTTAGCGAACGAACAACGAACGAACGACAAACGAATGCATTCGCTGACTGAAATCGGAACGTGTACGGTCTGCAGCAAAGGCAAACCGATCGTTTGGTTTGCCTTTTGAAGTGATCCGTCGCTTGTCGGTACATCAAAGGAAGTTGGTATTGGTTGTGGACGGGATTTGCCACTACAGTAGTTGGTAGTTCGTAGCAGAACGCAGCGCTTAGTTCAATTTCACCAACAGGATGTCGAAACTGGAGTGGACGGAAGACGCTGTTATAAATCTTATTAATGCATATAGGAAGCAGGAAACTTTATGGAATCCCAAGCATCCTACTTACCACAATAAAGTAAGAAAACATGATGTTTGGGAAGCTAAAACACGTGCAAAATTTGAAAATTATTTTTGTTTATTTATTTTCAGTGGATACATGTTTGTTGTTTATTGTAGGAGCAGAAGTAAAAAGATTGAGTCCTACTGACATCATTCCGGAGGGAAAGACAGAAGTCCACAAAAAGATCTGGAATGGGGAGTGATGAAGTGTAACTGAGTCACGTATAAACATATGTCGTTCCTTTTGGACAAATTCACGCCCAGAAAAAACAAAGTTCCAACCTTGTGCACACAAAATAAATTATTGGCACAGAAAAGTGCCTTTTCGTAAGCATGGTGCGCATTCGACAAACACAGACAAATTTCTCTTTTTAGTATTTTAAGATGATTATTGTTAGTGAGGTATCCGTGTACTGAAACTTTCCCTGTCTTGCAGTCGTACCTTAATAAAATCTTCCAGTTCCTCAATTATAGCTGTACATACTTCTGGAACAATCCTGGTAATTAGCCGTTTCGACACTTTGAATAAATACATTAAACTTGTATACGAATCTCTTGTAGCGAGATATCGAAGTGTTAATGCTAGCCTTTCCTGAATAGATATTGCTTCTCGCCAGCTTGTGTCTTTCTTGAAATTTTTGGCCCTATTTTGCACAGTAATATTTCGAAGTCAGTTTCTGAAATGGGACAGAAGTTGTGAAACTTCGACGTAAATCATGAAGCAAGTCAGTGCCTCTATATTGATTACGACTTTCGTAGAGTGGCGTCTGCCACCATCGCCTTTTTGTTTCTTAACTTTCTTTTTGTTAAACTGCCTATAATAACAACGGCAGCACTTGCTAATAATATTTTCGTCTGCCATTATTGCGGGTAATCAGCGAACGTGAATGTTTTCTGACCATTTGCGAATGATTTGTAAGTTGACCAAACAGCGAACGAACAACGAAGTTTCGCTTCATCATTCGTTCGTTGTTCGTTCGCTAAGTGTGTATGCACCTTAAGAGGAAGGCAGAGAGATGGAAAAGAGGGGGAAATATGTTGTTAAGTACGGTATTTGTTAATAACGCCCCACACCATGCCGTAATGATCTAAAGGTGCATCTATACTGTCTTGTACTTAGTTGTACGAACTTTAGAAAAAATGTACAAAAGATGTGGTCGAAAGAAAACGGACAAAATATTTGTGGACCTATGATATTAATGGACAATATTGAAAATGGACCAATTCTTAATGGACAAAAAAGTTGACGAAATGAATAATTTCGAGGAAAAATTCGTTAACATCGAACCCGGGACCTTTGGTTTAACGTACCAACGCTCTACCAACTGAGCTACCCGGGAACTCTACCACACAACGATCCAATTTTTCCCTCTATATCCACAGACCTCAAAGTGGATCGGTGTCTGGTAGAGTTCCCGGGTAGCTCAGTTTGTAGAGCGCTGGTACGTTAAATCAAAGGTCCCGGGTTCGATGCCCGGCCCCGGAACAATTTTTCCCCTCGAAATTATTCAAATCATCTTTACAGGAGTTATACCTGAAAGCTTGATTTGCATAGTACACGTCACTGTTCGTTAACAGAAAACCACAATTTAAGTCACACAGAGTTAGTGTGCACTCAACGTTGGTTGCTTGACGGTTGTCAGCCCACTTTGAGGTCTGTGGATATAGAGGGAAAAATTGGATCGGTGTCTGGTAGAGTTCCCGGTAGCTCAGTTGGTAGAGCGTTGGTACGTTTCAAACCAAAGGTCCCGGGTTCGATGCCCGGCCCCGGAACAATTTTTCCTTCGAAATTATTCAAATCAACTTTTGACGGTTGTCAGCCCACTCTGAGGTCTGTGGATATAGAGGGAAAAATTGGATCGGTGTCTGGTAGAGTTCCCGGGTAGCTCAGTTGGTAGAGCGTTGGTACGTTAAACCAAAGGTTCCGGGTTCGATGCCCGGCCCCGGAACAATTTTTCCCTCGAAATTATTCAAATCAACTTTACAGGGAGTTATTTCCTGAAAGCTTGATTTGTATAGTACACGTCACTGTTCGTTAACAGAAAACCACAATTTAAGTCGCACAGAGTTAGTGTGCACTCAACGTTGGTTGCTTGACGGTTGTCAGCCCACTTGAGTTCTGTGGATATAGAGGGAAAAAGTGGATATGTCTGGTAGAGTTCCCGGGTAGCTCAGTTGGTAGAGCGTTGGTACGTTAAACCAAAGGTCCCGGGTTCGATGCCCGGCCCCGGAACAATTTTTCCCTCGAAATTATTCAAATCAACTTTACAGGAAGTTATACCTGAAAGCTTGATTTGCAAGTTGACGAAATGTCCGTGTACTAAATGAAGATGGATTACATGACTGTGGACAATATAAAGTGGACAAACTGACCTGGAATTATTTTAAATATATTAATTGAAATACTGCTCAGCCCCGGTTGCGATGCAGAGTCTACGAGTTTGACAAGCTCCCGACATTAATGAATTGTGCTTTTGCGCCCGTGACTTCACTTAGGTTTAGGATGACAAGACAAGTGTGAAGACTGTTAAGTGTGACGCGTATCTTTACCGTGCATCAATACACTATCACGACATGAAGATTTTGGTACTCAGAAAACTGTAAAAACCTAAGATTTCTTGTAGCAAGATCGTCCATTGTATCCGAGGCCATTAAAATGTCTTTAACAATGACTATGAAAGAAGCACGACAATAATTCCTCTACGGAATTGCTCCTGCGTATTAGGATTCCAGCCACCGAGAGAAGGCGGAGGCACGCGAAGAATGCAGCTCACAGCATTTCACTTTCTGAGAATCACGCCTTCGAGACCGGCACGTTGTACAAAAACCTCACGTTCACGACAAACTGTCTCCTTGCTGCTTCAAAGCATCCTTCCCAGATGTTACAATCAATCAGCGTGCAATGCATGCGAAAAAAGCAAAATGTTTCCACGTTTCTAATCAGTTTAAGGTTGTGTGTGACCAAACATTATCCAACAAGACGGTATCTAGACATTTAATCAGAATTTCATTAAATAGAATACTTCACGACACTTTTATCGTGATGTAAATGCTGTGAACGTCAATAATATAATCTACGCTTTCCTGATAGGAGATATCAAAACAAAAGAAAAGAGATTGCGTGTTTTCAATGGGCTTACGTTTGATATGAGCTGCATTTATGTAAATATGTACCAGTGGGTGACGAATTGAAGCTGAATGGAAAAAACTGGTAGTTAAGCAGAATATAGTGCTTGTCTATAGCAGTGGTCTTCAATTTCAATGGCTAAGAAGTGATATCTCGTATCGTATGTACACTTAGCGGCAAAAAGAATGGGCCGACTCTTGATCGATAGAAATGCTAAGTTCTATCGCGCGGTTCACTCGTGTAAACGTAAAGCACTGCAAGGCATTGCTGTGGCGTCTCTTCATTGAAAGTCGTCCGTCTATAATGTAGTAAACCTTACGAGCAATGTGTGACCCAGTGGTAAGAAGTCTGACATCTGTACCCAGTGGCGGCTGGTGGTTTGAAAATGTGGTGGTGCACAATGGATATGGAAGAGGAGTTAAACATACTTTACTTTAAAGTTTAAAACCGTGTATACCTGAGGGGGTATACATATAAAGCTAATTTATATGCAATTAATAAGTAAAATGACTAAATACAAGCATACCTATTTATATAGAAAGTCCAGAAGTGTAAGAGATCGTGGGCGGAGCTCTCTATATTGCGATTTACCCCTCATGAAAAACATTTGAGCACAGAATCGTTATCAGAATGCTACCAAGTACCAAGTGCAACATTTTCGTTCATAAAATGCAAATGCAGCTTTCGTAGGCTGTCGGGAGATAGCAGCGCTTATTGTCAGAACGACAACTCTTAGAACTTTAAAGCAAAATACAAGCTCCTTTATGTATTGTGCCGTTTGTGTGCATGTAGATTGAGAAAGTAATATGCGAAATATGCGACTGTTCGTTGCACAAGCGGAATGAATACATTTTTCATGCATATTACTTCGGACAAATGTCCAGTTGAAACAGATACTTTCGCAGTGAATTTAGTTCCTTCTGCACTGACGTTGGTGTCCATGTCAGGGAGTGCGACAAACCGTTCTCAATGAGGTACGCAGTGGACCACGCCTCTAACCCCCCTGTCCCCGCACTAGCCGAACATCTCTATAAACTACCTTCCCTAGATTTTCAACGTCTTTGCAAACCAAGAGGCTCGAAGGCTCCTGCAGACGTACAAAACAAGACGTCAGCTGCAGATAGTCATGAATGAAAATTGTAAAATAAAATTCTATTTTTAATAGTAACAAAGCCGGGAGATTAGGAACATTACTGGGGGGTGTACAAACCTGCAACCCCCTTGAGAAGCCGCCACTGTAGACCGTACCAGAGGTTGTGAGTTCGCCTCCCGATACGGTGAAATTATTTTTTTTTATTTTAATTTTTACTTAATTTATTAGTTTAAATGTGAAATGGCATTTGTTAACAAACTTCGTTATGCCTGCCTTGTAGAAATATTATTGTCCATCACCTGTGGGCTATTAATAGGTGAGACCTAAAATAAAAATACCGGACGCATATCAAACACAAATAAATAATTAAATTAACAAAAACAAACAATTTGTTAATATATTAACAAAAAAGGCCTGTGGTGGGGACTAGTAGCTCGTCCACAAACCACCTGCGTCAATAACTGCCCTCATTCGCGGGACATGGAGTCCACAAGATTATCATCAGACCTAACTTCCTCTTATCCTCCGTACTTCACGTCACAGCTCAACCCTCCTTTTAGTTTACGTTCCAATGTTCGTATTACGATGCAGGCAACTCCAAAGCCTGATTCACAGTATCATGATTGGATTTTACGAATAACTTTCCAACTAATGATAATCGGACACATGTTCATATGACATTTTATGCTCAAAATGGTCTGTAGAAATGATTCCTAAAGCGCGGGTCATTAGTCGTGAAATGTCCTGTAAGTATAGGCCTACTTCTCCTTTGCAAGATCTTCTACTCGAGGACAAAATATTAGTTAAATGTAAAATTTTGTGAAGATAATAATAATAATAATAATAATAATAATAATAATAATAATAATAATAATAATACTTACTTACTGGCTTTTAAGGAACCCGGAGGTTCATTGCCGCCCTCACATAGGTCCCTATCCTCAGCAAGATCAATCCAGTAATAATAATAGTAATAATAATAATAATAATAATAATAATAATGTAGCTAAACTAAATGACCACTTTTGAAAATATGAGGTAACACTTCTTAACCACCGATATACTGTTTTCCATCTCATGTGTTCTCATCTATAAATTTTCTCCCCTTTGAGTCGATTCTTGTGCTTTCTTCCTGGATTTTTTAAAACTGCTCAGTCGACTGATTTCTTTCGCGATCTAATCCAGTTTTTCTAAGTTAAGATGTTTGACTAGTTTCCTGCAGGAAGCGTCCGTTGGTCCTGTAGTTAATGGTGCGTGCTGTACACGGCCCCTTCTCTCCGAGTGTGCAAGAAGTGGAATCGATGCATGACACAGCCCGAGTATCAACATCAAATGTCTTCAACTTGTCGCTATAAATCTATTAACCATTGCAGATTTCTCCAAATGTTTGTCTAAAGCAGTCAGAAACGAAAGCTCTCATCAAGAACACGTCTGCTCTAGATTGATAATGTGTCGTACCAGCAACCGGAAAGTTTTATGTTTCAAATAATAGTCTACATGACTTCCGTAATCTCTGTAAGTCATGGTTTGAAACAGACGCAAAACTATTTAATATCAGTTATGTATCAGAAGAAAACTTAAGTTTTATCGTTTCGTAAAAATCTCATACTTGCGTCTTATTAGAAGGAAATGACAACACATAAAGTGCCATTATTACACTGAATCATATCACCACCACCACCTAAAGCAAAATATCATCTAAGAGATAAGCAAAACATGCTGTTAAATGTGCAGAATAATATTATAACTCTTGCCCCTTCATAAATGTCCCAAAAAATTGTTTTGTGAAAATAAAATATTTCGAATCCATCTAATTCAGCACAATCACAAGCTCCAACCACTAACTGTATTATGAAACCACTCAGTTTTACTGACTTTGGACTAAGGATTAGGTGTTCTTAGTTTAATTTTTTGAGTTTCTTTAGCATTTAAGCGTAAATTCTTCTTCTTGCTTATTCCTCCGATGTACGAAATCGGGCTGTAATTATGATACATTGATAATGCTAATGGAAGAACAAAAGGTGGTTTGCAAGGGCAGGTCCAGTTGAATTATTCAGGAGATATGGATTCTATTCTTATATAGCAGTTTTCAAATAAAAATCCAGTTGTATTCAGGAGATATGACTTCTATAGGCCTACTTCTATGGTGGCTTTCAAGGGCAAATACAAATAATTGAGATATGCTTTTATACTTCTATGATAGTTTTTAAGGACAAGTCCAATTGAGGGATGTTTTTCACAAAACTCGTTATCTACATTTTTTCGATTTTGAGGTTTTAGCGTATCCTATGTTTTTGGGTCAGGAGAATCCAATGGTGCTATCAGAATTAAGCTAAAGTTGGTAAGTATATCAGTAAATGGATCTTGAAATAAAAGAGATTTTTCAAAACTCGTATCTACAGTTGTGTATTTTAGAAAAGAGTTGTCTTGAAAAAAGAAGATTTTGTAGATAACGAGTTTTGTGAAAACGCCAAGAGATATGCCTTCTATACTTCTATGGTGGTTTTCAAGGGCAGGTTCAATTGTGATATTCAGGAGGTATGCCTTCTATACTTCTATAGTAGTTTCCAAAGGAAGATCCAGTTGTGGTATTCAGGAGATATGACTTCTATAGACCTACTTCTATGGTGGCTTTCAAGAACAAGTACAATTGAGATATGGTTCTATAATTCTATGATGGTTTTCAAGGGCAGGTCCAATTGTTATATGCAAGAGATATGCCTTCTAAACTTCTATGGTGGTTTTCAAGGGCAGGTTCAATTGTGGAATTCAGGAGGTATGCCTTCTATATTTATATAGCAGTTTTGAAAGAAAGCTCCAGTTGTGATATTCAAGAGATATGACTTCTATAGACCTACTTCTATGGTGGCTTTCAAGAACAAGTACAATTAATTGAGATATGCTTATATACTTCTATGATGGTTTTCAAGGGCAGGTCCAATTGTTATATTCAAGGGATGTGCCTTCTATACTTCTATGGTGATTTTCAAGGACAGGTTCAATTGTGGTATTCAGGAGATATGCCTTCTATACTTCTATAAGGGTTAGCAAAGGCAGGTCCAGTTGTGGTATTGAGGAGGTACGACTTCTATAAGCCTACTCGATGGTGGCTTTCAAGGTCAAGTACAATTCATTGAGGTGTGCCTTTTATACTTCTAATGGTGGTTTTCAAGGACAGGTACACTTGTCATATTCAAAGGATATGCCTTCTATACTTCTACAGTCTATCAAGGGCAGGTCTAATAAATTGTAGTATTCAGGACATATGGCTTCTGTATTTCTATGGTGGTTATCAAAGACTAGTCCAGTTGTGGTATGCAGGAGATATAGCTTCTATACTTACATGATGCTTTTTAGGGGAAAGACTAGTTGTGGTACTCAGGAAATTTGCCTTCTATTCTTCTATCGTGATTAGCAAGCGCATCATCATCATCATCGTCCTTCCAGGTATTAGGCCTAGTGGCCTGTTACGGTCTCCGCCCATCTTTACAGGGGGCGTCCCAAAGAGGCAAGGCAACCCCACCACTGAACTTACTACTTGGCTAGCAACCGATTAGTAGGACATTTATGTGCTTTCAAGTCTCCGAACAGCAAGCGCAAGTACAATTAATTGAGATATGCTTATATACTTCTATGATGGTTTTCAAGGGCAGGTTCAATTATGTAATTCAAGAGATATGCCTTCTATGCTTTAATGGTTTTCAAGGACAAATCCAGTTGTGTCAACCGGCTATATGAAGGAGGGAAACGACGCCATCTGCTGAAATTATGGTAATTGAGGACATGCGCCGCTTATTCCAGGGTAGAGAATTTAATTTCGTATGCCAGCCGTTTATGTTTTAGGATAATCTCTGTGCGATTTTAGTCAATTCGTCTGTGAACGCTAACGAAGCATAATCAGTAATTTGGTAGGCCTATTCAATATTTTACTTTATAGCCGATGTACTTATCGCATTTATTTCATTATTATCATTACATTGTTGAGTAGACTGCACAGCGTTTGTCTGCCAGATGGTATAAATTCCACCCACAATTTTGTCAAGATCTCCTCCGCCCAGAGGGAATACGAAACGTGCTAAGAATAGCAGAGGGTCCTGGAATTGCAGCCCGGAACTGCACGCCGCGCCGGCACGCTCGCCTCCAACAGCTGGCGGCCTCGCGACGGCCGGGTAGGGCCGGGCTGAGTCCAATTCCAGTTGGTCATTAACTCCGTCAATGAGAACAGATGACTGAGCAGTTCCGTCAGGTAAACACGGCTTCCTGGATACTGCCAGCAATTCAGAAATACGGTAATGGCTTTCTGCATAATATAAAGGCTACACAAAACACCGTGTTGAGTATAATGCGGCCAAATGAACGCGGCTTTTATCAATCAGACAATGGCTTTGTGGCAGGTGGATCCGAGTTCAACATCCGGATGACTCACACGGTTTTCAGTGGGTTTCGCACAGAGATAAAAATTTTCTACACTTACGAATGAATTTATGCGACATAGATAACGACATGAGCCCAAGAAACAGAGCTAAACAATTTAATACGCTGCATAATATGCGGTTACACAATGCACATATACAGAGACAGCTTTTATTTTTAATTCAATTGTTATTCTGCCCGAGTTTTTTAATGTACTTCACTCCCAAGCTTCTACTAATGAAGTTCCAACCGTCCTCCACACAGATCCAAGGCCGCATATGCAGTCAAAGTCGCCTTATGGTCATAGTAAACAGTATTGAGTTAGTGAATATAGTACGTTCCAGAAATATGGTTGCGTTTTGCAGTGAAGAAAGAGAATTCAATATTGAATCATATTTTCACACAGATACTGTGCTTCCGTTTGCTTACGTCGCATTCCGGTCCCCCCCCCTCACCTGCTTATGCTCGCCCCTCTATAAAGGCTAATGGGTGGGCTGTCCTAAATCTTTTCTGAAAACATTAATTTCTGTTAGGAATTGGACGTCTACGTAATATTATACAACTGTTTAAAATAACTTAAATAAAAGGGCTTCGTTAAGTAATTAACTGTCACGTGATTTCCCCCCTTTCTACGATCCTGCGACAAAACTACTTGGACGGACAGTAGATAGCATGTCTGAGTAATTTTATCTTTTCGGATCGGGCAGGAGTGAAGATTGAATTTACAGTACGTAAGGTACTCTTTTATAGAGTAGGTACAGAATTATTTCAACATGAGTTACTAGTACGAAGGACGAAACTGGTAATTGGAATTAGGTACAATTGTCTATAGTGCGATAATATGCACAAAAGAACTGAAGCCTGTATCGAAATGGACGGCCACCATTTTTCAAAAATGTTTTTAAATATCCATATTATGGTTATTTTTAAATTTTAATGTACTCTCCATATTGTATGCTAATGTGCTGTAGACAGTATACTACACATTGCATAATAAATATGTCCGCATGGGTAGCTCAGTTCGTGAGTAAAACACTTATTGTTAATACTGTACTGTATTTTTATTAAAGAAAAACTTAATGAAAATTATCAAACTCAAAATCGTGATATTTCCTAGTTTACGTAAATGAATGAACACTTTTCTTCTCTCCTATACCTAGTAAAGTGATCTGTTTGTATTTTACGCCAGTATCATCAAACTTCGTCGTGGAAGGGGGTAGCAAACGGTGTTTCCAGTTCTCAACCGTTAATCCAAAGGTATAGCCAGGTTAATATTAGAAATATTAGTAAAAATAAAATGATGTCCCGGTACAAAGTAATTCAAAAGCCTGTACTCAAACCTGAAGTAACTTACACAGGTTTAGAATATAACAATTTCACAGCAGGAACTCATATTCTAAGTAATCCTGAGTCTCTATGGATACTATTCATAGACATTTCGCAGCACGCGCTACGAGCGTACTAAGCTAGCCCCGGCTATCCACTGGTTACTTGTACAGAATTCAAATCATATCCTATCGCTAACACTGGTTTATGAATACCAAAAACGCTGATCATCCACCGGAAGCCCGCGCTAAAAATGTCTATGAATCAGCGTTTTTCGTATTCATAAACCAGTGTTAGCGATAGGATATGATTTGAATTCTGTACAAGTAACCAGTGGATAGCCGGGGCTAGCTTAGTACGCTTCATTGTAGCGCGTGCTGCGAAATGTATATGAATAGCACCCTACAAGTCTATGAATGTCAGAAACTACAAGATGAACATACCAATGAAATAAGAGTAATTTATTGAAACAAATTTAAAACTTTTGTATTAAGGCGTACACTAAAATTTGTTCGAACTAGCGACGATCACATTCAGTGCATGCATAGAATCACTCTCCAAAATACCTTAGGTAGCTCCCAAACTACATCAGATGCTGCAAGTAACCCGACTAAAAGTGCTTCTGCATCTTCGACCAGTCTCTGGTAAACGAGGATTTTGATATGCTCCCAAGAGAAGTAGTTGAGAGCCATCAAGTCAGGGGAACGAGATGGCCATTTGATCGGACCTTCTCTTCCGATTCAACGCCAGGGATATGCGAGATTTATTAAGTCACCTACAGCAGCAGTAACGTGTGTTAGTGCACCGTCTTGTTACATTTGCATTTGCTGACGTACAATAAGCGACACGCTTTCTAACAGTTCAGGAACAAGTTGCTGTAAAAAGTTGTAAATCTTCCCATTTAAACGTGGTGGCACGAGGTAATGTGTAAAGTGTGATTACATGCGCAACATAGCTCCTGATATTGAGGTCTTGTACTGACTAAGGTTACATCGGAGACAACAGGTTCCTATTCGAAAAATGTCATATTTCTCTCAGTTCGAACAAAACCTTTTTAATCACCCGGTGTGCCGCGAAATAATTTAGTAGCGAGCTAATGACAGTTGGATGAGTACGTCATTTCTAGCTATGAGTTTCCTCCTCATACATCGCATTGGGTACCAGAATGACAGTATCTCCAGTTCTCAATAATAAATCAAGATTATCTAGAGCTGGGGATTATCATTGATGCAAATTCGTAACGGAGTTAGCAAGTGACGTATGCGCATGTGACTGATTTGAAGCTTCGAACAAACTACACCGAGTTGATATATGATGATGATGATGATGATGACGACCACCTTAATTTCTCAATGTTTTTACGGTCTTACCTCCTTGTCCTTTTCGCCTTTTTGTGGTGACTTTAAATTCTATAGCAATGGCAAAGGAAGTTTTTTATAGAAAAATGACCATCTTCTGTGAACTTCTGGGGAAAGCAATAAGGAAGAGACTAGTGAGTGCTTTGTGTGGAGTGTGATTTTGAATGGGGCAAAAATATGGACGTTATTAAAAATGGAGCGTGTGAAATGGACAGACAGAATAAGAAACGAAGCTGTGTTGGAAAGAGTGGATAAAGAAAGAATGATGCTGAAACTGATCAGGAAGAGGAAAAGAAATTGGTTAGGTAATTGGTTGAGAAGAAACTGCCTACTGGAGGATGCAATGGAAGGAATAGTAAACGGGAGAAGAATTCGGTGTAGAAGAAGATATCAGATGATAGACGACATTAAGATATATGGATCATATGCGAAGACTAAGAGGAAGGCGAAAAAAGAAAGATTGGAAAATGCTGGGCTTGCAGCGAAATACTTGCCCTTGGAAAGAACACTAAGGCCCAATTGTATAAAACTCCCTGTCTAAAGATCAACTTTGATCGAAGATCGGAAAGTGAACTGAGTTCAGACACTTCTTCTATTGTATAAAACTTTTCTGCGATCAAATTACCTTGGTTCAAATGCAATCTAAGTTCACGTGAAAAGGATATGGCAACATCACATAAACAGGTGAAGTATGTGATGCGCGCGCCATGTTGTACAGGTTTGTTCAGTGTTGCCAATTTAGCGACTTTAACTCTTTTTCAATGAAAATTTCTTTTAACTTTTATATTGCTTAAATAGGGATTTAGCGACCGTTTTAGCACCCCATAGTGACAAAACGTAACCTTTCTTTGTTGATAATGAAAATCTAGCGACTTTCCAGCTACTTTTTGGCGACTTTCCGTACACTCGGTTGGAGACACTGGTTTGTTTCGTGCATTGTAAATAATGGCGGACAATAAGAAGGTTTATCGTTCTCCAAGTTGTTATCATGTTATGGTGTTTGATACTGCTAAACATAATACATCTTTATAAAACGACAATTTTCTTTTAGTAATACAGTTAATTGAAAATTTATGAATGTACCTATCATATCCATTAATAATTAATGGTTGTTATAAACATAATATAATTATAGGTTATGTTATTTCATACTGCTGAATGCGGTAAACCCTTATAAAATATAAGAATGTTTGTGAATTAAGGCAGGAAACCGAATATATATATATATATATATATATATAATATATATATATATATAAATGTACCTACCATATCTATTAATATTAATAATAATGGTTATTCTTTTTGCAGAGTCTGCCACTCGTATATTTCAAACAGAAAATAAATAACTGAACTTTGCTCATCTAACTTAATCGGAGAAATTTCTTCAGTCAAAGTTGACTTTAGTTTAAGGCAAATTAATCTCAGATTAGACTTTATACAACACAAAATTCCAAGTTCAGCTATAACGAGGATCAATTTAACCTCTGATCTAAGATTAAATGGTTTATACAATCGGCCGTAAATGAATGAGCGTACAATTAAGTAGATAAACTTCCGTGCATTCCGCAGCACAATGCCAATGGCAGATGTCATATCTCGTTAAAGCCTGAATTGTTTTAAAAGCCGAGAATGTTTCAGTCACGCATTTGTGTTTGTATATTTTATTCAACATGCAATGATTATAGACCGAGATTAAAGGAAAGCTCAACCCTTTACGAGAGAGAGAGATCAATACCGGAATTTGAAAGGACGATTGTCTCCTTGCTGGGTCAGGC
This sequence comes from Periplaneta americana, assembly GCA_025594305.2. NCBI lineage: Eukaryota > Metazoa > Arthropoda > Insecta > Blattodea > Blattidae > Periplaneta > Periplaneta americana. The sequence goes on along the minus strand of JAJSOF020000011.1, from coordinate 144,035,262 downwards.
AACCTGGCTCAAGAAGGTACGGAGTCCATCAGCTGAATGATTTATTGTAGCGAAGAGTGGGATGATGGATGAGGCCAAGAGCTCGTGAAGGAAGCGGCTTTCCTTGCAAGTTGTTGTTGCTGTTTCATGTTGGGGCACTTTTATATAATATACGTAGTTTTTATGCTTTTTATTTACTGCACGAAATAATCTTCTCTAACATCAATTGCTGAAACATTTCACTAAGAAACACTGACGTGAATGTCAAATAACTGTCACCAGATTCAGGACAATTCATTGTGCTGCAAACCACGAGTTTATGAAGTTATGTTTACTATCATGCTTACATGTTTGAATATAAAATATTGCTGAAATAAAAACTGACTGTATATTAAATTTATTTCACATATATGTCGGAAAATGGACATATTTTAGCATAAAGTAATGTGTAAGATTTTCGTCTTTTTAATTACTGACGTTATAATTGTGTGTGTTTTTTTTCCTATTATTTTTTATAGTGTGTATATGTTTTTTCTCACATTTATATTTATTACTAGCCGTACCCGTGCGCTCCGCTGCACCCGTTAGAAATAAATATAAAGTAATTACATAATTAAAATAGGACATTTGATCCAGGGAACATTCGTGTTTGATACAAGGAAAAATCGTTTAATTACATACTTACTTACAAATGGCTTTTAAGGAACCCGAAGGTTCATTGCCGCCCTCAAATAAGCCCGCCAGCGGTCCCTATCCTGTGCAAGATTAATCCGGTCTCTATCACCATACCCCACCTCCCTCAAATCCATTTTAATATTATCCTCCCATCTACGTCTCGGCCTCCCTAAAGGTCTTTTTCCTCCGGTCTCCCAACTAACACTCTATATGCATTTCTGGATTCGCCCATACGTGCTACATGCCCTGCCCATCTCAAACGTCTGGATTTAATGTTCCTAATTATGTCAGGTGAAGAATACAATGCGTGTAGTTCTGTGTTGTGTAACTTTCTCCATTCTCCTGTAACTTCATCCCGCTTAGCCCCAAATATTTTCCTAAGCACCTTATTCTCAAACACCCTGAACCTATGTTCCTCTCTCAGAGTGAGAGTCCAAGTTTCACAACCATACAGAACAACCGGTAATATAACTGTTTTATAAATTCTAACTTTCAGATTTTTGACAGCAGACTGGATGATAAGAGCTTCTCAACCGAATAATAACACGCATTTCCCATATTTATTCTGCGTTTAATTTCCTCCCGAGTGTCATTTATATTTGTTACTGTTGCTCCAAGATATTTGAATTTTCCACCTCTTCGAAGGATAAATCTCCAATTTTTATATTTCCATTTCGTACAATATTCTGGTCACGAGACATAATCATATACTTTGTCTTTTCGGGATTTACTTCCAAACCGATCGCTCTACTTGCTTCAAGTAAAATTTCCGTATTTTCCCTAATCGTTTGTGTATTTTCTCCTAACATATTCACGTCATCTGCATAGACAAGAAGCTGATGTAACCCGTTCAATTCCAAACCCTGCCTGTTATCCTGAACTTTCCTAATGGCATATTCTAGCGCGAAGTTAAAAGTAAAGGTGATAGTGCATCTCCTGCTTTAGCCCGCAGTGAATTGGAAAAGCATCAGATAGAAACTGACCTATACGGACTCTGCTGTACGTTTCACTGAGACACATTTTAATTAATCGAACTAGTTTCTTGGGAATACCAAATTCAATAAGAATATCGTATAATACTTCCTCTTCACCGAGTCATATGCCTTTTTGTAATCTATGAATAACTGATGTACTGTACCCTTATACTCCCATTTTTTCTCCATTATCTGTCGAATACAAAAATTTGATCAATAGTCGATCTATTACGCCGAAAACCGCACTGATGATTCCCAATAATTTCATCTAGATATGGAGTTAATCTTCTCAAAAGAATATTGGACAAAATTTTGTACGACGTCAACAAAAGTGATATTCCTCGAAAGTTACCACAGTTGGTTTTGTCCCCTTTTTAAAAATAGGTACAATTATGGACTCCTTCCATTGTTCCGGTACAATTTCCTTTTCCCAAATAGCAAGTACAAGTTTATAAATTTCGCTATATAATGCACTTCCACCCTCTTGTATTAATTCTGCTGGAATTTGATCGATACCTGGAGACTTGTACTTTTTCAGATTTTCTATCGAAATTTCGACTTCTGAAAGTGTGTGGTTAAAATCGTTTAATATGTTACTTAATTTAAATTGTATTTAAATAATTAAAATGCGATCATTTTGGTCCAGAGATCACTCATTTGGTGCAATGACAATTCCTTTAATATGTTTTTAATTGTTATTACATGCAACCATAGTTTAATGAAGATTGACATCATTTAGATTTATTGTGTATATTTATATTAACTTCCTATATGTTTCCATTCAATTATGGTAATAACTTAATTTTAACCCTTGTTTTCTAGTCTTCAGTAAATGGCGATTGGCCCACTATGGTTCTGAACCCTTCAAATAACTTAAATAGTGATACAGCATATATAGTGATATGTAATTATATTTCTTTCTTTCGAAAATGTAAAATTCATGATCTCCTATGTACCATTGCCATGGAATGAATAAATGTGTTTTTCTTTCTACTAAAAAAATTTTATATTTTGCACATTGGAGTTATTGCAGGAACAACAACGCTATAATCTGAGGCGGCGGTGAAAATGTATTGTATTGTTATTTTAAAAGTCTTGTATATCCTTTAATCGATAACTTCATACAAACACAGAAACATTCTCTTTAGGTTATGTTTAATAGATTTCGTTTGTTGTTGTCCAAAGTCCCTTATACATAAGTCATTTGTTTTTATTTCATTACAGCGCCTTAGATGGCGTTGTTATATAAATTTTAAAACTCATTTAACTCATGAAATATCAGTTCTATCAAATTTTGCATGCAATGAAACTTATCGGAAATAATTAATAAAACTTTTGTCATGTAACATTTTCATCGAAAATTAATAATAAACAAAAGATATTGCGATTTATTTAATTCAAGCCCCCTTATAACCCCCTTTTAAATAAAGTATTTTGAATGAAATATAGCCTAAAATCTAAGTTACAACGAACTTAATTTATATTCCAAAATTTCATACAAATCAGTTCAGCCATTATCGCGTGAAAAGGTAACAAACATCCAGACAGACAGACATACAAACAAAAATTTCAAAAAAGCGATTTTCGGTTTCAGGATGTTAACACCAATTATTTTTGGAAAATCGAAAATTACCAGAAAAATTTTGGCTACAGATTTATTATTAGTATAGATTTGGATTATTTATTGCAATTTTAATAAGGGATTGAATTGAATTGTTTATATATATATATTTTTTTACTGTGTTTTTTCTCTTATATCTAACATTTCATTTTTATAACTTTTTTGTGAAATTTAGTATGAAGTCAGATTAGCTGTAATTGTGATAATGATAAAGATAATTAATGATAACAGTAGTGATAATAACAATTGTTTTACTATTTTATTATTGGTATTATCCTTTTTTGTTTTCTTTGAAAATGCAACTGTGCATAGTTTTAGCAGGAATGGCCGTATGGGCTCTGTGTACATGAGTTTGTATAATTGTGTATCAATAAATGCACTTCAGTCATTGATTCATCCTATTCTTTTTCTAAAAAGGAAAAACACTATGAAGGGCTTGAATTATGTTTAAGAACATAAAAAATATATTTCATTTTTAAAAAGGCTAACATAGTGTTCAAAAACATTTTAAAATCTCAACCATAGTGCTGGTATTTAAAACTACGACGACGACGATGTTATAGTTGTAAATGCTATAATGCAGAGCTGTGAGTATCCAATGTTACGACATTATGAAGTTCACTGAAAATACGTTAAGAATAGCACGCAAAAAACACACTCAGAAGTGATAATAACTTCAAAAGACTTTAATGTAGATCAAGTTGAACTACACATTACAATTACCGAGAAAAGTGTTGCTTTGTTTTACTTTGGGCGGTGCTTTAGTAGCGCAGAGGTCGATGTAGAGACCACGCAAGAATAATATCATCCCTGGAAATGTCGCTTGTACATCAAATGGTCAGGTTAAATTAAAACCATAACCTCAGGTAAAAGTCTCTACACTGCAGAGGGCCAACAGAACAACTGAATGAAAATGCAGTCATTTCCAGTTTATATGGTAGACTGATATATCCTGAATCTGTTCATAGAGAATAAGCGTGAAGGTCTCTATTCTACTATTTCCACCGATACAAACAAACGAAATAGTAATAGCCTATGCGTTACAAGAGCGGTGTGTTGAAGTTTTCATGTTCGACGAAAAGTTTGAAAAAGCGAAACATAGTTGAGTTCTTTTAATTTCCGAGAATTGAAAAAAACATACCGTTCGTGTATCGTACAATATTTTATGCGAAGATCGTTTATTACATACCTGAAAGAGCTGAATTTCTAATTAGTTGCAATGAAATCTCCATCTTGGTTTCTGTTCAATGACGGCAAATTTGCAAAACAGAAATATCTATCTTCAACATTGTTGCTTTAAAATGTTTTCTGTGTTTACTATACTCCAGCAGGCCGTGATATACGTCTTCTTTTTTCCCCCAGACTATAAATGCAACTTAAAACAAACGGCTTGCCTTTGTTACATGCATCACGAATGCAGTAACTTAAGTGGAGTTGTAGATTTACTTAATTTTTGCAAATATTTAAAAACAATAATTAAAGTGCAATTTAGGTGAAATTGCAAAAGGTAAGTTTCAATTTATAATTATTACTATATTGAACGTCTATCAGGTAAAAGTTTCTAAAAATAATATGTTAAAAGCCTAAAGCAGTAAAATCAATATGTCACTTAAGCGGTAGGAAGAGGGAAATTGTTATGTGTGTTAGGTTGGGAATACTGAATGTGGAATTTTAGACTTAAGCGGATTGGTTTTTGCGGAAACCAAGCAAATACGACGATTTCAACAAAAGTCTTTGTCTGTGTCCCCTACTCGTCCATGTTGTCATAAGAGAATTTAACTTCAAGACTGCAGTTTTAGAATGACTTTCAATAGAGGTCTCCGCAATATAGAGTTCAAATGTCTTTCCTTAATGCTTCACTATCTGGAGGAGATGTTATCATTCCTCAAATCTTATCAGAAAACAGTGGTGGTGTTTCTACCAATATTTAATTTAAATATCTGGTCTAAAAATGTATCATTGAAATTGATTCAAATTAATAATAATAATAATAATAATAATAATAATAATAATAATAATAATAATAGGCCTAATAATTATTATTATTAAATTATTCCCACTTAACGACATGGTGTCACAGGAACAACAATAAATTGCTTGTATACATCTGAAATCTGATTAGAGTAATATGTAGCTAGTTGGCAATGTATGCAATGTCCATTATCTCCTGACTTAGTTGCCTCACAAGTTGTATCTTATTGGTATCACTTGTGATATTGAGATCTGTCTTAGACAGTTGACTAAGCAACAAATATTAATAATAATAATAATAATAATAATAATAATAATAATAATAATAATAATAAAATATAAGTTACTTCATTTTTTCGGCTGTCTATATTGCAGAAATTTCTAGCAATATGGCATGTCTGTATCTCGTAGATATTACTAATTTTTGCATTTGAGGTTCATTCATTTATTTATTCATTCATTCAAGTGTTCTGTCCACTGAGATTAGGCGTAATTAATTCTGGCAGTTGTATTTTAAGCGAAATTTAATTTATATTTATTATTTACATTACATTAATTTATAAATATACTCTGTTAAAAATGTATAATAAAAATCGTAATAAGTTTATATTACAGGCACATAATCATGACACAAGACGAAATAATAATTCAACATTAGTAGAATCTAAGGGTTATTCATAGACATTTCAGCCCGCGCTAAGCGTCTAAACTAGTCCCGACTATCGAAGGTTACTTGTAAGGATTCATATCATATCATATCGCTAACATGGTTCATGAATACGAAAAACGTTAATCATCCACCGGAAGCCCGCTTACGAATGTCTATGAAAACGATGTTTAACATTTGCTGGTCTAAAGCATAGCATTAATTTTGACCCTCGGCTGTATAATTCTTTAGCTAAATTACACCCAGAACTTCTAATACGTAACCCCTAACATGTAACAAGAAAATTAGAAACGTGTTCATGTCTTCAATTTGATTAAATAAATTTATAGCCTATGTGTATGAATTAATCATCCTATATTATATTTGTATTCTATAATTTCGGAATATATATTTTTTCATAAATACTGTTCTACTTTATTCACGTACGATATTATTCTTCTCTATGTTAATATTATATTATATAATTTCATTGCAGCTGTAATTTTAATTTTATTTCCCATTTTATTTTATTTTGCAGATACCTCTTATATATTAATAATATGTTGTAGCTGTAATTTTAATTTTAGTTCTCATTTTATTTTATATATTCCTCTTATATTAATAATATTATATTATATAATTTCATTGCAGCTGTAATTTTAATTTTAGCTTCCATTTTATTTTATATATTCCTCTTATGTTAATAATATATTGAAGCTGTAATTTTAATTTTAGTTCCGATTTTATTTTATTTTCTATATTCTTCTTATATTAATAATATATTATATTATATAATTTCATTGCAGCTGTAATTTCAATTTTAGTTTTATTTGATTTTATTTTCTATATTCCTCTTATATTAATAATGTGTCTGAACTGCGACCGAACAAGAGCGCTGCTCATTCGGTCCTCAAATTTTGTTAATATTATTTGTATCCTCTTTTTATATTGATTACATTATTTTATTTCTATTTCTATTGTTGTAATTATATTCTGTAGTCTGAGGTATTATTCTGTATTATATGTTCTATTCTGTATAATTATATAAATTTGTACTTGACCATGTTATAGCATCTTCCGATGCATTTGAAATTTGTAGCTGATAAAATGTTTACAGCTACTGGATCTTCTTGCTGTTAGCAAACCTAATTTTATTTTTCAGTTGACAATTTTTTATTCCATGTTCTCACGCAAAAAGAACTCTTTTTTTCAAACGCCTTCATAGAATCCTCTATCAAAATTTTAACAAACACACACTCTACTTTTTTATACTTCTAGGAATAACAGCAAGCATATAGTTAAAATTCTTATTAAACGAACATAGCTAATATGCTTGTTTATTTTTAAGTCACCAAATATAATAATGTATGTTTATTACACAAGATACACGTACACACATTTCGTCCTCGAAGAATGCGATGGAAAGGGAGTGGTGAAAACACGTCAAATTACGTAAAATTGGAACGTAAAAGTTCAGCCATCCTGTTTCGACAACATAATATTTTTAATTTCGTCACAGTAATTTGTTACATCGAATCATGAAAGGAAGTAGTCAAGGTGTGCAGTTTATTGTCTGTTTATATAAAACGCAATTTCTCGCTTTCCTTCAAGGTTGTATATTACGACAGTTAATGGGCAGGTTTCCCTTTCTAACTATTACACAGATGATCGCATGGCTACAAAAACAGCTGGAGTGGCCAAGACGACGCGGCGTATGCGAACGATTTGGCAGTGATCTGATTTCTACCGACATGCATGGGGAGATACTTGCACGTCGTGTGACCAGAAACGTTTTGTTTCGGCCAGATAAGTAGCCAAACGTGATTATGCCGCACGTTACTGGTCGTTCTCTTTTTGTCTGGCTTCTGCAGTGGAATTAGAGAACTGCGGAAGTTCCAATGGTTTCTGTTTGTGTGCACGTGTGATGCACGTTAGGGACGTCATGTGACGATGTAGTTTATTGCAGGTCATTCCACCATCAAAGAATGCAGGCGATTTATATCACCAAAACAAACATTTTGATACACGCAAAACGGTATCATAGCTTTTGGTGTTTCAGTACATTCAGTATCTATCAGTTTTATTTTCGAGAATCGAGTATACTGATCAGAAAGCACGAACGTCCATTAGCAATGCGCCTATAGCATAATGTCATTTCTTTGATATCCTACGTTATATAGGGTGAGTTACGAGGATTTACCGTCCCTTACGGAGCTTATTTCCGAAGACATTCTGAATAAAAATGTCATATAAACATTTGTCCTAATCTCAATATTTTCAGAATTATACTAATTTGAAGTTGTTTGTAAAATATCATTATTCTTGAGTTTTAAGGGTAAAGAATATTATAGATAAAGAATGAACTATTCAGGAGTATCATTTCTTTAATTATCTAGTATTAAGAGACTAAAAATGTGTTGTAAATTCCATAGTTGCTTCGTACAGATTTTCTTTTTCGATTTTAACTACAAAATTACATTTTCTTACGCATTTATCACAACAATTATTACAAATCACGCCACTCTTGTCAATTCTTCAAGACGGTACATTAGGATACATAATTAAACTGTAAAGAATCAAGTTCCTAAAGTCGTATGATTTGTAACAATTTTTTTGATAAGTGCGTAAGAATGATGTCATTTTTAGTTTAAAATTGCAAAATAAAATCTGTCCAAAACAATTAACAACACATAATTTTTAGCTTCAGAACACTAGCCAATTAAAGAAATGACACTTCTGAATAGTTCATTCTCTATTTGTGCTATTTTTTTACCCTTAAAACTAAAGAAAAAAGGTATTTTCTTTACAACTTCAAATTAATGTAACTTTGAAAATATTGAGATTTAGGATAAATGTTTATATGACATTTTTGCTCAGAATGTCTTCGGATAATCTCCGTAGGGATAGTAAATCCTCTTGAATCACCCTGTATAAGAAGAACACCGTAGACCTCATCCTGGAAGATGGAAAGCAAGCCTAGTAATAATAATAATAATAATAATAATATTATTATTATTATTATAATAACTAGATAGCCTTCACTGTATAACTGGCAACTGGAGAGAAGAAATAATATTGCATTATTATTATTATTATTATTATTATTATTATTATTATTATTAAATTGGAACTTGAGATAGCCTTCACTGTATAACTGGCAACTGGAGAGAAGAAATAATAATAATGCATTATTATTATTATTATTATTATTATTATTATTATTATTATTATTATTATTATTATTATTAATTGGAACTTCAGATAGCCTTCACTGGATAACTGGCAAATGAAGAGAAGAAATAATAATAAAACATTATTATTATTATTATTATTATTATTATTATTATTATTATTACTTGAATACCTTAACTTATAATAGCTGGCTCCATTCAAATGGTGACAAATAATGTTTGATACTTAATATTGGACCTTACTTATACTTATTTAAACAAAAATACTGCACTGTTCTTGACGATCATGACTATTATTGGTAAAACAAATGACTGACACGCGTAAAACGTATACGTACTGAGAAAATATGTGTCACCTTCATGACAAATTTTTACATTTAACTTCCAAATTGGTTCATGTAAAATATACGTGTTTATTACATTTATACTTCTAGATTTGCATCTTTTGTGCAACCTTTCACTGCTGACATAAAAGTTATTACACCGCTTCCCTTCTGTTTAAGTCTTCCTCTCCCTGCCTATGTTTCACTCCAATGTAACAGTTGTGGAATGACGCTATCTTTATCTAAAAGCAAAATTTCTCTAGCGTTTATAATTTCGAAATTATGGCTCGCTACATTCGCTCTTTTTTTTTCCTGGTGACGTCACTTGTGCAGAAGGACATCAATCTTATTTTATGGATGTGATGTAGAAAACTTATAATTCTCTTCACTTTCGCCTGTTCTTCCAGCTGCAATAAATTGCTGCTATATAATAGAGAAACGCAGGTGAACCGCAAATTGTATATTGTTCATAGCATTCACAAGTACGGGCTATTTCGTCCTTGATACAGGAAATTCAAAGCATGTAGCACACGTAAATTTCCAAGATTACGTTTTGATAAAAATGTTTCCTTTTCACTTTACTTCCTTGAGAAAAACAGATGCCATCCTACCTAAACACAGCGTCTAGGGCAGTGCTGGCATGGTAAATATTCTCTTGACCATACGCCACATCCCATAACTTTCTCCCTTGAAATATACAGAGTGTTTCCGAGGTGGTGTTACAAACTTTCAGGGATGATGGCGAAGGGTACATGTATCAATTTGAGATAAGGAACCATGTCCGGAAATGACCGAGTCGAAAGTTACAAGCAAAAATAGTTGTGTGGAAATAAAATAATTTTATTCCTCTATACACCTTATTTATGTGTATTTATCTGTACATCTTACACATACTGTATTCATCTGACGTTGTTTACGTTGTCTACTTACAGTATTCCATTCAGTGCGCTGTCTGAGAGGTGGAAACAGGAAACTACACTAAAGCAATGCAGATGGCTTAATGTGTAACGGACATGGTCGATCCTGATTTGCAGGTCTGTAGACAGCAGTGTATGTGTACAAGTTGCAGTGTCCAGTCGATCAGTCCTAGTGAAATGGAGGAACACGAGAGTGGATTAAGCAGACCTGATTTTCGAATACGGATCAGCCACTGGGAACAGTAGACAAGCTCACAGATTGTATCGGGCCAAGTATCCACGTAGGAGACATCCGGCCCAAACGTTTTTCCACGACTGTTCCAAAGGTTAAGGGAAGGAGGGCACGTGTTGCCAAATTACAATTCCATTTCCACACAACTATTTTTGCTTATAACTTTCGACTCGGTCATTTCCGGACCATGGTTTCTTATCTCAAATTGATACATGTGACCTTCGCCATCTTCCCTGAAAGTTTGTAACACCACCTCGGAAACACCCTGTATTTTACTATATCCTTCCGAGCGTCAGTTATCTTGATGAATATTGAAGCATGTAGGTCCTATCTGCATCACTTCGGTGTTTTTCCAACCGTTCTTTTGAATGATATTCCTGGACTTCAACGCTGTACAATGTACATCTACTGTAAAATCTTCATGGATCTTCTTTACACGAAGCTTGTTCCAAAATTGTAAATCAAAATAATTCCTTTATTTCTGCATTAAGGAGAGACTCCACTGAACACCATGAAAAATTTCGAAAAAAAAAATTAATTGGCTATTTCACTTCTTTGGAATGTATATTTCCATACTACAAATGGATTTAGTTCAATTCTGATTACAAATATGTTTTTTATTAAGGTTATAAGGGGGCATGGCATGTAAAGAGTTGTCAAAATTATACTTTCATCTAAGAATTCCTTTTTGCAAAATTCTGATTACAAATCTACTTACTTTGAGTACTAAAGTTGGCTCCCTGAAGTTACCACGTAAATGTAGCGGAGGGGAATAATTTTAATTTACATGAATATCAATTTTACTTTCAAATCCATTTTTCCGTAAGTTTATTCTTCTTGATTCAACACCACTTTTTATGCCAAATATTAATAAATCTGGATGACTTGTTACTGCAAGTATTTATGAGGTAGCTGCATGCTTCTATGCATTTCCTTTGTGACAAATGCTGTCAGATTATTTTATTAATATTTCTTTCATGAATAATTATAGGAAAAGTACATTTTAAAATTTCAAACAATTTTTTCAAAGTGAATAAATGAGAGATTTCATAAAATGAATGCATAGAAATGTTTATGTCTTGTGAATGTAACCAAAAAAAAGAAGAAGAAGAAGAAGAAGCTTAAAAATTGAGATATTCTACTAGAAACATGGGTTTGGAAATATAAAAAAATAGAAAAAAAAATAAAAAAAATAAAACACCAAAAACATTTGGGAGTTAAAAATTTGAATTTTGTTAAGCCTTTACATATCAAACATGCTGTCAAAATTTGGTTGAAAAAAATGATTAGTCGCCCTAACATAAAATCACCCATCTTATTGATATTATCACAGAATTTTACTTCTCAAGTAGATAGCACCTAGCATACAAGCCAAAGAAATTATAGAAGAATTAACTGCACAACTACATCGACAATTCTCACTATGAACTTCGTGCAACGATCCATTTTGTTACAAAACAAGACGCTGTGCTCGCATTTGCTTTTGCGTTGTTCAATTGTTCCTTTCTGTGATTAGTTAGCACTTACGTTTGCCTATACCTCTATAAATTGTAGAGTCCAGGGGAGAAACCTCATAAGTCACATTTCACTGTTTTCACACGAGAGCAAATTGAACGTTTCAAGACCCACTGTATCTTGTCTTCGGTTATCATCTTTAAAGATCTTAGGGCTAATCAGATTGTTATTCTTTATAGTTAAAACTACAGTCACTGAGCTATTAAATGACGTTGAAAATAGAAAACCTACAATTTTGGACTTAAAAAGGTTTTTGCCCTAGATTCTTCATTACGTTACATTATGTTCATGTTCCATTCTCATTTTGAAAGTAGCCTTACATCTGTTATGTGAAAATATTAAGAGATAAGCACAACAAATCGATCGTTGCTGGTCACAAAAGTGACCGTGAATGTTATTACAAACGTCCTCTCTGTATAATTTAGTAGATACGAGATAACATCGGAAACAATCGATTTCCTACAGAGGCTAAATACAGTTGGCCATGAATTTATAACAGAATAATGTTTGAACTGCACCACGTAGTAAATTCATGGTCAGATTTCTTTTTTAATGTAACTAGAAATCGATTAATTAGATGGCCGCAAACAAGACGACATTTCAAATGCAGTGAAATATTAACAACGTACTTGACGTTTGACATTTTCTACGACACTCTAACAAATGAAACTAGTGCATATTTTATGTGCTTATGTAGTCTGTCAGCTACTTCCTCTAAACTTCTAAAGCAAATAAAATAGAACTGTCGGAAAATGGACAACTTCTTCACGATTTTAAGAATACTTTTGATGAGTAGCCCTAAAACAGCAGTATTTTTATTTAACGACGTTTTCAACTACAGAGATATACAACATCAAAAATTCAACGTGGGGTATAAATGGCCGACAAATTTTGGTGAAGCCCTCCAGCAGAGAGTTTCTACGTACAGTAAATATAAGATATGGAATCCACAATTATTCCTTCCCGCAAGACGTCATGCTAAAGATTTTACCGCCCTTTAAAATCCATCACCTTCGCCCGGGTTTTGAACTCGCCAATCTCAAATCCAAAGCGCAACATGGTTAGTTACCGTACTACGTAAGATGATCCTTCCCATATAAAAACGTGTGCGAATTACGGTACAGAGAATATTAGAAGTGAACAAATATGATGAAATTGCGTCTTAATCGGACACCAGACACTCTTCGGAAAGGACAGTCGTTTAACAGATGAAAGGCGAATCAAGATGAAGAAATTCTGGAACGTGAAAACTGGTATTTGCATTTAAGTAGGAAAAAAAAAACGACAATTCCGACATATCCTTTTGAGTTTAACTGAGGAATAAAGATATCATAGGCATCTAGAACTAACTGAAGAGAACATTGTCGGGAAAAGTACGGCATAAAAAGAGTTTTTTTTTTTTTTTTTTCGTATCAGAGAGGGTCATTTCAATATGAATGATTCTTCACGTTCAGGAACACCGAATTTTAAGAAGACCATTTAAAAGCTTTAATTAACAATGATATACGTCAATCAATGATGAATTGCTACCAATCGACCATCGTACGATAATTGCATTCCAAGGCTGAAGCCTATAATCTTTTCGCTGTAAGAAAAATCCTAATGTAAACAATAGCACGTAACTGAAATGAGGATTCATTGGCCGCTGTTTGGCGCCATAGATTCTCAGTACGTGTTCCAGTCTACTGTTGTACATTCTGTTTCATGTTAAACATTTCCCGTTACTCATCAAGTAGGCCTAACCTCACTGCTATGCATTCGTTTGCTTAGGAAACAATTAATTTATAATTACTGTAATTAAAACTCACTTAACTTATTATATACATTTAAGACTATTTGTTTTTATTCGCTTTTGAGAGGGTTTCCACTCTTTATGTTTCATAAACACATACACTGAGGATGCAAAAGCTATACGAGCTCAAGTGACGCCAGCTTGTTACAAGAACAGACTACCTCGGTATTACTGTTGGTATTCATCCGCGTTCATAGTACATAACAAAATATAAAAGTAGATTTTCTTTTACACAGTGTTTTACATATGAGTGAAGTTATATGTTTCGTCGTATTTAACAACTAGAATTCAATGTTTTATTTTCAAATAATACAAGATTATGGTTTCCAAATACGAACTATATTTCCCTGCGTCATGTGAGTGTTTCGGCTGGGAGCCAATCACGGGTATGACAGCAACGTGCTTATGTTTACATTAGGATTTTTCTTATAGCGAAAACAGTATAGATCATATATGTAACGGATAACTCCTCGCTACGCTAAAATCGGCAGCACTTTGAAGAGAACAACCGCCAGGATCGCCACCCATCCGCCGTAAACGAACACGAGATGGCAACACAGTCGCTAACGCAATTCAAATGAGAATTATGACGTGACTCCTTATGTAACAACTAGATGGCAGCGTAATAAACCTGACAAAAGTTGTTAACCTCAAAGCCTATAAGCCCGACATATCTGTTACATACATATGATGTAGGGCTGAAGTTAAAAAAATTGGGTGTATGAGTAACATGCTTTTAAGGATAAGGATAATGACAATGACTAATGTTTAGTATTGTTAAGATCTTTATAATTATTTTCATCTCATTTCACTTCAGTGATTGTATTTGTATCAAAGTTTCATAATTTAAATAAAATGTTCTTCTGAAAATATGACTTGTTTCGAGCGCAAATTTGAGGCTCATAATCGCAAACCCACTAATCATAATTAAACTGTGGCTATAAAATATTGTGTCACACCAACGTAAAGTAATCCTTTCTATTTTGTAAACGGTGAATCAGAAACACACTGTTCACTAGAACAGTGGTATTCAATCAATGATACGCGTATCCGTACGGCGGTACATCGGGTTGACTCAAGGGGTACGTATCCTACTGACTACGTATGTAAAAATGCTGATATATTTATTTTTTTATACTTGTTGATAATTGAATGATTTGTTTTCAAATCCTGCTCTTTCACTTTCAGTTGTTTTTACAGTAAGGACCTTTAAAATAAACGAGCCAATTTTTAAATGAGCAATTATTATTCTTATCTTAATGATTTTTGTATAATTCTATATACTCAATATGTTAGAATACTTCTTACTTACTTACAAATGGCTTTAAGATACCCGAAGTTTTGCCGCCCTGAAAAAACATAAAATAGAATTGGTTTCCTGAGAAAATAATCAGTCTTTAATATCATTTTCCCAGTGACAAATCCATTTTGGCAATATTATCCTCCCATCTACCATTGGATCCCTAAAGTTTTTTTAGGCCTCCGGTTCCCAGATAAAACTCTATATGCATGGATTCAAACCATACATTTATTGCCCTGCCCATCTCAAACTCTTGTTTGATGTTCCTAATTATAACATTTTACATAATTCATTACTCATTCTATTTTTAACTTTCATCAATTCTCCTGAATTTATGATAATGATAATAATAAAATAGTAATAATAATGGTTTTATTTCAAACAACAATCATAGTCTTATTATTTTTATGTAACTGCAATACAGTTTGGGGTACAGAAGAACCGTAATATAATGTTTTATAAATTCGCTCAGATTTTTCGAAGCAGACTGAATGATAAGAGCTTCTAGAAGAATAAATACACGATTTCCCAAATTTATTCTGGTTTAATTTTTCAATAACATTTATATTTGTTACTGATTTAAGAAATTTGAATTTTATTTACCTCTTAAGGATAAATCAGTAAGACGTTTATATTTCCATTTCGTCTTTCTGGTCACGTTCGAGATATAATCATATACTTTGTCTTTTCGGAAAGCAAATAGCCCGACCTCATTTACTTCCAAACTTATCGCTCTAACTTTTGCTTTGTAAAATTTCTGTTTTCCGATAATCTGTTTTGATTTTCTGTCTGATATTCCCAGTCATCCGCATCAGACAATGTAAGCTGGTATAACCCGTTAATCAAAACCCTCATTTTATCCTGAACTTTCCTAATGGCAAAACTATTCCGACTTGACAGTTAAAAGAAAGGTGATAGTGTTCTCCCTGCGTTGCCCATCTTTCGGAAAAGCATAAGATAGAAACTGCCTATAGACTCTGCTGTAATGTTTCACATGAACACATTTTAATTAATCTAACTAGATTTGTTGGGAATACACAAATTCAATAAGAATATCATATAATACTTTTAACCGAGTCATAAGCCTTTTTGAAATCTATGAATAACTGATTATTATTATACTCCCATTTTTTCTCCATTATCTGTCGAAGTTAGAATACTTCACAGTTTCTAAATTAAACTATAAGATAGGTTTTGGTCCGGAAAAAAACATAAAATAGAAGGTTTTGGAGAAAATAATCGTACCTTTAATATCATTTTCAACTGACAAAAACAGGTTTAAATTTAATACGAAGCCTTTACCATTGGATCCACAGTTTATGTATTCTTCATATTAATGTTATTAGATAAAACATTTGTTAGAAAAAAAAAAAAAGGAATCAAAAATTCATTTATTGATTAAAATTTTTACAACTTTTGTTTTCAAATATCGATAACATTTTTAATTCATTTTAATTACAAGCAGCATTCTTAACTACTGAATTTATGATAATGATAAAATAATAATAGTAATAATCTTTTATTTTGCGTCCAACAATCATAGTCTTTATTTTTATGCACCTTGTACAATATTTTTATTCTCCGCCTGAAAATTCCTTTTCCGACATTGCAAAAGTCACCTGTTTAGAAACTACTGCACTAGAAATTAAAAACAACTTCGTAAATACCGATTAAACTTTTTCAATAACTTATAGAAGTATATAGATTTAACGAAAATTAAAATACATTTATATCATAACTAAAACACATCATACAACTAAATAATATTTCCGGTCTCAAACAAACTGTTCGACGGTTAACCAAATAGCCAACCTACATTCTTTCCTGGGCACTGCATTCACTGCTAACACTCGTTTTGGTATCCGGTCAACTTGTCCATCTTAGACATGCTCTAACCAATTTGCCTGTATTGTTGCATCTTGTCGATAACAGATTGGTTGATTTGAATGGTATTCCATGGTTTTCATCAAAGGCGCCATTTGTCAGGTATCAAGAATTTCATTTTGACAGACCATAGATACTACTCCTCTGGTACCACGTTTTCGTAATAATTTAACAACGCTGTAACAAATACGCGATTATTTAGTGTTGCTAGAATTGGAGATAGCGAGACAATACTTTGGAGAGATTAATTCCGAGGATTCCCGCGGAATTACCTTACATTCGCCTTACAGTTTGAGAGAACTTTCGAAAGAACCAAACCAGATAATCAGCGCAATCGGGATTTTAATCTAAACGGCCTGGAGCACGAGTCCCACCCGCTAGTGGCTTTGTTTTCTGTTATAATCCGATATTAATAGGCTACAGAATATAAGTACCGAGAAGCTGGAAAGGCAGTGGTTGCGCTCTCATTAATAGGTGGGATGCTTATAACTAGACAGCGGAAAAAAAGTCAAATAAAAGTTATGTTTACGATTTACAAGTATGGTACGCATAGACTATGGCATGAGGTGTACATGCGACCCAAGTAGGTACAACACGGTACCGTCCGCAGAAAGCACCACGCGAACACCGAAAACAACTGCCACGCTGCGTTCTCAGTCAAGGCTGGTTCACAATAAACCGGGAACGGAAACGACAACGAAAACGAGAACGGAAATAATGTTAAAATAAACGTATTTAAATGTGAGCATTCACAATAGTTAACTATTGTGAATTCTCACATTTAAATACATTTATTTTAATATTATTTCCGTTCTCGTTTTCGTTGTCGTTTCCGTTCCCGGTTTATTGTGAACCAGCCTTCAGTCCTTGTCCGTAGTCTACGTGAACAGAGAACATTGAGATACGTAAACATATTCTTCATTTGTGTTCGGTGAAGTGATCATAATGCCGAAGACATGTTAAAAAAACATAGGGTGTATTCTTTAATACAAGAATATGGTGTCCACATTTTTAGTAGTGATACTGGTGAAACAATTAAATGTCGGTTATATATGTGTGCATTAAAAAAGATAACAAAACAATCGATAGAACATCACTGTAATACACAGAAACACATGAAAAATTTTGCTCGTATGGCAGATGAAAATAAGGATTGAAGTTCAAATTCCGCCTCAAATATGAAATATGACTTTTGCCAGGATTTGTGTCGAATGACAAGTTGCAATATTCCATTCAAAACATTGAACAATCCTCACTTTAAAGGATTTATAGAAAAGTACACAAAATATGCCATTACAATAGTTATACCAACGTACAACCAGTATTCAGTGATTATTCCGTGTGTCAATTTATATTTCCCCGGCTATACCTGGACGCGCCTCTAGTGTACCTACTGTGCTTACGTAAACAACCCTCTGACGAGACAAATTAGTCGCGTTTTAGTTACCTTCACATCCGAATGACTATTATTCCGCTGTCTAGTTATGACATTCGCATATGAACGAAGAAAATTGTGTGATGTAAAGTGATGAAGTAGTGATAATCGCCTTCTTCATTGGCCTGTAGAAGCTACTAAAATTAGTCTACATAATGTCTTTCGAAAGTGTACTACCGCCTTTCAACAAATATACTCTTATTCGGAACAAACAGGTCATCATGCCAATATCGACCTCCAATATCGAAAATAGATTTAAGTTGGATATTATGGCTGCTAGAGGCAGAAGCGCTTAGAGGGCGGGACATGAAGCATTCCTAAATACTGCAGCCAAAACAGATTTCTTGTGCACGCATGATGAAACGAGGAGCCTACCGATTGTGCATGAAAACCGCATACCATATCTTTAGTGGTGATCTGCCGTAGGTACCTCACAAATCTAAACCAGTCATGTCCCCGTCAGACAAGCAAGAACCTGGGGGCTCCGGACTTTTTTTTATGCAGATGTATAATTCATCTAGAATCCACTACCACTGCCATCTTTTAACATTTGAACAAACCTCGAGGAACATCCATCATTGCGGACGATCGATTCGACATCACACAAACACAAGTGGTGTCCTACTTTTCGAGACAAATGGTAGTAAAAGGAGAACTGTGAAGAGTGTTTGGATAACTGGTGAGGTGCAATGGATTTAGAATCTTTGAATGTAGATTTATTCTATAGATAGTATTTATGTTTAAGGAGGTTTTTGGTTTATTTATTATTTTTATTTTTGTTATAGTTGGGGTTGCTTTTTTGACCTTATTAGAGTGTAAGGTTCTTGGATATATTCATATTCGTAAAAGTCCAAATAAGGTTGGATTTATTGGTATTTTGCAGCCTTTCAGAGATGCAATTAAGCTTTTTACTAGGGAGCAGACATTCCACTTTTTATATAATAATTTATGTTATTATTTTGCTCCTGTTTTTAGATTATTTTTGTCTTTATTGGTTTGATTTGTAATTCCTTATTTTACTGATTTTATTTCTTTTGAACTGGATTTATTATTTTTTCTTTGTTGTACTAGTTTGAGTGTATATAGTGTTGTAATCGCTGGTTGATCGTCTAATTCTAACTATGCATTATTGTGTGGATTACGTGCTGTTGCTCAAGAACTCCTAGAGAAGCCCTCACATTCTTGACTTTGTCCACTATAAATAGGCCTACAACTCCGCTATCGCCGAAATTCGAAATCGGATGAGCAATGGTCGAAATTCAGCGCTTTCCCAACTGAACTACGAAGGCGGTTAAGTCGGATGGTATCCATCGTGCAGCTTTCCATTTAGTTAACATTCGTGATGTACTCTTCCTTTCGCTCACTTAATGTACTTAACAATTTTTATATATGACTAATAATTATTTCGCAAAAAGAAATTACCTGAATCGAAGGAATAAATTCGTAAACAAACCCAATGCGAAGTAGGTTAAAAAACAAACCTAAACGAGCACACACGTTTCTTAGACGCCTCACTTTGCAGGTGGTTTAAGACTACGTCAGAGTCTGCATTGTCCCGCTTCGAACACGATCGCTGACCTCGCACACGCTATGGCGGTAAGCACGCCAGTAGATGAAACTCTACCTGCGCTGATAATAGGTGCAGGGGCTCCTTACTCATTCCTTGAATTTCAATGAAATCTCCCTTAGAATTGGGTTAATGCACTGCAGAATATGAACAACGGATATTATACACATTTCCATGCTAGCATGTTTCAGACTCCCAGCGGGATAGACTACCGTTCTAACTGCGGCGTGTGAAAAGTTGCCTCCACACTAAGGAGTTCTTGTCGGTTATCTCGAGAGAGCAGCTCATCTCGTTTTACACCATAGTGGTGAAAACTCCGAAGATAAATGGACGTAAGTGGAGACGGGAAACACACCCATGGGAAATAGAAAATAATCCGCTTCCGGCTTCTAATTGAGTTCCGAATGCGAAAACAAAACCACTTCGCAATTGTTCTTTCTTTATTTCCTTTGCAACTTTCTAGGGCCGCTTGTAACTGCCTTCTGTTTACGGCACTCCAACATTAATTAGAGATACCTAGACTTGTTTCCAGCATTCATTTGCACCTCTAAAAGCATGAGTATGCTTAAGTTTCCACGAATTTCTAAAGAACAAAGTGGCTGATAGCACAGAAATAAACCCAACGAGCAGACGGCAATACCACGGAATTAATGACACCGGGAGAGATCTGGGTTACTATGATCAGGGAACAAACGGAGAAACAACGAGGAACTACAGCAAAAATCACATTTGAATTGATGAATGAAGAAAATGCAAAGAAACGTATAAGAAAGGAGAAGTGGGACAGAAATGTAACTTAAAGAAAAACGAGGAAAGAAAAATGAAAGAGGAAATGAAATTAAAATGAAAATCAGAGGAAAAGAAAAAATATAAAAAGGAAAGGAAATAAAACATAAAATAAAAAAGCAAGGAAGAACTGAAAATACGAGGGAAAGCAAAAGGAAAAGCATACAGAAAAGAAGAGCCAAAGCAAAGAAAACGTAAAAAACAAAAGCAATGAAAAAAGAGGATAAAAAATGAAAAGGAAACTCTAAGAGTAGAGAAAAGAAAAACCGGAGAGTAGAGAAAAGGAAAGGCAAGGAGTAGAGAAAAGAAAAAACCAAAGAGTAGAGAAACGAAAAAACGAAGAGTAGAGAAAAGGAAAGGCAAGGAGTAGAGAAAAAAGAAAAGAGAAATGTAAAGAGTAGAGAAAATGGAAAAGCAAAGAGTAGAGAAAAGGAAAGGCAAGGAGTAGAGAAAAGAAAAACCGAAGAGTAAAGAAAAGGAAAAGCAAAGAGTAGAGAAAAGGAAAGGCAAGGAGTAGAGAAAAGAAAAACCGAAGAGTAGGGAAAATAAAAAGTAAAGAGTATAGAAAAGGAAAGGCAAGGAGTAGAGAAAAGAAAAACCGAAGAGTAGGGAAAAGAAAAAGCAAAGAGTAGAGAAAAGGAAAGGCAAGGAGTAGAGAAAAGAAAAACCGAAGAGTAGGGAAAATAAAAAGTAAAGAGTATAGAAAAGGAAAGGCAAGGAGTAGAGAAAAGAAAAACCGAAGAGTAGGGAAAAGGAAAAGCAAAGAGTAGAGAAAAGGAAAGGCAGGGAGTAGAGAAAAAGAAAAGCAAAAATTAGAGAAATGGAAAAGTGAAGAAAAAGAAAAGGGAATCGAAAAGAAACAGTAAATGAAAGTTAGAGAAAAAAGAAAGGGAAGTAAAAGAAGAAACAAGAAAAGTGAAAAAGAAAAAAGAAATGTGAAAGAAAAGAAGAAAATCGAGAAGGAAAAGAAGAGAAAGAGCAAAGAAAAAGAAAAGGAGACTCAAAGAAAAAATAATTGCGGAAGCAGAGAGAAAAGCAAATGAAAAACAAAGACATAGTAGAAAAAGAAAAAGGGAAAACAAAAAATAAAAGAAGAAAAAGAAAAAGGAAAAAGTAACTGCAAAAGCATAGAAGAAAGAAAAACAAATGAGAAAGAAATGGAAAAGAGAAAAATAAAAGAAAATGGAAGAGCAAAATGGAAAGAAAATGAAGGCAAGAACGAAGGAAAGCAGGATAAATAAAGAACAAAAAGAAAAATTAAGGTTAAAGTAACTAAGAAAAAAAGAAAAGTAAATAAGGTGCTAAAGAAAAGAAATGTAATGTGTAAAATACCAGAAAAAGAGGAGAAATTCAATACAGAAGAAAATGGAAGTACAGTGGAAACTCTTAAAAATTCGACAGAATTAAATTTCGACATTCTATATTTAGACTGCTTACGTAGGAGCATTAGACACGCCCCTATACGGGCACTACGAAGTGGGTTTGCCATTTGAATGGGAATTGGTTCTGTGTCTTGTAGTGATACTTTTAAACAAAATATTTTATTGATTAGGACATCCATATTGATCATTGATTTTAAATTAATGAACTCTTCTTTTTCTATTTGAGAATTGTGCCGTTTGTGAGACGGAACTGTCGAAACTCACTGTGGTACTAGAAGCGCATACACAAGTCTCGGGGCGGGCAGGAAATGCAAGTACAGTACTGTATTCGTTGATGGATAACAAATAAAAATTTATATTCATTTCACCTGCCACACCCACTACCCTTGTTAGACTGAACTTTCAATTCTGTTCAGTCGAACTTAGGAGAGCCCACTGTATATGAAACGAAAGAAAATAAAGGAATAGAAAATTTGGAAAAGAAATGAGACGAGAGGAATAGAAAGAATTAAGAATTAAAAAAAACGTGGAACGACATTAAGAAATCGAAAAAGTAATTAAGGAAAGAAAGAAAATGGGAAATAAAAAATGCAAGAATGAAAGAAGAACTGAAGTCTGAATGTGTAGGCCTACTTGATCCATTTACGTTCAGTATATATAACCTACGTATGTGCAGTCATCATAACGTTGGTTCATTGTTTGACAACACCTAGGCTCACTTTCTACAGCAGGATAACATCTGCTGTAATATGTGCCATACGAGTGAGCTGGAACAGTGACCTGTTTCCTGACTTATTCCTGCAGTCATTAAATGGTTAGTGCGTCGCTTTCTTCATCGGTTTATTACTTCCTCAGTCATTCCTACTGAAAGCGGGTACAGCTACACAGAATATCAGCAAACAGGAAATTACGGACATTCACACAGCGCCGCTGAACACAAAACATCTCGACACCAAAAATAACTAATATGCGAATCTCTCGTTGGAGTACTGCAATATGAAAGCTGTGCGTGAACCACGTTGCAACGAGGCATAAGGTTTCAAGGAATTGATTGACGCTGGCATCTGATATCTAGGTAACATTCACATGACTCATGCTTTCTTGTTATGACTGCCAAGATATTTGGTCCCGCTTTCCAAGTCATATATGAAATGAATCTCAATGTATTGCGGCCCACCTACTGTTTTGGTAATTAAATACGTCAGTTCAACCGTCTACATTTGAATTACATTTCTCTCAGTAAGGAAACTGTCTAGAAATTTATATTACATTTTATATAACACTTTAACTCTTAAATTGACAAAGTATTCTATGCGATACAACATTTTAATGTATGCAATAATTTTAATAAAATAACAGAAAATAAATAGGTAGAAAACATAAAATTTAAGCAAAGATACAGAATAATATAAAACAAATGAATCGCTCCTTTCCAGAAGATCCATAGTCCAAAATTAGTAAATTTTAAAAAAGCTGAAAAAACTGTTCTGTGTTGCCCATATTCAATAAATGACTTTATTAGCATTGTGAGGCCATAGATGTGATAATAATATGTCCATTCATTTAGTGTTCTGCGCAAGGGCAGGTCTTTCACTGCAAATCCAGCTTTCTCCAGTCTTACCTATTTTCTGCCTTCCTCTTTGTTTCCTCATATAATCCATATATCTTAATGTTGTCTATCATTTGATATCTTCTTCTACCCCGAACTTTTCTCCCGTTCGCTATTCCTTCCAGTGCATCCTTCAGTAGGCTGTTTCTTCTCAGCCAGTGACTCAACCAATTCCTTTTCCTGATCAGTTTCAGCATCATTCTTTCTTCACCCACTCTTTTCAACACAGCTTCATTTCTTATTCTGTCTGTCCACTTCACACGTTCCATTCTTTTCCATATCCACATTTCAAATACTTCTATTCGCTTCTCTTGACTTCGTCGTAATATCCATGTTTCTGCCCTATACAATGCCACACTCAATACAAAGCACTTCACTAGTCTCTTCCTTAGTTATTTTTCCAGAGTTTCGCAGAAAATGCTCCTTTCTCTATTAAAGGCTTCCTTTGCCATTGCTATCGTCCTTTTGACTTCCTGGCAGCAGCTCATGTTACTGCTTAAATATATCCATATAACATAGAAATGACAATCAAAAATTATTTCATGCTTATACTATAAGTATCCAAAATCCTGCATTTAAGCCCATTTGGAAAAAGAAAACGCATTTTTTTCTGAATATGTTTACGAAAACTCGATACATAACCACAATACAATCTTTAAATACATACATATATATATATATATACAGTATATATATGATGAACCATGAGTATTGTCATTAATTTCAGGGAGTTATTCTTTGAGATAATCGAAACAAAAATGTTTAACACAATTTTGCTCGTTTTTGCTTCCTTTTCGAGAGAAAAATTGTTCTATACGAAACATTTCATAGCGTGTTTCGAGGAAACAGTTGATTTAATTCCCAATATGCTCAGACAATTTAAGAGAGCAGTGTATTAAGGCTCCCCAAACAGACGCGATACGGAATGCTTACGATAGCGTTACGATTTCGCGATAACGCAATATCGCACTATCGCGAAGAGGTACCCAAACTGGCGCGTCCGCGATATACGATATCGTAACCTCCCAGCCAATCAGATTGCCATAGAGGGTGACACATCCGCGGATTGTTGTTTTCCAACCACAGCCGCAGAGAACGGTTATCTTTAGCAGGCGTACATCACTTGCGCTTACAGATTGATTTCTTTGCTTGAAAATGAACGTGGAACTTCTGATTGATTTCATAAAGGAAAATCCGTGCCTTTATGATCATCGGTATGCTGCTTCGTTATGTCTCCTTACTTTACCCAGAATCTTGTCAAAGCACTGAATTGTCATCCGGAAGTATATATAAAAACGTTTTTCATCTCTAATTAATTGTGGAACTAAGGTATAAAATTCGCCTTGTTCTTCCCTTTGTGGTATTTATGTTGTGAATCCACAACCTCCTGCAATGAAATGAGCAAATTAAAACAAAAGTTTATAATGGACTAATTTTTTTCAAGTTCTTGGCAAAAAAAATCAAATCATCACTTTATACTTTTATATCGTTTAACTTAACCATACATGACTACCATGGACTTAACCTGCGTCTGCGACGATTTTCTTCCTCATCCTCAGCTAGCGCGACTAGAAGCAGAAGCTCCTCCTCCCCTGAAGATGAATCCATGACAGACACACTTCAATCCAGCATCAATGAACGCGTGGCGTTCGCGCGATCTACATCCCCGGGAGAATAGATCGCAAAATCGTCGTGTTCTACTTGCTGCGGTAATCGCGTGTATGTGAACACAAACATTGAACGCAATGAAAACATTTATCGCAAAATCGTAACGCTATCGTAACGCATTCCGTATCGTTTGGGAGGCCTTTATGATGACAAATGACTGAAATAATTTTAGATTTTTTCTTTAGGTATGCAGAAATTTGATCCGAACAAATGTAACATTGTAAAATTCCTTTGCAGAACATCTGTAAATTGCAGGATTTACTGTCCTCTTTCTTGAATAATTATCTTGATCCACTTTTTTACTTATAAAATGAACCAGAAATGTCTTCAACAACCATACAACAGTCGAAGTACTACCAACAGAACATTACAATACAAATCGTTAGATATATTTCGGTTATAATTAACAAACCAATCTCATACGTAAACCATGGTTGGCAATAGTTTTTTTTTTTTTTTTTCCAAACGGGCCACAGTCCAGGACTGACGTTCATTTGTAATAGAACATTTCCACACATACATTTCACACATGAGTATCAACTGGACTGAAGTTCTTTTGTTGGAAAATGATGCGCCAACCTCTAAACTGCCAGTTCCAAAAGAAACATTGTTTTTCGAAAAAATGGAGTGAAATCCTTTTGGAAAGGAGCGATTCAAATATAATATGGACATTGCACTCAGAGCATTAATAGTATGCAGGAACAGTAAACAGTGCCTACAGCGAAACTTAGAACACAAAATTGAAGAAACTTAAAAATATAGACGGTGAAAGCAAATAAATACAAAATCGAGGAACTAGCCATACTATTAACATAACTTATAGTCCGTCGCAGTTTAAGAAATAGAGCGTAAGAGACAGAATTCTTCCTATTTAAGAGTTACGCCTATTAGATTCCGGGTCACAATTCAGTTGACGTAAGGCATTGCGAGAAGCACAAATGAGATAACACTTTACAAGTGCAATGTATCCTGTTCCTTTATATAGGTACGAGAAAATGTCACTGTTGACTCTGGTAATTTACACTCCATTCACATTCTGTAACTTAAAAGTGTGAACAAGGCCAACCTTTTTAGCAGTTCAAAAATTTCGTAACAGGTTTAGCGAATTCTAGATTTTTCACTAACGTAACTTACAAACACATGACTTCTTAAATTTTTTAATATGACGATACCCAATTGGTTAACTGTTTACTCTCCAGTACAAGTTAAACTTGTTAACAACTCAATTACAATAGCTTACACATAATTACTTACTTACAAATGAATTTTAGAGAACCCGGAAGTTCACTGCCGCCCTCACATAAGCCCGCCATCGGTCCCTATCCTGAGCAAGATTAATCCAGTCCCCAGCATCATATCCTACCTCCCTCAAGTACACTTTAATATTATCCTCCCATCTATGTCTCGGTCCCTCCAAAGGTCTTTTTCCCCTCAGGTCACCCAACTAACACTCTATACGCATTTTTTGAATCACCCATACGTGCTACATGTCTTGCCCATCTCAGACGTTTGGATTTAATGTCCCTAATTATGTTAGGTGAAGAATACAAACTCTACTGTATTATATAAATATTTACAGATTAATCATTAAAAAAATCATATTTTTCTTCTTCATTGATTTTCAAGAGGTTTTTCTTTTTGATATTGCAAACAAAACATTTAATATAATTTTGCTCGTTTTTTACTTCCTTTTCGAGAAAACCTGCAATAACTCCTATGTGCAAAATATACAATTTTTAAGCAAGAGGAAAAAACACATTTTAATCATCCCATGGCAGCCGTACATAGGGAATTGTGAATTCTTACATTTTCGAAAGAAAGAAATATAATTACATATAGGAGATTTTATTATTTGCTGTATCACTATTTAAGTTATTTAACAGAGCAAAAATCTGAAAATCGATAAATATGTCACATAGGAGTTATTGCAGGAACAACGACGATATGAAATATTTCATAGTGTTTTGGAAAAGCCATTCATTTAATTCCCAATATGATCAGTAGTTTAAGATAGCAGTGTATTATGATAAAAAAATGACTAAAAGAATTTTAGTTTTGTTCTTTAAATGTGTAGAAATTTGATCCGAACAAATCTAACATTTTAAAATTCCTTTTAAGAACGAAAAAATTACATTTGTTCAGATCAAATTTCTGCACATTTTAAAGGACAAATCTAAAATCCTTTCAATCATTTATTATCATAATACATTCCTCTCTTACATTGACTGAGCATATTGGAAATCAAGTCAATGGCTTTCCCAAAACACGCTATGAAATGTTTCACATAATACAATTTTTATTTCGAAAAGGGAGCAAAAACCAGAAAAAACTATATTAAACTGTTTGTCTGAAATATCTCAAAGAATAACACTCTGAAATTAATGACATTACTTACGGTACACTCTGTATATTGTATATGTGTATGCTTGTGTGTATATGCATGTATGTACGTATATATGTACGTATGTATGTATGTAAACTTCTTTTATTTATTCAATACTGAGATGAAAGCTGATGAATTACAATGAGGATCACGTAAGTGTAGTTCCTAAAAATCTAATTTGGCTGTCTCTTCAGTGTTGCCAACTAATACAGATATCACCAAAGAGGGTAAAATCACAATGCTACGTACTGAAATAATAATAATAATAATAATAATAATAATAATAATAATAATAATAATAATAATAATAATAATACGGTATTAATAATAACAATGTCTTGCTCATCTTTATGTTGCGAGGTGTTTCCTAAATGGTTAAAAATGAATGATAAAGTATATTTTCTTCCTGGACTTCTCGCATATTATCTTGGTAATTAGGATTAATATGATCTAATATTAAAATATATTTTGTCTGGCAACATGAAATTCATTGCTTTGACTAAACAATTCACGATTGGTGAGACCTAACCTAAAAATGTATTTATTTGCTTGCATTTTCATCAGTTTCCTTTACTGCAAACCGAAATTTTTGCTGCCAACATAACAGTTAAAATAACTGCCAGTTGTAGTATTTGTCAGTACCCGAAATTCGAAACGAAGTTGGTAAAAGAAAATTCAACTTGAGAGCTAGAAAATCACTATAATCCACTAGCATATGTAGTAATAGGGAAAGAATGGTTAGGTTTCACCCTTAGAGCATTAAGTAAGGTGATCCGGACTGTAAATGACAACGAACTGAGATTGTGGAGGATCGGACGTGAGGAAGATCTAGAGCACTCGAAGGCAACCTGCTCCACCACCATTTTGTCTTTATATAAGTTTCCGACATTTTGTAACCCACGAGGAAATCCGTAATAACCAGCAGAAATCCGTTCGAGATTCGTGTGTCAGTTTCTGAGCTTTGTCAGAGATGCGCTGCGGAGGAAGTATTTCTTTGATGCATTCGCTGCACTTCGTTTCGTTATGGTTAATTCATAAACAAGAAATGAATCGATGCTTTAATCTCCAGACGAGATGAACAGCAGCCAGGAAGACGGGTTATGTTTTTGTTGTAATCATGTTACGAGGAGGAAACCGGTTTTAATTATCGAATGCACAGTATTACTTTGTGATGTGCCCAAAAAAAGAAGCCGTTTGTAGCTTACGTAACGATATCGCGTAGCGGTGAGACAGATAGCTCCATCACGAGGAAGTGGTGGCTGCGAGCCATGACGCCCCACCACCTCGCCTCCTCTTCCAAGGCAGAAGGGTGGGACAGTTGGAAGCCCTTAACGGATGCACAGGTCAACGGCTTCAACATACGTAAGATGGAACAGTAGTAAATAATGGAATAAACTGACGGGCAGGGGGGGAATGAAAGAGGCTAAGGACATTTTAAGACAAAACAGACAAAGAAGGGAAATAAAAACGAATGGAAATGAGATGGAGAGAGTCAAAGAAAGATAATAAGAAGTAATAATAGGGAGCGGAGGTTGATGAAAAGTCATCTTATTTTTCGCATTAGGATGATGCCTATTAGGCCTAATATAGAAATCCATTCTATGTTAATATAAACGTAAAAAATTAATTTCTTACATTGTATTTTTTTTAATTTTCCATGTTTTTGAACTAATAGATCATTTTTATATTTTTTCGACATTTTTTGGTAATTTTTAATACTTTGAAGAACTTTTAGATCATTTGCAATGCATTTTACTTTCTTCTTTACCGATAGGTCTGTTAAAATCTTTTTCTAAGCACTACCTGGTAAGGTTTATCTTGTCTCAGTAGCAATAAAACCAAGTCCCTTCAAATAAGGGTGGAGATTATAAGAGGGTTGTAAATTTTCAGGATTCCTTTCAAAATCTTGTTATTGTACAGGCTGCCGGAACTCAGTTTCTTGAGAGACAAGCTCAGTGACGGAAGTACACAGTACGAAGAGAGATATTTTGTTATTTTATTTTGCCCTACAGAATGTATCAACTAGTCCCTTCCGCCACTGGATGGATGGACGGCATCGCTCCACTCCCCCATCGCCATAACAATACAGACGAAGTAAGACATATCTCCTTTCTCTCTCTTTTCACAGTGAGACAAGATACATCACACAGCCTTTAGTAATTGCCTACTGAATAAATGAATAACAGTGAAGTTTGAGTTTTATAGTTTGAAACAAACTCTAAAGTCCATCCCTCATTCCACTGAAGGCTTCACCTCACACAACGGAAGTAATATAAAATGCTTGACAACAGCTTAGTTTAAGCGAGGGCTTTGATGGCTACTGTTCTTTTGTCGGTAAGAGGGTGTCTTTAGAATTTATGTTTGGAAGTGGACAAACTTTCATCGTGTTCTGGACAGGGCGTTGTGTCCCCATGGAAAGAAAGGGACAGTATCTTTAACACAAAGATTGTTGGAAGAATGCAAGCTGCACCCACAATTTGTTTTGTCATTCACACTTCCCCATCTTGAAGATCTGGTAACAAAAGTGAACAACGCAGGGAAGAGGAGACGGAGAATGAAGGCACTGACATGGACCACCACCGATTGAAACACATTGTAAACCTTCACTAAAATCTATACTTTTCCCTTAAAACCTTCATTTTTTGCATGCCCTTTTCCTTTATGTTAGCCACATTCCAGGAAGTTGCCTACTCTTTCCGAGATTTGCAGGGCAGTCATTGAAACAAGGTGACTAATTTTTTAGAAGTTGTGGTGCGAGTACTTTGAGTAATATTTAAATGTAATTTTCTTTTACTTGTATGTCATTTTTTCCATTAGTTTAAGAGCATTTTAATGATCATTTTAAGTAGATTTTTAGGTCATCAACATCCGCCCCCTAGTAATAATTAAAGAAAATGGAGCGGAAAAGGAAAAACATAAAAAACATGAAAGAAGAAAAAGTGTCGTAAGTTATATCATTTAACGATGATTTCAACACATCAAAATTTGAAAGACTGAGAAATGGTAGACAAATTTACTTGTGGCCCTTTATCAGGGACAGGGTTCTTTTATTTGCTGTTAATCTGGCACGACACGGGCCCCACAGCTTCACTTCCCTTCCGGAGGAAGCCATGCTATGGATTTTATCGTTCTTCAAAATCAGCTGGTCTCGGCCGGGTTTGAACTTGCGAGCTTCGGCTTCAACAGCCAGGGTGAAAAGGTGAAAGAAGAGAGTGAGTGAAAAAATGAGGGGAGGAAAATGCATAAGAAAGGCAAAAATAAGTAAAGAAAGGAGTAAGGGAGGAAGAAAGAGAAGAAAAATCAAGAAAAGAAGGAAAGAAGTGCAGAAAGAAGGAGAAAAGGTACAAAATAAATGATAGGAAAGAAATTAGAAAAGGAAAGAAATGTGGAAACAAAGAAAGATGGAAAGAAGTAAAAAAGGACACACACGCAAGGGAAGAAAAGAAGAGAAAAAGAAACGGAAGTATAAGGAAAGATAAGACAAAAAAGAAAAAAAAGAATTAGGGAACTAAAGGAAGAAGAGAGGAAGAAAAAATAAAAGAATAACCAAAGAAAAGAGGAAGAAGAAAGAAAAAGAACAAATGAAACAACGAAGAATTAAAAATTAAAGGATTAAGGAAAGAAGAAATTAAAAGAATGACGATAGAAAGATATAATAAAGGGAATAAGTAAGAAATGAAGACAAGAAATGAAGAGGGAAGGGAAAGACGAAACAGATGTGGAACGTAAAGAAAGAAAAACAGTGAAAAGAAAAAGATAAGTAAACAAGGAAGGAAAGAATACAGAAATAAAGTGGAAAGAAGGTAGAGTGGAGTAATATGAAGAAAGAAAGAAAGAAAGAAAGAAAGAAAGAAAGAAAGAAAGAAAGAAAGAGGAGACAATAAAAGTGAAAAACGAACAACTAAAATAAAATTAAATAAAGAAAATCACGAGAGTAAGAAAAAGGGAAGACAGTGGCGAAGCTCTTAAGAAGCTTTTGAGGCTTTGCCTACCCAAAAAATTTGAGTTATTATATTTAGTAACAGTATAAGTTTGTAATAACGACGTATCGTAACACTTGGTTGCACTCCAGTCCTTCCATATATTAAACTCACTGTTTGTAATCATTTCAGGATGGACAGTTCAGTTCGACAGGCTTGTGGGGCAGCCAGCTTGTTGAATGGCCGTGGCGATTCGCTACGACTCAGTAGCAGAAAGCGTCGTTAGCCTCAACGTCGCAATATATTACGGCGCGCTATAGGCTATTAGTCTTTTATGAATGCGCTGCATTTTTTAGTATTAGTTTAATCAAAAGTGCATGCGTGTGAATGTGTTACAAACTAATATGAAACGAAATGATCTTACAAGCATAGGAGATCGACATTGCAGCTACATAGTAAAATAGCGGATGGAGGAAGGCAAAATATAAAATTTCAATTTTCATTATATAAGAAATATCCTTGGCTAACAGGTTGCTCTAAGACAAATAAGTTACAGTGTTATATCTGTATTCTGTTTGGAGTCACAAACAATGTTGATAGAAAAGCTGAGAAACATTTGCTGTATAAAAATATAAATATAAGGTAAGCAGATTTTTTTCAGCCTGCCCTATTTACATTGGAAGACAAAGGCCAGATTAAAAAGAAAGACATACAAGGAATGGGAAGCATGAAAATAGAGACATGAAAGAAGTATAAGGAAGTGAAAGAAATAAATGGTACAATAAAATTAATACAGAAATAAGATGAAACAAAGAAAGGAAAATAAGGCAAAAAGAATGAACAATGGAAATTCAAGATTCCGACACGCGGTATGATTTCCGAAGTTGGTATCGAGGTAGTGAAAGTGAAATAGTGCCCATTCCTTTACAAAACACATTAATCAGCTATAAGAAATCCTTTAAACCCACAAATTCTCATACTATTCAGTCTTGGAAGCAAGTCGCACTGTCGCAACGAGATCCTAGGCACGCGTTTATCTGTCGGAAGACATTACACAATGCAGTTGCAAGATTTGTTTATGAAGATGTCCGTGTCAGTCCGCAGTGACGGCTACCTGTTTACACTGACGGGCACGCTTCACCTTCTCGAGGCGACTGACTCACGCGGATGACACTGATTATCATCAGTCGTCACGTCCTGGCGATGACGCGATAGTGCGGGTGTTCTTATCTACGGGATGAAACATCTGACAGCGATCAGATACCTGCGTCACTAACAGTATCTTCCCACGTTCTAGATATGAAACAAAGCTGAAGAGATGAAGTGAAACGTTGCAGCAAAAAAGAAATAATAATAATAATAATAATAATAATAATAATAATAATAATAATAATAATAATAATAATAATAATGACATTCTTATTGAATTTGGTATTCCCAAGAAACTAGTTCGATTAATTAAAATGTGTATCAGTGAAACGTACAGCAGAGTTCGTATAGGTCAGTTTCTGTCAGATGCGTTTCAATTCACTGTGGGCTAAAGCAAGAGCAACTTTGCTCTAGAGTATGCCATTAGGAAAGTCAGGATAAAAGACAGGGTTTGGAATGGAACGGGTTACATCAGCTGCTTGTCTATGCGGATGACGTGAATGTGTTAGCAGAAAATCCACAAACGATTAGGAAAACACGGGAATTTTACTAGAAGCAAGTAAAGAGATAGGTTTGGAAGTGAATCCCGAAAATATAAAGTATATGATTATGTCTCGTGACGAGAATATTGTACGAAATGGAAATATAAAAACTGGAAATTTATCTTTTGAAGAGGTGGAGAAGTTCAAATATCTGGGAGCAACAGTAACAAATATAAATGATACTCGGGAGGAAATTAAACACAGAATAAATATGGGAAATGCCTGTTATAATTCGGTTGAGAAACTTTTATCATCCAGTCTGCTGTCGAAAAATCTGAAAGTTAGAATTTATAAAGAGTTATATTACCGGTTGTTCTGTATGGCTGTGAAACTTGGACTCTCACTTTGAGAGAGGAACAGAGATTAAGAGTGTTTGAGAATAAGGTGCTTAGGAAAATATTTGGGGCTAAGAGGGATGACGTTACAGGAGAATGGAGAAAGTTACACAACATAGAACTGCACGCATTGTATTCTTCCCCTGACATAATTAGGAACATTAAATCCAGACGTTTGAGATGGGCAGGGCATGTAGCACGTATGGGCGAATCCAGAAATGCATATAGAGTGTTAGTTGAGAGACCGGAGGGAAAAAGACCTTTAGGGAGGCCGAGACGTAGATTGGAAGATAATATTAAAATAGATTTGAGGGAGGTGGGATATGATAATAGAAAATTAATTAATCTTGCTCAGTATAGAGACCAATGGCGGGCTTATGTGAGGGCGGCAATGCCAAAAATCCAAAAATCGAAAAAGAATTGGGAGGACAAATTTAAAAGGTGCGCAAAACGCGTCCTTGCAAGGGGTTGGGGGCTGTACAAAACTAAATATGTGAGCTCCAAGCCTGTTGGCCACTAGTCTCACTCCGGGTTACGCTGCTCCACTGAAGGAGCTCTAGAAAATTTTGAAGGGGAAGCCGAAATTGGACGTAACCTCTTAGGTACCACATACGCGAGGGGGACTGAGATTTGATCAAGTGATAACGGAACGGGGCGAGGAGGAGTTGGCTTGGGCGGCAATGAACCTCCGGGTTCCGTAAAAACCAGTAATTAAGTAATAATAATAATAATAATAATAATAATAATAATAATAATAATAATAATAATAATAATAATAATATACAGTGCATGTTATGTCTCGTGATCAGAATATTGTGAATTTTATTAGTTACAACAATGTAATTTATTCGCCACAACAATAATTCCTTTCTACAATTCACCTTAAACGCTCTCGTCAACAATTGGATCTTCACTCAACACAGTATTCGTTATAGCACTCCACCGACGACAATGACAATTTACTTGGACTATTACGCACAACAATGAACTGTTAATCTTAACTAATATTTACAAAGCACTATTTACAAATCAGAACTACCAGTTCTCAGTTCACAGTTCTTCTATCTCAGTCACTCGAGTTCACGGTATCTCGAACCACAGACCTTCAGAGACAGTTCACTGTACTCGAACTCGGGTCCCTCCAACTGCGGTCCACTGCACTCGAACTCAGGTCCCTCCAACTGCGGTCCACTGCACTCGAACTCAGGCCTTCGGATGCTGACGCAGATGCGGACGCACACTCGAGTCGAACTCCGGCTGGCTTGCTTGCTCTGGCTTTCTCACTGACTGAATAACTGAAAACTCTACAACTCTAGTTCGCTGGCGCCTGCTCTTTTATAGCAAAATCATAGTTGCGAGAACCTTCTACAGCTGTGTAGAGAATTATTTCGATATCTCTACATCGGCGCATTTCTGGAAGGGCCGGGAAGGTCCGTTCCCCCTTCCCTCCGTAAGCAGCTGCGCGCGCGGACTCGTCGCGTGACGTAATACACCCTCTCTCTTCTCTCCACCGCGCGACGTCACTCAATGTTCCGTGGAGCCTGTGCGATCTGCTTTCATGCGGGACGCTGGTCGTGAGTTCGATTCTCACGTCGCTGTCACATTGCCCCCTCCTTAGGACTGCTCGTCTCGGGCAGTCCCTTCGTA
The DNA here is from genome assembly GCA_025594305.2 of Periplaneta americana. Classification (NCBI taxonomy): domain Eukaryota; kingdom Metazoa; phylum Arthropoda; class Insecta; order Blattodea; family Blattidae; genus Periplaneta; species Periplaneta americana. Next base: position 143,999,819 of record JAJSOF020000011.1, on the reverse strand, counting down.
AACTGCTAGTCGGTCCAACGTTTGGGGTCCTCCGGCTGCTCCCTCCTTATGGTGGCGCCACCCCATCCTTGGCTTGGCTGGGCAGCGATACTCGTACTGCGTGGGCGCCATCTTGCTTTTCCCCTTGGCCCTCCAAGGAGAGCTCGCTGGCCACGGGTTGGTCCTCGGCGTCCATCAGGAACACTTCATCCCGACCAAGACGGAGTATACGGCGCCGGACGTCCACCGTCGCATCGAGTAACCGCATGGCGTCGAGTCCCAGGACGACGTCCTCGGTGATGTTGGCGACGAACACCCACATCTCCAGTTTCCTCTTCCCCAAGGTCAGGTCCAGGAAAACCTCTCTCTGGATGGGCAAGCTCTCGCCTGAAGCAGTCCGTAGCTCGTATTGGCGCAGCGGCGTCCTCCCAGGTAGGCCCCGCACGACGTCTGGTCTGGCGATAGTGAGCATCGCCCCGGTGTCCACCAGTACTCTGCATGGACGGCCTTTTATCCGTCCTTCAGCAATCAGCCCATCGTCGCATCTTCTGTCGACCGGTTTCAGGACGAGCCGAGGGGACGATGATGATGGCGCCGACGTGCTCCTCTAGCATCGGCCCCCTCTCTCTCCTGACTGTTGCCAGGTCGGTCGCAACTCCTCCGCAGGTGCCCAGGTTCACCGCAGGACCAGCAGGTGGGCACCCGTCGTCTCCGTTGCTCTGTCGACTGTTGGCGCTCTTCGACGTCGGCCACCTCTCTCCTGCCTGTGACCGGATCGGTCACAGTCCCTTCTCAGGTGTCCCGGTCTGCCGCAGGACCAGCAGGTGGGCGCCCGTCGTCTCCGCCGCTCCGTTGACTGCTGGCGCTCCTCGACGTCGGCCACCTCTCTCCTGCCTGTGGCCGGATTGGTCACAGTCCCTTCTCAAGTGTCCCGGTTTGCCACAGGACCAGCAGGTGGGCGCCCGTCGTTTCCGCCGCTCCGTTGACTGCTGGCGCTCCTCGACGTCGGCCACCTCTCTCCCTGCCTGTGGCCGGATTGGTAACAGTCCCTTCTCAAGTGTCCCGGTTTGCCACAGGACCAGCAGGTGGGCGCCCGTCGTCTCCGCCGCTCCGTTGACTGCCGCTCGGGTGGCTTCGGTTGGCGCCCCCAGCATCCGTCGCCGTGACGCTCCTGATCCAGTGCGGTGTTGAGACTCCGCCGCCGACTTGGCCGCCTCCATCCTGAGGGCCGCCGCCAGAGCTGCGTTGATGGTACGATGCTCTGCCAGGAGTAGCTGTTGTCTGATTTCGGGGTCTCGAACTCCGCTGCCGAAGGTGTAGGCCGCCTCTCCAGCGATGAAGTCATTAGGTAGGCCCTGAGCGCCTTATGGGCCAGTTGTTCCACCGCCATCGCGAATTCTTGCAGGGACTCGCCTGACTGTTGGACCCTCGTTTTCAGTTGGGTCCTGAATACTGCAGCAAGTTGATGGTCACCATAACGTCCCTCCAGGGCCGCCATTATCTCAGCGGCTGTCCCATCTTCTGGGACGCTGTGAAGAATCTCCGACGCCTGTCCTTGAAGCACGGCCAGCAGCTGAGTGGTTTTCTCTGCTGGCGTCCACCCATTGTGCTCTGCGATGGCCTCGAACTGGCGACGGAATATCGCCCAAGACGTCGTACCGTCGAACTTCGGCGTCTTGACGTTGTGATGTCTGGCTGAAGGCGATGATTCCGCAGGGCCACTATATGGAGTCCTCAACTCTGTGGCCGCTTCTTGCATGGCACGTCGAACCTCCTCGGCAACTATCTGTTTATGTTCTCTAGCCTGGCGATCCACCAACGCGAGAATGTGCTTGTTTTCCTCAGCATGTCGGTCCATCAACGTGAGTATGTGCTTGTTTTCTTCAGCATGTCGATCCATCACCTCACTCGACTGCTCTTGACGACGCTCGAGATCGCGGATTTTTCCGTCGAAATAGTCTACATCCTGTCTCAACTCGGCTACTGTCTCGTTTATAGTTGTAAAATTCTGGTTTAGTTTATCCAGATCGGCCTTAAGTTCGTCTCTCACAATGGCGACAATTCCATCTACGTGGGCCGAAACACCTTCGATTTGTGTAGTGACGTCATCTTTCACTCCGCTTATGTCGCCTTTCACTCCGCTTATGTCGCCTTTCACTTCACTTATGTCACTTTTCACCTCACTGATGTGCTTGTTCATTTCGTCTTTCATTTCTGCTTTCATTTCCGCGATGGCTTGCAGGATCTGCTGTAGGTTCTCCATTGTCGATAATGTCCCGATTCTGACACCAATGTGAATTTTATTAGTTACAACAATGTAATTTATTCGCCACAACAATAATTCCTTTCTACAATTCACCTTAAACGCTCTCGTCAACAATTGGATCTTCACTCAACACAGTATTCGTTATAGCACTCCACCAACGACAATGACAATTTACTTGAACTATTACGCGCAACAATGAACTGTTAATCTTAACTAATATTTACAAAGCACTATTTACAAATCAGAACTACCAGTTCTCAGTTCACAGTTCTTCTATCTCAGTCACTCGAGTTCACGGTATCTCGAACCACAGACCTTCAGAGACAGTTCACTGTACTCGAACTCGGGTCCCTCAACTGCGGTCCACTGCACTCGAACTCAGGTCCCTCCAACTGCGGTCCACTGCACTCGAACTCAGGCCTTCGGATGCTGACGCAGATGCGGACGCACACTCGAGTCGAACTCCGGCTGGCTTGCTTGCTCTGGCTTTCTCACTGACTGAATAACTGAAAACTCTACAACTACAGTTCGCTGGCGCCTGCTCTTTTATAGCAAAATCATAGTTGCGAGAACCTTCTACAGTTGTGTAGAGAATTATTTCGATATCTCTACATCGGCGCATTTCTGGAAGGGCCGGGAAGGTCCGTTCCCCCTTCCCTCCGTAAGCAGCTGCGCGCGGACTCGTCGCGTGACGTAATACACCCTCTCTCTTCTCTCCACCGCGCGACGTCACTCAATGTTCCGTGGAGCCTGTGCGATCTGCTTTCATGCGGGACGCTGGTCGTGAGTTCGATTCTCACGTCGCTGTCACAATATTATACGAAATGGAAATATAAAAACTGGAAATTTATCCTTTAAAGAAATAGAAAAATGAAAGTACCTTGGAGCAACAGTAACAAACACAAATGACACTTCGGAGAAAATTAAACGCAGACTAAATATGGGAAATGCCTGCTATTATTCGGTTGACAAGCTTTTTTCATCCAATCTGCTCTCAAAAAAACTGAAAGTTAGAATTTATAAAACAGTTATACTACAGGTTGTTCTGTATGGTTGTGAAACTTGGACTCTCACTTTCAGAGAGAAACAAAGGCTAAGGGTATTTGAGAATAAGTTGCTTAGGAAAATATCTGGGGCTAATAATCTTTGTCTTTCTCTCTCTCTCGCTAAAAGTTGGCAACAGCGCAGTTTTGTTGGATGAATGTTGGCTGTATTCATGTGTCTTCTAAAAGTGTTCCTGTATCACGGCCGACTTGATGCTCCCTTCGAAAGTAGAAGCGAAGCGAGTATCAAGTCGGCCGTGTCTGTATAATACAATAAAATAACACATTTCCTAACTATAATGAACAAAATTGAAGTATCTTATTAAAATCCCACAATTCACTAACCACAGTATTAAGGCTGATATTACACTATCAAAGTTCTTTGACAACGAATATCATAAAATATTATATCAAAGATCTGTGATAAACGGTAGAATTTGGAGAACATTACATTGTATAAAATATTTTATCAAAGTAAACCTAAAATTAAGGAACAAGAATCGTTTGCCTCCATTTATAGTAAAATAAAATACTTTTTGATCACAGAGATGCAAAAATGAAATAAGAATAGTACTGTACTTGTTTAGCTACAATTTTATTAGTTTAAAATATAACAATATGCATAATACTGAAAAAAGAAACAGGAAAGGAAACGTCTATGGGTTAAACCATGAATTTCAAGACGTGACAATAAAAGTACCCATTAAAACTTACTAAAAAAGGGGCTACGATGAGAGGACTTGATAATTTGCATACGAGTACATTGTGAACATTGTAATTGGTTGGTTGTTATGTTCACATCTTAAAATAAAATAAATAATAAATATTATGTGAGAATGGATGAAGACAATATTTTCAGTTTGTCCAGACTTGTACAGTAGTGGCAAAAAAAGCGGACCGACCCTTGTAGCTGATACAAAAGAATCCTGTGCTGTGTATTGTGTCAAACTGTGGTAATTTCAATATGGATAGTGAAGCCAGAGGTATGTACTGCTATTTAATGTAAGAATACGCAGTTATCTTCGCCGAATAGAGATAGAAATATAATATTGATGCCAGATGAAAATAAAACTCTCGAAGTTTTTTCGTCTGTAAGTTCGAGGCACTGAAGGAAACAAAAGTCGGTAAGAATCGAACAAATGCAATACATTTCATTGTTACAATTAATTATACAAGATGGATGTGTTTTGTGACTAGCAAAATTTGTATCTGTGACTCTGAAATCAGACGGTCCGGTCTTTTTTGTCACTACTGTACACTCTTCCTGTACAGCAGTTATATTCTCAACAATTTGTATATACTGTACACTTCTCATCTTTTATTTTTGTTTCCGTTGTCCGTGTTTTGTGTTGTATGACATTTCATTTGCTTCATATTCTTATATTAGCATTTTTTTTTCTTCGTTGTTGGTAACTCTATAGCATCTATTAGATGCTTTACGGTTGTGCTAACAGATTGAGTTACTTGTCAACAATGTGACGCTGAAACGTGTGTTCAGGTTACTGATGTATTTTATATTTTGATGATTGGTTAATTAATATTAACCCGGCACATTCACAATCACACTCACATTCATACAAATTTCCAGACTCTATAGACACTCAGATGAATTCTTCTTCTTCAAGAAAAATTCACCGAGAGCCGAGCCCGGGGGACCTCCGGATCTGCAAACCAGCATGCTGACCAACAGACCACGGAGGCAGTCAAATTATTAGCATTTTGATCGCAGTAACAGTCCAAAAATACTTACGTACCGCCATATTGGTTTCAAGCTAGCCATATCTTTCACGAAAGATATTAAGATGCACTTACATTTTACAAAAGATCTTTTATCAAAGAAAGTTTTATAAAAAAATCCATTACACTGTCATATATTTTATAAACGATCTTTCACATGTATCTTTTGACAGTGTAATACCAGCCCAACAATTTTACCTAGAGGTTAACTAGACTTAGGATCGTTACTGTCTGCTGAAACATTGGGTTAGCACAATAAAGACAGGCCTTTTGTAAACACGAAGAAGCCCTTATGCCAATTAATACTACGAACATAAGAGCTTGCGTAACAATGAGGTTGCCTAAAATTTCTGCACCTTTTGAACGTAATCGTGTCACAGTTTGCACAAACAAAAGCATGAATTCTACACAGTACGACTGCAATGTACTCGTAATTACCAGGAAGGAAAGCAAAGTATCCTGTGCGCACATAAGCTGTGGGTCAGGAACAATAAAGAGCAACACGGAAACTTGTCGTGCTCATCAGAGCCGCTCTTATTCCGCAGAAGAGCGAGCAATCGATGCTCGGAAGGTCCCGTTTATAGCGGATTCGAAGCATGGCTGGCGAAACTGCAAACTCCGATGTTAAGGAACAGGAAGAATTGACCATATCTTTGGGTCTGGTAGGAACTCATGCATGAATTTAAAGGGTGGAATTAAGAATAAATTAATTTGAATACTAGCAAGCGAGACCGACATACAACGGTAGATTCTCTCATGCTATCGTAATTTTGCAGTATATTAATTCAAGCTTTCACAGAGGAAAAAAACTGTTGATTATTAGTAATTTCTGAAACGTTGTTACGAAACGGAGTATCACAGAATCCGAATGGCTTCCTTTTTAAAAGACACAAGCATTCGAAAAGTTCACAGAAAATATGATTACGTGTGCAGAAACAATTATAGCTTTGTCATACATGTATACAGGATTTGCATTCTTCTGTATCTCAACTACATATTATCGGTCTTACTAATAAATCGCGTATAGTTTTTATACGAGACTTATGCAGAGTTGAGACAGAAAACGTTACTAATAAACCATGCATAAGCGATGGATGTATAAACAGGCTGTAACTATGTAATGGGAATTGCTTTGCAGTAGTTATAAACACGAAACCCCTTGTTTAAGCGTTGTACATAGAGAAAAAATGGCCACCCCCTCTAACAGCTGTTCGTATCGACTGTCATTTTATGATGATGGTTGCCTTGTAACCACAGAAGAACAAACCAAAGAGCACAAAATAATTAGAATAATATTGCTGTAGCTTGTAGTCTTTGACCAAAATATAGTGTGGCAATCGATTAGAGCCAGTTGTACTATCGATACTTAACACGACACACTAGAGTGCTCTACCGGATGCAATAGAGAACCTCAGATATTCTATTACCTTTCGATCGAAGTAGTGACGAAACTATGACGTAGCTGTGTAACATACTTTATACACGACGTACTGTACTCCACCCAGGAGAAAGTCTCAGGGGAATGAGACGCAGCGGGGTAATGCTGTGAATGAATGTTGTCATAAGGTGTCATAAGGTCACACATGTGGGTACACGCATCTCCATTGGCTAAATCTTAAAACACAAATGATAACACTGATACACCCATATTTATACTACCCTGGCTACAAAATTAGATCACTGTTAATATCCTGGTCTTTTAATCCCTCCATACAAAAAATAATAAATGCAGGAGAGCGCATGTTTTTTAAACTGACGTTATAACGGTAATATTATCTATCTACTTCGTTCCAATAGATGACGCAATAGTAAGCGCATTCCTTCCACGGTTAATCTCCTGGTTGGAGAGTAGTATGTAGTGATTATTAGTAAGGAATTTACACACGACGTATAAACGAGCTACTCATTGTATAAGAGAGTAAAATGTCTGTATATAGAGTTTTTATTAGTAAGACCGATACGGTGAATAGGAAGAAAAATATATTGACAGGAGATTTAAGAAAATCTTAATGATTGCGTGAACCGCACATAGCCTACTCGAACTAAAGTAATAGAAAAAAAAAACAAATGCTTTTTCTTTAACACTGTAGTGTTACTTTATTTGATATTCATATACGATTATAGGCTATACAATACATAACCAGTATATCCAATATTTCCATGACATTGTGTTAATGAATGATGAATGAAGAATGGTGAAATGGAAGGAAAAACAATTATTATAAGGTAGGCTACACGAAAATGCGTTCTTGCAAAGAAAATTGGGGCTATGTAAGCTCCAAGCCTGTTGGCTACTTGTCTCGCTCCACTTCAAAACTAATATGTACTTACTTACTTATGGCTTCAAAGGAACCCAGAGGTTCATTGCCGCCCTCACATAAGCCCGCCAACTTTCCCTATCCTGGGCAGGATTAATCCAGTCTCTACCATCATATCCCACATCCTTCATATCCATTTTAATATTATCCTTATATTATATTATTTTCTGTTTTCTTGATTTACCAACACTGAATTTGTATAGAAGTATCAAGTGTGGATACTTTTTGAAAAGCTCTTAATGAGCATTATTCAAAAATAAAAATATATATTGTGTGTTCCATTTAAAACAAGAGAGTTGGAGTTACTTCCTGTTAAACAGAAGTAGAAAACTCTGTAAACCATTTTTGATTTTGAATAATTTTTTATTTCTTACGATCTTACTAATAAACTGTGTATAGTTTTTATACGAGACTTATGCAGAGTTGAGGCAGAAAACGTTACTAATAAACCATGCATAAGCGATGGATGTATAAACAGGCTGTAACTATACAATGGGAATTGCCTTGCAGTACTTATATACACGAAACCCCTTGTTTAAGCGTTGTATATAGAGAAAAAATAGCCGCCCCTCTAACAGCTGTTCGTATCGACTATCATTTTATGATGATGGCTGCCTTGTAACCACAGAAGAACAAAGCACAGATATTAGAATAATATTGCTGTAGCTTGTACTCTTTGTCCAAAATAGTTTGGTAGTCGATCAGAGCCAGTTGTACTATCAATACTTAACACGGCACACTAGAGCGCTCTACCGGATGCAATAGAGAACTTCAGATATCCTATTACCTTTCGTAATTAAGTAATGACGGAGCTATGACGTAGCTGTGTAACAGTTATACTGTTATACCCGACGTATGTAGTGATTATTAGTAAAGAATTTACACACGACTTATAAACGAGTTACTCATTGTATAAGTATAAGACAGTTACACGTCTGCATGTAGAGTTTTTATTAGTAAGACCTAACGGTATATGGTTATCCCCACACACCAAGTTTCATGTCACTGAACCACATGCTTCAAAAGTTATTTAGGTGGTGGGGGACTTTTAACTAACCCTGTATAATTAAAACCCATTTCCAATCTAAAGAAACCAGAAAGTAGATATTTTATAAAAAGGTTTTCTGAAACTACTAAGACTATTTTACAATCTATGTTGTGATACTGTGCTATTAATGTAAAAGCGCTCGAAAGTTCTCTCTCTTTTTTTTTTTTTTTTTTTACTGTAATAGGATTCATCTAAAATTTTACTGTTTTATTGAGAAAGAGCGCTTCTTTGTTCTAAGAATCAACACAGGTATGAAATTACCCTATCACTACGCTTCAGTGTTGCCAACTCGATTCTTAAAAACCCGCTATGAAACTGTGCAGAAACCGCTCAATTGCAATAGTGTTAATGTAAAGTGAAATTACTTTCCCGCTTTGAGTGCCAAAAAACCCGCTAAATTCCTACATCAGCAATACAAATTTCATCAATTTTCCCCGCTAAACTAACAATGAAAAAAAAAAGCCAGATCTAGCGGGAAAACCGCTGAATTGGCAACACTGCTACGCTTGCGTTCAGGCCCACAGCAAGCCTTGCACAGATAGTAGAGACTGCACCACTTATCAGGAAGTACCGTACTGCATGTGCAGAGAGCTACTATGCCGGCAGTGCAGTTGCCGCCAAGGCGAACACTAACACAGCGTGTACCCGCATTCAGATCGATTATTTTCTAAGGTGAGGCGGTCAAAAACCTTGACAACGAACGGTTGCTGGTAGCAACGCATTGTATACACCCACACAAGGCTGCCAGAGAATCGATTTGCTGGAAAATGTTCCGGACTGTAATCTCATCAACAATGTTAATGCGTCATGCCGCCTGCTGACGACACTTGTACTTGGGATAGCAGGTGATGGCGTGGACACGGTCCTACGACTGAGGGATTAATACTCCCTCCCACGAGCATATCAAGCACAAGTAATATAAAATGAAACGCGTCATCGAATATTACGTAATTAAGATGGTAAAATGAATTCGAGGTCTAACGCCGAAAGTTATTCGGCAATTCTGCTTAAATTGGTTGAGGAAGAACCTCGGAAAAACCTCAACCAGGTTAATTGTGCAACCAGGATTTGAACCGGGTCCTCTCGTTTCACGGTCAAACGTGCTAACCGTTACTTCACAGTGGTTGACATACAATAACATAGTCGCGTCGTACGCAACGGGTATACGACAGGGTTTAAGCCCACATCGTTCGAAAATGGTTGGTTTTAAAACATTAGGCCCTACGTATCTTTATAATATTGAAACCCTAAGAATAAGATTAATTTTATACCTTCTTTGGTTTATCTTCTTTCAGTAGCAATAAAACCAAGTCCCTTCAAATGAGGGTGGAGATTATAGGAGGATTGTAAGTTTTCAGGATTCCTTTCAAAACCTTGTTATTGTACAGGCTGCCGGAACTCAGTTTCTTGAAAGACAAGCTCAGTGACGGAACTACACAGCACGAAGAGAGAGATTTTGTTATTTTTTTGTGCTACAGAATGTATCAACTAGTCCCTTCCGCCACTGGATGGATGGACAGCATCGCTCCACTCCCCCATCGCCATAACAACACAGACGAAGTAAGACATATCTTCTTTCTCTCTCTTTTCACAGTGAGACAAGATACATCACACACCTTTAATTTATTATTTTTCCAGTTTTATACTGTAATTCAGTGATGATGATGATGATGATGATGATGATTATGGCTTGTCTTCCCTTTAAGGAATGTCCCCAGTAACGTATCAGAAAATTCCGAGTCTCCTTAAATTTGAAAATTTAAGAAATGTTGAGGTTCTTTAAAAGGGAATACGTTAATTTTTTGCAGTTGTCACCGTCATGTGTAGTTAGGCTTGCAAACCGTCCCGTTTTTCCCAGGACAGTCCCGATTTCGACCATTGTGTCCCGCGTCCCGAAATAATTTGCACACTTATCAAAAGTCCCGATTTCATGGTATATTAGACATTTACAGTTGATTTTCGTTCCTATCAGATTGTTGGATTTAGTCTGGATTGGAAGATATTTCCGCACAGTCTCGTACAGACATGCTTCTAATATGTGAGGAAATGGTGAAATCACTCTAGTACGTATATTCAAGGGAAAAATTTAATTCTTGTTCATATATCAACAGAGTGACGGGTGTAATGATCATAATACACAAGGTAGGGTAAGTTTGATCACAGCCTACATGATATTTACTGAATCATCTATTCTCTGAAATCATCTTTAACTTAAGTTTGGTGCCATTCAGTATTATGTCCACATTGTTCCACTTGATGCGTCATTCAGTGGTTTCGGCGAAAAAGTGAAGAAAAAAAAAAAAGAAAGATTTGTACAACCACTTCTAAGACAGATATAGACATCAACGAGGACAACAACAAAGACTTGTAAAATGCAGCAGTTTCTCAAGTAAATCCAACAATCTGATAGCTCTGGTGATAAATCTTGTAAATATCTTTGTTTTTTTTCCCCCCCAGAAGAATGGTTGAAATCTTTTGTGTAGGTAGGTTAGGTTAGTTCAGATTACTTTAGGTTAGTTTGTATTAAGTTAGTAATTACATCAATAAGATGGGTTCCTAGTTTCCAACGAGTTAACATTAAAGAATTGATACTGTTTTTCAACTCGTTTTGTGGTTATTTTGGCAAGTTTTTGTACTTTTTTTTATATTAAATGATGTGGTTGTTAAAATAATACATATAGGCCTACTGTTATACGTAAGTATAGTACTGTTGACTATGTGAGTTGATAGGTGAAAATTAGTGCAATAAAATTGTCAGTAACGTTTGTGTACCTAATTTTTACTTTCGAAAGTTGGCAAACCTATGTATAGTAGGCCTACATATGAATAAACACCCAATATTCACAATCAGCTGGATATGCTCTTGCCATCTGGTCCGTATGACGCAAGCTCGATAACAAAGGACAAACAGTCCTGTGATAGGCAGACAATCTCTACTTCTCTGCCGGGAATCGAGAAAGAGTTCAATGGATCTGTAATTGAAAACGTTTTAATTCAAATCACAGTGAGGAACTAAAACAATATTTATGAATTAAAATTATTTTCATGAAGTTCATGATCATGGACTGTTGCATAAATAAGAATGTTTATGATGGCGGAGAATGGGATAGTGGGAGAAAAACAAAGAAAAAAGACTTGTAGATACCCGGCAACCTGCAAACCCGAGAACAAGAGTCTCACGGTGTGATGAAAAACCAACAACAATGCCCACTTGAGGAGCTATTAACTTTCTCTGCCTGTTTAGAATGCTCTACGTCGCTTGGCACTACAGCTAAGCTGTGCTACAGTTACTTCCAGGAGACCTGCAGCCCGAGAAGCGGTTGTTGTCTGACAAACTTCCGGCTAAAGAAGTTTCCTGGATTTCATATTACATTTCCACAATTTTCTATTTGTATTGCCATTGCATACAGCCAGTTTCCTAATGTGGAGAACTTTGCGAAAAATTCAAACAAATTAAGAAAGTTGGTCAGTTATAACAACATGAAGGCAGGTGCACAAACAATACCCGTAACTAGATATTTTGCAAGGTGAAATGTTATTAGCCGGCCGTGGTATGCATAAACATTCAAAAACCAGCTCTGGCACCGCGTGAAAATCACGGTATTTGTAGTTTTCTTGTAGCTCTATTTCAGGGATGTCAAAACACCTGCACTCCGTGCTCTCAATTTTTTTTATTGGGTTATTTTACGACGCTTTATCAACATCTAGGTTATTTAGTGTCTGAATGAAATGAAGGTGATAATGCCGGTAAATGAGTCCGGGGTTTTCTTACCCAGCATTTGCTCGTATTTCAGGGATGTCAAAACACGTTCGCCTCCACCTGGTGCTCTCAAGACCCACACATTTCTTTAAGAGCGATGATTATACTTTATCTTGCTGATAAGTGAACCTTGTTGGATTTCTATTGCTTGTAGTATGAGCATGTAGTAAAGGCGCTTTGACATCCCTGCATGGTATTACCTGCGATCATTTACGCCCTATGGCTAAGGTACTTTAAAACCCAAATTAAGGATCCTAATTTGTTAAAAATGACATATTTTTAGTTATTCCACTTTTTAATTGAACCAAATTTTAAAAAATGAAATTTAAAAAAAACAAACATTTTTAATTAATCCGATTATTAAAAACAATCCAATTTTTAAACGAAATTAATCCATTTTTTAATTAATCCAATACTTTAAAAATTTAAACCATTAATCCAATACTCAAAAAAATCCAATACTTTAAAATATTAATCCAATACTTTATAAAAATATGAATCCAATACTTTAAAATATTAATCCAGTACTTTAAAATATTAATCCAGTACTTTTAAAAGAATATTAAAAATAATCCAAATTTAAAAAGTTATCCAAAGTTAAACCAATAACTCGAATTTTAAAATAATCCAAATTAAAACTACTCAAAAAATAATTCAATTATTTAATTAATCCACATTTAACAAATAATAATTCAAAATTTATGAAAAGTAATCCAAATTTAAAAATAATCCAAATTTGAAAGAAAAATCCAAATTTAATAAATAATCCAAATTTGAAAATTTTCAAATTTAAAAAATAATCCAGATTTATAAAATAGTCCAAGTTTAAAAAATAAATAATCCAAATTTAAAAAATACCCTTTTTTAAAATTGAGGACCGTTTTTGCAAAACTTGCTAACTGAAAAAAAAAACTAAATTTTACAGGAGAGACAAAACTCTATAGTAAGTAAGTTTTGCTGTATCTCTCACTTATAGCAGAAAGCAA